>JAUAMA010000003.1:40702288-41227288 GCA_030819835.1 Acmispon strigosus
TGACATTGAATATTAATAAATTCTATACAGTAGAATTTTCAATTTTCAATTTTCAAAGTGCTTTCATCCTCACAATAAATCTTACCAGTCTTGCGTATTTTAGCCTCCAAGCAATGACAAACAACAACAGCTTCTTCTCTTCTTCTTCAGAGTTCCTTGGGGCTCTACTATGTTCTGGGCTTGTAACATCTTTTTCTTCAGGTAAGGACTCATGACATCTCAGTTATGTTCAGACATTGGTTTCTTTGGTTTTTCCAACACGTTATCAACAATGATGAAGCTTTATGTATGATGTTTGATATCCCAATGTGTTCAATTGATTGTAAAGTCATAATCAATTATGAGGAGAACTTGTTGGGTTTCAGAAGAAAAGCAAATCCAAGCATGTTATAAGAAGCTTGGGGTATTCCTCTGATTGTCTTCCCATACAAAACAAAATGGGGGACAGTAGAGCATTGCTTGTATAGTTAAAGGATTTTTGCCATAATCAATTATTTTGCCTTCTATTGCCCATTCTTCTTGTACTTTTTTAGGGACTGGAGTTAATTGCTTGTATAGTTAAAGGATTTGATTTGATATCAACTTATCATATCAAAAGGGTTTTGTAACCAAGTAACCGACTTATGGGTTAGAATTTACTTGTCGTGTGTACTTGAATGAGTATTCTCTATTTGTGTTGTAATTGGCTTTCTGCTGGAATCTGTGGTTTGAAATTGGACATTGTGATGTGTTATGTTTGTCATTTTCATTTTAGGTGGGAGGGGAACTACCAGTCAATTAAAATTGTTCTGTTAATTAGATAGTTGCGTGTAAACCTTATTTGATGTCAATGCAATGATGATATGATTTTCTCAAGTGACTAACAAATTCCACTTCATGCCATGGGAGTGCTACTAGCCTACTACTGATCTGGGTTTTCTAGAATTTCACAGTCTTGGGTTTTATTTACAATTTTTGTGTTGTTAATTTGAAAACATTCAAGCAAGCATGCATTCTAGTGAATATCGGTGTTAACCTGCTATCCTGCGGCTGACAGCCGTGAGACTAATCTCTCTCCTTGTTTAAGGGACGAAGTGTTGAACCACTATGCCGACCCACTTGGTTGTAATCTAGTGAATTTCAATTGACAGCATTGCTGTGTTTCTCTTATGGGGTTAGAAAATCCCCATTGGATGATGTAGTGCCATTAGGCTGTCGTCCTTTGGGGACTAAAACAGGCTCTGCACACATGCGATGTGAGACTTTTTTTTTTTTCAGATACCAATATCTTTACTCCCAACAACCCCACATATATTTCAGAAGGAACTCAAGAAGATAATTTGAGAAAAGTGAGCGTAAATAGTTCGATTTAGGTCTTTTTTGGTGTGATTTAGTATGTGTTTGGAAACCCGGTAGATTTTCAGCTTTGAGAGACAAGTAACATTAAGAGTAGCTTTTACGGAGAAAGATCAGAGAAGTGATTTTGAGCATCAGAATTGCATCCAAACATTGAGAATCCTTGAAATCATATACAAAAATTCTGAGGTTTAATTACATTATTACACTGAAAGTATGCACAAATTCGACTCTAAGTTTAAATTGGCTAACAATTTTTTCAATTATTGATGTGTTGAGGCATCACATTTTATTTAAGAACCTTATTGAAGGCCATACCCAAAACCACCCATCCCCTATGGGCACTGAGTGGCATTTTTCTTTTGTTTTGGCGTGTGGAATGATTGATGACAGCTTTTCATGTATCTGATATTCTCTCATTTATGATTTATGTGCTTCAGACCCTTAAACATATTTGTGACTCCCTCCATTATTTTACCTTTGAGATTTAAACAGGGGAGTAGTTTGATATGGTGATGCTTCTCTACAAAAAATTAAGCAAAGCTATATGTTATGTTGTGGACTCCTACTATGGAGTTAAATACAAGTTATGACATCGAGCATTCACGTTCTACGCAAAGAATTCAGCATGAGCTGTGGCCCCTAGATCCCATTGATCCAAAAAAGGCAAAGTTTCCATGTTGTTTGGTTTGGAATCCACTTCCAGTTGTCTCATGGTTGGCACCCTTCATTGGTCATGTTGGCATTTGCAGGGAGGATGGAGCTGTTTTAGATTTTTCAGGATCGTATTTTTTGAGCGTCGATGATTTTGCATTTGGTCCGGTAGCAAGATACCTGCAACTCGATCGTGGACAGGTGATGTTTCTCAAATTTGCTGTCCCTATCTCTTGTTTCACTTTATCTGTACAAATTGTTCACATTCATATATACATGCATGTTTTGTGATACAGTGTTGTACCTGATTCAACTATTCTCTATGATGGGTTTCTGGGGACATAAATGACTTTTATGTGTGAATATGTTGAAGCCAAACATGAATGCATTAGAAAAAGACCTACATTATTGACTGCAGTATTGATAATCTACATTTCTAGATCAGTAGATATCACAATATGCTAATTCAAATCAGCACATTAAGTTTGCAGTTGGTTTTTCTACACCACATTTAGGCTATTGGTGCTTGATTCTGATAGTAACCAGCCAGTAAGAAGAAAACTGAATATTCAAGAATAGAAACTATAATGGTTGCTGAGTAATTTGAGAGTCTCAGCACCTCTCTCTCTAATTCCCATATACAAATTATCAAGGCATCAACTATTGTTAATTTTGTTTATTGTGTTAAATTTCTGCCAATGTTACCTATTTGACATTTTGTGGAACATGAGATGTTGCAGTGTTGCTTCCCCCCTAACCTGTCCGCACACACATGCAAGCATGGTTACCAGCATTCAGAGTATGGCACTGCTATCACATGGGATGATGCATTACAGTCGAGTTCGCGGTATTTCGAGAATAAAACTTACAACCTTTTCACCTGCAACTGCCACTCATTTGTTGCTAACTGCCTGAACCGGCTCTGTTACGGAGGTTCAATGAGTTGGAACATGGTAACTGTAGGAGCCTTGATACTATTCAAGGGGAGCTGGGTTGATTTCAGGTCTGTTATAAGGGCTTTCTTGCCTTTTGTTGTGGTTGTGTGCATTGGAGTTCTCATGGTTGGGTGGCCCTTTTTGCTTGGGTTGCTATCCTTCTCTCTACTCTTGATGGGGTGGTTTCTAGTGGCTACTTATCTTGTTAAAAACCTACTAGAGTGCTAACATGTTTTCAATCTTGTGTTGAAGGATGTCATGATTAATTTCTGCTTCTTCTTCACCTAATAATATATATTCCAATGTTAATATTGTTGGAACAAGAGATAGGTGTCATTTGTGGCAAGATAATGAATATCATGTTTGGATAAACATCTCTTTTTGCATAATCAATTCTGAAACTCTTAAAGCTATTCATTGAAGTTTCTCATCAGAATTAATTCAAACTTTAGAACTAATTATAGAAAAATATTCAAAATAGCTTTTTCAGTAACCCCAAACCTCGCCAGTGTACTTATTGCTCGTTACATTATGGTGTTGGTGAAAATGTTTGGCAACCTCAATCCCATGGTGAAGGTGCTTATTATAAAATCATGATATAAACTTAATTTTAAAAAATAAAGGAGGCCAGGCTTTTGAAAATCACTTCAAAGAAAGTTTTATACTTTTATCATGTAAAAAGTTGGTTTAATTGTACTTTTGGTTCATTGGTTTAGATTATGTGTGATATTAGCTCCTCAATAATATTTTGAGCATATTTAGTCCCCCAAAGTTTTTAGTTATTATAATCAAGTTCCTCAATCACAATTAATCTACTTAAATTTTTTAAAGGGGTTGGTTTTAAGACCACCCCTTTGGTCTCAAAACCACCCCCTATTTATCTGAATTCCCAAAATGCCCCTTTTATTAAAAAAAAAAATCCAAACCTCCAACTACCCTAACCATTAACCGGCTCCACCAACCCCAACCCCCCTATCCATTAACCATCCATCTTCCCCCCTTCTCTTATGCGTGCTGCGTGTTTCATCTTCTTCTCTCCCTCTTTGATTCTCTTCAACACCCAAAGCCAAACAAACTGTCATCTCCTATACGGAATCACCCCAACACCCTCTAATCCTCTCGCAAGCGGCCATTTCCTTTTAAGTGCGAAATAAGAGTAATTTTCGCACTTTTAAGTGCAATTTTTTTTCAGTTTGTGAAAAACTTTTAAAAAAATAAGAATACAATTTTCGAACTTTTAAATGCGAAACAAAAGCAATTTTCGCACTTTTAAGTGCTAAAAAATAGTGATTTCGCACTTTTAAGTGCAATTATTTTTTCAGTTTGCGAAAAACTTAAAAAATAAAGTAAAAATACAATTTTCGCACTTTTAAATGCGAAAACAATAAAAATATTGAGTTTTTTAAAATATAATATTTTGATCGCACCTTGAGGTGCGAATGTTGTATAAATTTCGCACTTAAAGGTGCGAGAAAACACAGACATAGCGAACAAGAAACACGTTATGAAGGAGAAACAACGAGGAAGAAGTAGAAGATGATGAAGAACGAAACAGACCTTGGTTTGGTAGGGAGGGTTGCTTTGTGGGGATGATGAGAGGTTTGGTTAGAGGTTGGAAGTGAAGGAGGTTAAGGTTTAATGGTTTAATGGAGATAGGAATGGAATAAGAAGGGTGGTGGTAGTGGTAGTGGTGATGGTGATGAGATGGAAAATGAGGGTGGTGGAGAGTGAAAGATGAAGAATGAGGAAGGGGGTGGTGGGTGGAGGGAGAGGAAGAAGGAGAAAGACATGAAGGGAATGAAAATAAATTTTAAGGGGTAAAAATGTATTTTCGCATATAAGGGGGTGGTTTTAAGACCAATTGGGGTGGTCTTAAAACCAACACCCTTTTTTAAATACTCATTTTCTAAGTTAATCTTCATAAACTAAATAAATTTTAGCTTCCTCTGGTAAAAAAAAGAGTTGAATAAACTTTCAAAGTTAATCTTCATAAACTGAATAAATTTTAGCTTTCTTATTGTAACTAAAAAGAACTGAATAGATTTAATTCTTGTAAACATTATTTTCATCAAAAGTCACTAATAAAATATTAAATTTCAACTAAAAGTTTTAAAATCTCAAATTTCCTTTAAATCCTAATCTCTACTTCAGAAAAATCTTAATCTCACATCCCACAAAATCATTTAAATTTTATCAAAATTTCTCTCATTTTGATCTAAACTTTTAAAATTGCATCACGTATTTGAAAATAAAATAAATATTTAATGATTTACGCATATAAATATTAAGAGAAATGCCAAATTTGCTTGATTTTAAAACTAAATGAATTTGATTGGCTAAAAAAACTAGATGACCAAAATCACCCATTTTAAAATAAATGGATCAAAATTGCAATAAATAGCAAAAAATTAGCAAATATATTCTATGGGATTAGGATTCTCTCAATTATTAAAAAAAAAAAAACTTGACCATATTAAATTTCATCATCTCATCATTGATTTTTGTGTGCTTCATAATTACGGATATAAAATTAATCTAAATCAACAGTGAGATGGTTAAGTTTTTTTACAATTGAGAGGATTTGACGCTATTCTATGTTTTGCTTACAAGAAACATTGGCAACAATGAACTACCCAATTCACTCTCTAATAGTAGGAGCAACATAAAATTTTGCGAATAACATTTTACCAACAAAGAGTGTTGAAAAAGGTGTCAAATGATGCGCTGCTAGCATTTTCTTTAACAAACTAAACATCAAGGAGCAACGAGATAGGTGTACAGCTCAATCAACAAAATTTTATTAGTCATTACATGAAAGAAGAGTTCAGAATCCAAATAAACATACTGATCACCATCACTAGACCCTGTTTAAATAGCTCTGCTGCATTGGCAAGAGGCTAACAAAGAGTTAGTTGTAAAGTTAAAAACAATCAGGCTCCATATTTGGGAGCTTTCCAAAGCTTAAAGGCTATCTCATGCAAGAACCTATCTGCCGGTATTGTCAGATTTCCACCATGCTGCAAGACAAGGAGAAAACAAAAATTGAGTGAAGCAATTCTGAAAAAAGTGAAGCATAAACATATAGCTTAGCAAAGCCTGTATCACCAGGGAAATCCCAAGCATTAGTTAACATCAGAAACAAAATAATCTATTGATTCAGTAGATAGCACCAGTAAATGAATTGCCAAATTGCTAGTCCTTTTATGCTCCAACGATTATACTTTGCGAAAATTACAAATACTTCAGAATCGAAGATGTCTATAGTATACTAGATAATAGAAAACAGATAAAAACTGAAAGTCATAACTTCATTTCATTAATTGGTGGTTCAAATGAGTACAAGAGTGTTCTATATATAGTAAAGCAAAGGAGAGAAAGAATGCAGCTGCCAAAGGACAGCTGCAGCTGTTCAATGAGGACAAAGGACACGATCACAAAGGACAGATTTGGTCAGATTTTGTTATCACTAGGACAGACAATGTGATGATTGAAAATGTACTGCAGACGAAACCAAGTTGACGATTGAGCTAGATAGGCGATCCCAAGAACTCAGACGATCTCAAGGGTCAGACGACCCAAGACTCAGACAATCTCAATGGTCAGACTCAGACGATCTTGGAGGTGCAATACTCAGACGATCTCAATGGTCAGGCTCAGAAGATCTTGGAGGTGCCAGACCCAGACAATCTCAAAATTTGGTTTTATTTGTTATATTGTAACCATATACTCCTAACACGCCCCCGCAAGTTCAAGGTGGGTGAGTAATGCTGAGTTTGTCAACCACCTTTAACTTGTCTCTTAGTTCTGTGAATCGAGCAGGAGAAAGAGCTTTAGTTAAAATATATGCATATTGATCCAGAGAGGGAACATGTTGCACAACGAGGCTCTTGTTCTGAACCTTTACTCTCACAAAGAAAATATCAAGTTCCATATGTTTGGTCCGAGAATGTAGGATAGGATTATGTGTGAGTGCAACAGTGCTCATGTTGTCGCAGAAAATCTTAGGGACTTGAAAAGGGATTTTCAGTTCACTGAGCAATGACTGAATCCATAAGACCTCTGCTGTGGTATTTGCAAGACTCCTGTATTCAGCTTCTGTGCTGGATCTTGCCACAAGAGTTTGTTTCTTGGAACTCCAAGATACAAGATTAGGACCCAGAAAAACACATAGACTTGAGGTGGACCTCCTGTCATCTACATCAGAGGATCAATCGGCGTCATAGTAGGCATTTAGAGACAAAGGTCTAGTCAGATTAGCTTTCTTGAGATGAAGCCCATGATTGGCAGTAGCTTTCAGATACCTCAGAATTCTTTTGACTGCTTTCCAGTGCTCCTCTAAAGGCTGAGACAAAAAATTAGCATACTTTGTTGACTGAAAATGAAATTTCAGGTCTTGTAAGTGTAGCATACTGCAATGCTCCCACAATGGATCTGTATGTTGTGGGGTCTCACATGTAATCAGAGCCTTGTTTGTTGAGTTTGCAACCGCCAATCATAGAGGTGGAAATTCCTTTGGCATCTTCCATTTGAACTCTCACCAACAGATCATGAATATATTTGGTCTGGTTAAGAAGAGAGCCATCTTGCATTTTTTGAACCTGGACTCCCAAGAAATAGTCCAAGTCTCCAAGTTGTTTCAGAGAAAACTCAGTCAAGATTAGTCACCAGTTGTTGAATTAGTGTGATAGAACTTCCAGTGATAATGATATCATCAACATAGACAAGTAGATAGATAATAGCATGGGCTGTTTGTAAGACAAACAGAGAGGGGTCACACTTGCTGGCTTTGAAACCTGACTTAATAAGAGCATATTTGAGCTTGTCAAACCAGGCTCTTGGTGCCTGTTTCAGGCCATATAGGGCTTTGTGAAGTTTGCAGACGAGGCTTTTGTCTGTTGCCTCAAATCCAGGTGGTTGGATCATGTATACCTCTTCTTCCAAAGTGCCATTGAGGAAGGCATTATTAACATCAAGCTGCTGGATTGGCCACCCTTTAGACACTGCAAGAATGAGAATGATTCTGATTGTTGTAGGTTTTACCACTGGGGAGAAGGTTTCAGCATAGTCAATGCCTTCTCGTTGGTGGAAGCCCTTGGCAACAAGTCGAGCTTTGTATCATTCTACTGAACCATCAGGATTTTCAATGACACAAAAAACCCATTGAGATGGCGTCAAGGTGATCACGAATGTTCACCGGCTCACCAATGGAGGTAAGTGTGTTGACAATCATCTTGATCTTCTTGAGATATTCAGCAACAGTCATGGAGCCCTTCGAAATGGAGCGAAGCTCCATACGAAGTTGTGTAGCCTTCGCACAAGCCAAAGCTTGAAAGTAGCTGTGAATCTCGTCCCACACTTGAAAAGTATGGACACAGTGTATAACTGTAGGAAGAATAGAAGCAGAAATGGAAGACAAAAGCCATGTAAACAGCTCTGAGTCTTGTTGTTCCCAATCGGAGTAGGAAGGGTTGATTTTGTCAGCTATGCGGTCCTCATCATTGAGGTACCGTTCAGGATTGAGGCACTGGTAACATATCCCTGAAGTTTTTGTGACCGAATCACACCTTCAATCTGCTGACGCCAGGAATAGAAATTGGTGTCATCAAGTTTGATAGAGGGTATGCGTGAACATCACCGGAGCGTTCGACGCAGTAAGAAAAGGAGTTGAGCTAGTTGCAAAGGAGGCCATGGGTAAGGCTCGGTTTTAGGCTCTTGATACCATAATAGAAAACAGATAAAAACTGAAAGTCATAACTTCATTTCATTAATTGGTGGTTCAAATGAGTACAAGAGTGTTCTATATATAGTAAAGCAAAGGAGAGAAAGAAAGCAGTTGCCAAAGGATAGCTATCCAATAAGGACAAAGGACACGATCACAAAGGACAGATTTTATCAGATTTTGTTATCCCTATGACCGACAATGTGATGATTGAAAATGTACTGCAAACGAAACAAAGTTGACGATTGAGCTAGACAGACGATCCCAAGAATTCAGACGATCTCAAGGGTCAGACGACCTAAGACTCAGACGATCTCAATGGTCAGACTCAGACGATCTCAAGATTTGGTTTTATTTGTTTTATTGTAACCATATATTCCTAACACTAGAAGAACGTCCAACCACACATGATGATGGTCAATCACTTGAATGTGCCAAAGATCTAAGTATGAGAGTTTTGGACACAGAACATACATCAAGAGCAAGAAACAAAGCAGGGGCAGGGCCTAGTCATAAGTCATGCACCAAAGCCAAAAAATTGAAACATTGATGATTATCTTGTGAATAAAACCTGAAGTAAAATCTCAAAACAAACCTCCAAGAAGTCTTGGAAAAAAAACTTTTGTGCATTATCCTTGCGAGTCACTGCATGTTGCCATTGAGCAATCAACATAGGAGAGTGGAGCCTGCATTATTTGGAATGGAGATAAGTATGCAAGACAATCCAAAGGATATCTGATAGTGACTGATATCTTTAATCACTATACTTTATTACCTTACATCCTTCTGAGGAACTCCTCCTTTCATAGCATAACTTTGTAGAGGATAGAGCAGTGAAAGATAAGATTTCTCGTCTACCCTCTTTGAAACTGAAAATTTGGATTCATCATCCTCCGAGATCTTGCCATAGCTCATGACAACGGACAGGTGCAGACGAGAACTGATGTCAGATCCGGGTGGGGCTTGGTTCATTAATCCACCAACCAATGCATTAATATTCTCCACATTCTTTTCACCAGCTCCAATGTGAAAGAAAACAAGATCAAAGTTGTTACTATCCAGCACCTTCCCTTCTTGAAAGCCAAGCAACTTGAGCAGCTCAAGGGCCACACCATCATTATCATGTAATCCAGCAGCATAATCTTTCACTAACGCATCTAGTTGAAGAACATTGAAGCCAAGTTTGGTACTAAAAGATTTCAAGCCTGAATGGTTGGTAAATATAGCAGCTTTCATTCCCATAAACCTGTATTCAGAGAAGTAAACGATTTATCTGACATAGTTCTGCTATGAGAACAACAGAGTCCAATGAAGAAAACAGATAAAAGAAAATACCGATCAGGCAAGGTTTGTTTTTCTGGTGAATCCTTTTGGCTATCATCATCAGCAATTTGCCCATTCTAACATTCAACAAAAAAATCAATGATATATATCACTAAAAAGAAGAAGAAAAACATCTTAAGTATTCACGGTCCACCAAAAGCACTAAAATCAATAACCAAGCTTTTAAGTTGTGATAAGCAGCTTCTATTTAACTTCTATGTAAGTGTTTAGAAATAAATTAGACACTAACATGATGTTGGTCTAGTGGTAAGCAAGCTAGACCCCGTAAGAGTGATGACACAAGTTCGAACCCTGAGAAAGTCATTTGTTATGAGAGATTGCACAGTTTCCCAACCAAATGGAGGCATCAGGGTCAAAGACCCAAAAGAAAGAAATTAGACGCCGGAACACTTAAAAAAGCTGAGGTATAGGTTTATGCAGTTATCTACTTTGAAAGCTCATAATCAAGGTTTTAAATTGTGATTAGTAACCGCAATTATGGCATCAATATCAAGGTTTTAAGTTTCTGCAACAGCATCGTAACTGCAATGGGGGCCGTATCAGCTGTATTTCTATGCGATTTCCCCTAAATTTCAAGGATTGCGACGCGACCGCAACTCCAACCGCAACAACTTATAACCATGCCCAGGGACGAAGCTAGATTGACTTAAAATAGGGCAGCAACCCCGTAAGAGAAAAAATTTCCTTAATATAACAGTATATAAATGAGGTATTTACCCACCTTAAGACTTTTATATAGCATCTTTCAATTAGTCATTTATGATTTTGCTTTTTGTGTTCAATATAAGTGCTTAAAGAGAAATTAGACACCAACATGGTGATGGTCTAGTGGTAAGCAAGCTAAACCCCATAAGAGTGATGACACAAGTTCGAGCCGTCAGAAAGTCATTTGTCGGGAGATAGCTACAATTTCCCAGACATCCGAGTCAAAGACCAAAAAAAGAGAAATTAGACACGGGAACTCATAAAAAAGCTAAGGTAATTTAAGCTTATGCATATATCTACTTCGAAAGCTCGTGATCAAGGTTTTAAATTGTGATTAGTAACTGCAATTATGGCCGCAAGTCCGCAACCGCAATATCAAGGTTTTTTATGCAACAGCATCGTAACCGCAATGGCGGCTGTATCAACTGTATTTTTATGCAATTCCCATAAATTTCAAGGACTGTTATGCAATCGCAACAACTTAAAATCATGCTCAGTGATGGAGCTAGGTTGTCCCAAAATGGGGCAGCCATCCCTTAGGAGAAAGAATTTCCTTAATATAACCGTATATAGTGCATCTTTCAATTGGTCATTTATGATTTTGCTTTTTGCGTTAAATTTTCGCCCTCCTCACTTATTTTTTTCTGGTTCCAACCTTAACCATGTTTGTAATCATTGCAAGATCAATTCAAATTTCTTTTTAAGCTATTGTTGAGAAATTATGATCCTCTCAAGTAAATTGACAATGTCAATTGAAACATTGTGTCTATCTCTTTTCATAAATATTAAAAGAGTTTGCTTATTTAATACATATGAAGAGAGGGATAGACACAAAATTTCAACTTGAGAGAGTTTACAATTGAGAGGATCGTGATCAATTGTTGACAAGTTATATCCAGACTAGCACTTAGAGTCTTCTAAATTGCATGACAACCACAATTATAGACACACATCAAACACATTTATCCACAATTTTCTCCAATTTCAAAGATTATAGAAGTACACAATCATTATGCATGTTAACTACTGATTGTAACAGTTATGAGTAAAGGGTCTCACCATGTTTAGATAAGCTTGCGACGCATCAAGAAGCACAGCGAATTCTCTAACCGTCCTTTCATCCTCGCTTTCTGAAAACTACACATATTCAAGTGAATTTGAATGTAACAGAAAGAGAAAAAGAGGTTAATTAAGAGCGCGTTGTCGAAATCGGTGAGAAAGAGAAAGGGAAGAGAACCTGAAGGAGGAGAATTGGGGAGGGACAATAAACCGCAGGAAGAAATGGAAGCGAGGGAGTGAAGGTGAGCGTGTGATGATGGATCGATGAAGCGGGCTAACCCGTCGCCGAATAGCACCAGCGATCGGCTTGGCTTGTCTGCCATTGCTTGCTCCACGGGTTTTTCAGAGTTCTCTAATCAGATGCGAATGGCACAGAAAGTGAAGAAGAAAGAAAGAGTATCCGAGTTAGGGGTGTCAGCTTTGCTTTTTGAGCTGAAAAAAACACGACAAGCCGGTCTGATCGGAAATCACTCCCATGACCGGTTCGGTTAGCTAACAAAATTGGTAGATTTTTACTCAAATATTAAGCATGAGTTTTGGGAATTGGATTTCATTTAACACCCTACCAGCATAATTTCATAGCTCATTTTTATGTTTTGAGATTAAAAACCCGAAAAATTTTGCTGCCAAGTTTTAAAACTCTGAACACAAAAATGAGTTTGAAATTATGTGAGTAGGGTGTCAAATCCAATCCCCTTGAGTTTTACCTATTTCCTCACCATATATTACATTTGGATACAGGTAATATACACCACTTAAAAAGTGGGTCAACTTTGTTCCACCTCCTCTTACCTACTAGCCTAGGTCACCCAATTAGTTAATTAAATTTAGATTATTAATTATCCTCTAATTAATTCATGTATATTTCCTTCTCCAAGCACCATCGATTGTCTCCCTCCTCAGCTTCCCCTTCTCCCTTGCTAGCCCCGTCCACGCCGTCGATGTTGCCGCCTTCGTCGTTCACACTCCACCATCAGTTCCGCTCCTTGCCCCAAATTTTAACTCACGATTCATATAAAAAGAAAGACCTAGATATAAACACCAAAACCCAACCACAAAAAAAGAGAAAACCCCAACCATAACACAGATTTAATGGAAAAGAGAACGAAGACGATGAAACTGAGAAGAACACGAAGTTTGAGTTTCAACAAGATCGATGGTGGAAACGAAGGTTTTGACTTCGACGAACAAATTTGGGTTGCATCTCTAGAAGCATCCAATTAATATCCACCGACCCCGAATACCACCTCCTCCATGTACCTTTATTTAGTGACGATAAATTTTGCTTCGATTCATATTGTAATCATCGCTGCCTCCTTCGAACCACGTTGTAACCACCTCTGCTTCCTTCAAATCATGCCATAACCACTGCTGCCTAAATCCTAATCGGTGCTCCGTGGCCACGCTTGAACTGTGATTTTTCTGTGTGGCAGGTCTGATTAAAGAAAGGGGAAGGTGGTGCGATGCTTCCTTCTTCGTTCTTCGCCTTCCTTCTAGGGTTTTGGAATTTTCACCTTTGCTTCGGAGCAGTCTCTAAGAGACAGAGATGGAGGCGGAGGCCTGCGGCGAACACGAAGGCGGTGGTCGAGGAGGAGGATGATACGATAGTGGAGGTTGTGGAGGTGGAGGATACGACGGCGGTGGCCGTCGTGAAGTTGCAAGATAAGAAGGAGAAGAGAAATGGTCCATGATGGTGGAAATGAGTTGAAGAAACCATAGATGATGGGGAAATACAACTTCACCCAAAATAAAAATAAAAATTGAACCCTATAGTGCTAACCTTAATTAATCCCAATAATTCAATTTTCTAAATTATCTCAAAAACATCTTACCTGTGTAGCCGGTCAAAAGAGGTGGTGCAAAATTACACCAATTTTTTACCGGTGCATATTACTCAAAACCATTACATTTCACAGGTTATCATCTTCATAACTAGAACTATACTAAAGAAAGTAAGATGATTTTGTGATGGACTTCATGTTTGTATGATTATCCATGATGTTATGATATTACAATGACCAAATTGTTTGATTAAAACTTAGTGTGGCTATAAGAAAATATATTGAATTTATTGATTTAAAAGTTGCAATGATGTAATGCATTATGAGGTGCATATAATGATGCTAAAGTCATGACAACTTATTTATGTCATATTGTTAATGAATTGATTAAGTTGTTCATGGTTTAAAAGTTATAAATGATAATTGTTGGCACATTGCGACGTAAATCTAGGCGATAAGAGACTAATTAGGTAAATTTCGAGTAAAGCAATGGAAATATAACTTAGTACATCACGAGGCAATCTTGGAACCATATCTCAGTAAAAAGGAAAATTCTAGACCGCGGGGCAAACAGAGTTAAAATGGCACCAGTGGAAAGGCGAATCTCGGATATTACAGTTAATGAATACATAAAGCCCTTTAGAACTTGGGTGGGATAAGATAAATTCCCCAAAAGTATGCTACTAAGGGGAACGCCTCATATCAATTTGAAGAGCTCACAAATTGGCTTTAAGAGTGTTGGTGTATGAGATATGAAGAGAAAAGAATTAAAAAGTAAGTTTATACTTAGACAAAGACTAAGAAAAGAATAAGATAAAAGTAACTAAAGTAACATTGTGAGTGCATACTTTTGCAAGAAGGATTTTCATACCTTCCACATAGGTTTGTTGGGATGTCATACGTCAAAATTGTTTTGATTATTTGCTATTGTCAATGAGTTTTCTCACTATTCTTTGGGTTGTCCATATTTCAGGTACAATGTTGGTGTAAGATCCGTATATTTTTAGGAAATAAATATATTTAATTTAGTTGAATATTTATTTTTAGGAGAATTTTCTTGTTATATATGGCCAAATATATATATATATATATATATATATATATATATATATTTCTAGGGGAATATTTATTTTGTGGTTTAGTGATTTAATTAAATAGGATTTGGTTGGTAAATAAAGATATAGTCAAAATTCAATTGGGAGATATGTGCATATTTACCTCTAATATAAATATAAAGGGGCAAAATTAATGTAGAAAATACCTTCTAGCTATTTTTGTTTTTACATAATTGGTTATTGATAGTTTTCTTTTTAAAGTAATGAGTATTAGATTTTGTTGGAGATAATAGATAAAGAGCTTCAGAAAATATTACTCCTAATATATTTTTATGTGTCACATATTATATATATTTTGTAAAGAAAATTATTTTGTTTGTTAAATTTGAATTCAGTTAGAATCTAACACAAGTTTTGATACTTGTTTTATTTTAAAATAAATTTGAATAAATCTTCGAGTGATATCAATTTGTTTTAGACAACATGGAAATTGTTTTATAATAATATAAAAATTAGTTATATTAAAAAATTGAATTTTATATCAGTTTATTGAATTAGTGTTATTTTTAAATAAAATTCAACTTTTGATATTATCTTTTAGTGTTAAAGATAATTAGGAAAATGATTTTTCTGCACAGTTTTGCATTGTGTGGCCGAATCCTCACCTCTCATTGGTGGAGGGGTTTAATTTATGCTCAGTTAATTTTATTTTAAGCATAATTAGTAGCTTGGGGAAGGGGGAAAGTCAGCCTACTTGCACCTATAAATACCTCACTTTGGCACCTTGGAAAATCATCACTTGAAGCCTCTCCTCTCTTTCTTGGTCGCGAGTTTCCTTCCTCCTCTCTCTTGAAGTTTTTCGTTTTTCTCTTGTTCCTTGCCTCTTCTAGTTCTTAGTTTCTTCTCCAAGTTTTCTCTAAGTTTTTCTTTAACCTTATGAAGCTACGCTGGGAAAATCATGTTTTTAAGTTAAGGTTTTTGAAGAAAAGTTCTTATGTTCATCTCTTATTCTTCCTATGTCCTTCACAAAGTTTTTTAACAACTCGGTTTGATCTTGAAATGAAACAGAACTCTCTCCTCTTGTTGTTTTGGCCACGGGTTTGATATGGTTTTGGGGTTGGGAAGATCTTTTTATAAACCTACTAGATATGGTTAGGGTTTCCAATTTGAATTTAAATAGTTAAATGATATAAATAGATTTATTGTTGAAGGTTCGTCTAGTGGAGTGGAATTCCAGTTTGATTTGGATTTGGACTATCTTATTGGCCTAGGTGAGGGTACTTAGTCTTAGACTTGTCTGCATGTGAAGTGTGCTATGTGCTCTCGTTGTTGTTGTTTTCGAATATTTGAAGGTAATATGATGTTTTTTATTAGTTGAATATCTAGCATGATTTATTTTTGAATAACACGATATGCTTAAGATATTTTGTTAAGATTCTATTGGAATATTGTTGAGGATAATGTTGTTATTATTGTTGCCAAGAGATAATAATTGTAGAGTTACTATTGTTAAATTTTACCCCTGTTGTTGGGCTTCTATTTTGAACGTCAGAGGACGGTTCATGATGATGTTGTTATTGTTGTGACTAACTTCTTGGCATTTGCATTTTGGTTCGACTGTGGATCGTTCCTATTATTTTTGGTTCAGGTGTGGGTTTCTCCTGTTGAAGTGGCAAACTTGAGAGATGACACTGCGTTGTTAAGCTTAACCCCAATTGTGGAGTCGTGTTTGTTCCACCTCTCGTGCGCGGTTGCTGGCGTTATTATCTAGATCATTGTTTGTGCAACGTGGTTGTACGTGCATTCATCATTGACTAACTTAGGGTTTGATGATGTTGTTACTTATAACTTTTTAATTGCTATTATCCTATTGTTAGTAACGTTTTTAAATGTTTTATTATCATGATGTTGATATTTGTAATAACATGTTATATCTTGTTGATATTATATCCTGATGTCTTGATTATTTGAGTTGACCCTTGCTTATTCCTTGCTTGCTTGTTTGAATGCATATTTGTGTGGGCTCTTATCGCCAAGATGGACTTGCCATAGAGGGGAATACCTTATCCAAGGCCGGAGGAGTTCGATCTCCTTAATGTAGAGGATGAGTCGGTGTGGAGTTTCAACCGCATTTCGCGAACTACGACGTATAGAGGTTGGATTAGGGAGATCAGACGAGACTGATACGGCCTGACAGTGGACCGGACCTACTACGAGAGGATGAAAGTTGTGACCTTTCCAACGCGACGGATTCTTGATGAGTTGGCGCAATTTGATGAGGAAGCTGTGGAGTTACCCGTTCGCTTCACGACGCCGGAGGATTCATCTACTTCATCGTTGGACACGGAGATTCATAGAGAGCGCTGATGGCTCAGACGGAGGATGCGTACGAGGGATGAGAGAGCGGTTCTTGGATAGGATGGTTGTGAGTCGTACTTATCGTAGGACTTCTTCGGATGTTAGGAGATAGTTGTCTTGGTCTTCTTTGGGGGTTTGGTTGGGTAAAAGTCTATACTTTCTTTTTTATCTTCTGCTTAGGGTCAGTGCCTTTATGTGGTTCACCCTGCGTGGTGATACATGAGGTGTTGGCGTTAGTTTATTTCCATACAGCCAAAATAATTGGCCTTGGTGGCCTCTTTTGAATATTTCCACTTTTCCATTTTTAATATATATAGTTTTGTAAATTTTTGTCCTTATTCTTTGTTGATATTTACGATATTAACCCTCGAGAAATCAGGGCGTTACAGTTGGAGTTTGAATAGTCTTTTCAAGTGAGCTGATTCATGATCGTTAAATGAGTCTCCATTATATTAAAGTCATTACTGTTGCTGACGAGTCTCATCATGTGTATTTGGAAATGCTCGTTATAAATAAAATATATTCATTCAATTGATTTCATAAGTTTCATTAGTTTACCTAAAGAGAATTTTGAACTTGTATTTTAATGTATTCAAGATTTTGTTGACTTAAATTTATTATTGAAAGGTTGACGAAGTAAACAGTAAATTACATATTTTCTATAAAGATAAAGCGTTAAATTTATAGTATCAAAGAACTCATCCTAAATTGGTAAAAATTGGTGCTAAAAACTGAATTGAAGCCGTTAGTTTTCCTTTTTTCTTGTTTAACTTAAAAAATATTTTTGACCCTTTATTAATTATTTTTATCATAAAAATATATAAGATAAACAACCTATAATAGTTTAAAAATTAATTAGTCAAAGTTTCTATATCTTGTATATATACCACACATTATATTAAAAATATTATTTAATTATTATTGGAGTTTAGCCACACGGTTCGATTATTGAACCTTTGCCTCAACCTGTTCACATGATCGATCCGGTTCCAAAACATTTATGATATAGAGTCTGATGTGGTTTGGTACTTTGAAGATCTGTAGGTCTTGTTTTTTTAAGATATGATGCTTTCTAGATTTATTCTAATTGTGCTTTTCTTCCTCATCTGCAATAAATTGATTATTCGGTTTGTTTGATCTCTGATAAGCCCTCTACTTATTAGGAGTTCAAGTTCAGGTTCACAATTTGATTGCTGGTAGGTCTTAAAGTACAAGAATCAAGGGTATTAGATTTCTAACCCCAACAACAATTTTTGACACATCCCTTGATATTCCAAAATTTACATCTCGAAAGGTAAAAGGGGGGTGTGAATTTGTGTTGTTGGGGTGTCAAATCCAGCACCCAAGAATTAGTTTTCTCACTAACACCTTAGTGACTTTTTAAGCCAAGCCCGTATGAAAGTAGACCCCCTCCATCCGAGCTCATTTGAACACCTATCAAAAAGTATGAAAATAAAAATAACACATCCCTTTCCATTTCCATACTTTTTGATCGGTATCCAAACGGACAGGTCTTCTACTCCTACTTAATCTAATTCCTATAGCTATGAGGCCTTGGTGGAGTTTTGGTTCACTCACAGTTCACCTTCTCTTCCATCTCATTTTCACTCACTTTCTCTTCCTATCTTTATCTTCTTTTCTTTTTCTTTTAATCAGAAAGGAAAGGGGATGCCAGAAAACAAGAGATACAAAGCCTAATAGAAAACGAGATAGAGAGCCTAACTAGGCACGACAATCATGTGGCAGCTAATACCACCAATCCTATCAAAGTAAAGACTCTGAAGGGGGAGAAGATGGAGGTGGACTCTGAGGTTGTCACACACCATGATACACGATACGCCAAAGCATCTGCAACCTAAATCTCTTGTAAGTCTATCTATTTTTCTTATTACATCACACATCATATCTCTCATTTCTATCTCTTCTCATTTAAATATCTCTCATTTCTCTCTTCTCTCATCTAAATATCTCTCATTTCTCTCCTCTTTCAATCTCTCTTGCTGTAGTTTAAATTAGAGTGTGAAGAGAACATAATGAAAAAGCTGGAATTCTACGTTAGGTGTTCAAGATGGTTAACGAAAAGTTAAAACACCTAATATTTTCATACTATTGTGTCAATTATTGAGCCTGGTTCTGTCATCTTTATTTAAAGGATCAAATGTTTTTTCTTTGGCAGCTATTACTCAATACATGGTCATGTGGGAGACTAGCAAAGGACAAAATGAAAGAGGTCAATTCCATACAAGGAATTGAGGGCAAAGGTATCGATTATGTTTCATTTATCACAGTTCCTGATCCTATGCATTCTATTTTGTCATAGCAAAAAGTTGAAATCAGTAAACAATACCAACTCTAAAGCAAACGTCGTTATTCCTATGTAGATTGTAGAGCAAATAAATTCAAAAAGATAGTTTGGATGTAATTCTGCAGTTGGCTATATAATTTAGGTTGATAAATGGTTTTAAACTTTATCCCTGCCCCTGCATTATAGTTTGAGAGCAAATGAAGTCCCAACATGGAACTGGCCTCAGGCATAGGTGTCAAGGGAAATGGAAGCTTGATCTCTTGAAAGCTCTTTTAGGAATGGAAACAAAACCAACTCATACCCCAACGGCTACAGCCACCAAAACTTGTTGGGAAAGGGAAGAAAAGTGTGATCTCTTAAAAGCTTTTTCAGGAATGGAAATAAAGCCAACTCATACCCCAACAGCTATACTGCCACCAAAACTCATGACTCCCTTGTAGGGACCAGTTCAGGAGAATGAAGCTGCTCAGATGGAACCTCAGTATCTAGATCCTGCTCAGACGTGTCGCTATCAGATGTGTTATCCTCCGTGTTCAGAACTTGATCAGCAGCTTCCCCCTCCAACTCATTCTCATTAAATAAATCCTTTTGAACAGGTACACTTCTTTGCTGCTGGGATGAAAGAACATTTGCGATAGCTTTAATAGCAGCAGATGCTTGGTTGCTATCAACACTATCATCAACATCTATGCCATTAACATTAGGTTCCTCGGACAAGTCATCCTGCCGTGGGGGAGGAACAAAAAAGGGAATTTTACCCCTCTGCCAGTCATGAAGCACCATCTTTGCTACAGTCATCAGGTCAGGCTCACCACCCTGGAACAGGCATAAGCAAAGGTCACACTAAAGTCAGTCATACAACCTTAACAAAAGCAAAAAGCTTCAAGAAAAACAAGTTAAATGAATAACCAAATGAAACAATTTGACAAACTGCTGTCATAAAAGAGGGTAGAATGGGATACCAAATTACCACTTGAATTGCATTGCTTACTCCTTCAAGAGAAGTCAGTCAGGACAAAAGATAGGTATCTAACGAATAGAATAATATACACAGAGAAGGCATATCTAGTCTAAGCCATATTGAGGAAAGCTAGATACATTAATAGAGCTGATGATCAGCCTCGAAAACAATTCTATTATGAAATGATTTTCAAAAAATAAAAACTAAGAATCTAGATGCCTAGATCAACTCAGAAATAATACCTTCAAAAGTTTGCCAGTCGATTTGCAAAGCTGAAGTAGGAAGTCATTTTCATCTTCCCTGATGACAAGAAAAACATATTGCTGAAAACCCAAGTGTTGTACATAAGCTATAATAACACATTGAGAAGTAAATCAAGGTACGTATTAACTGCATGTCATAATCACATGTAGAGCGACCATGTCATCCCAACCTTACTTTTCATAATTCATCATTAGGTGATAAAAGTATGGGCAAAGGGAGGGAACTTAAAAGATGCTTTCACATATAGATGTTCACATTTTAAGATTCAGACCAACTGAGCAAAAAGCTGCAGTCTGATATAATAGAACTGTCAATTTTAAACCACTTTAATTACTTTTAATAGTCTTTAGTCATGGTAAGAAAATGATGTTCTCTATCAACTACAATAACAGATTTTGTCAATGACAAAGATTGCGGGCTTAGGTTATCATCAGCAAACACAATAATACAAAAGGTGAACACACTTTACAAACCTACTAGTCACCATGAAGTTATGAGACAAAGAAACATACCACTCTTTTATTTTGTATGCTCTTTGCAAGTGCTCCAACTTCACACGTTTCAAAACCTCACCTATATGATCTGTAGCATCTTTCAAGTTTGTTACACGTACCTGAAAATAAATCAAGTTCTTAGCCAGACTGTAATAACAATAATTAAAATATAGCTATTCAACTAATATGCAAAATAAATTTCACAAGGACTTCTGTTAGCATATGAAAGCAAGAGCAAATTATTCATTGAGCAAGTGAAACAAGCATCAGTCCTGGCAATTAGAATATATAACATAAAATAACCCAATAAAAGCTATAATCATTAGGTTGATAGGTTAGCTCACTATACCTCAGTACAGTATAACATATCAATAATTAATAGTCACCTATCTAACAAATCAACGTGCGGGTGAAGCAATATTGATCATAATCATATTTTGTGGGCATTAATGCCACAGATAATACAACTAGTGCGTCTGTGCCTGGGTTAAATATCCCAAAGAGATAATACACTAGCCCATATTCAGTCTAGCAAAACCTAACAATTCTTCATTATGGGACTGAGTTATACAAATCATAATGAATAATATACCACTAGACAACAACCTAACAAAATAGATGATATCGCTGGAGACTACCGGGCTGATTAGTTTACACCACATCCCTAAATAGTAAAACGAAAAGCAATATTAAAAAAATTACAACCAAAGCCTTTCCCCACTAGGTGGAGTAATCTACATGAATCAAATGAAGTCATTATGTTCAGTAAAAATTACATAAATGAAAAAGAGAGTCCAAACTCCAAACATAATATTATTCGCTAAAGTGTTGGACAAACAAAATTGAATACAGGAAGAAACCTACCACACCCTTCAGCACAACATCTGTTTCAGAATCTTTGTTTTGGTAGACAACACCAGGACAATCAATCAAAAAGATCCTCTTTGTAAGAGTTATATACTGCCAGACTTTTGTTTCCCCTGGAATTGGAGCAACCTTGCAGACCTATGACAAATAATGGCACACGTCAATCAACATGTTAAAATGTTATTCCACAACCATGTTTTAAACAGAGTCCAGAGAGGATTTGGGAATAAATTAGAGCTTCTATGCTTTCATTAATTTCCACACCAAAGAAATAAAACAGAAACCAGAAGCAATTAAGGAGAAAGAATGTTTACATTTTTTGTTCGCAGCGTATTAATCACTGATGACTTCCCAACGTTTGGATATCCAATAAAGCCAACAGATATTGCTTGCTTATCGGTTTTCAATCGAGCAAATTGTCTGAGAACCGATAGAAGTGAACCCTAAGCATGATAATGGCCATTAAGAAAGTATCAAATAGCTGAAGGTACAGAATAGTTAAAGGAGAGGAAAGAAAGATGTGTTCGATAATATTTTATTTCTTTCATGAAGTAACACATTACAGTAAATTGACAGATAAACTAAACAAATAACTCAGGTGTACTAAATATACCTTTCCAAAGGACTTATTAATGCTTGCGTGGAATGCTAGAGTTGGATATTCTTTGGACAAAACTCTAAGCCATCCTTTTGTTGCCCAAGCAGGAATCAGATCACACTAAAAAAATGATGATTTGAAATGTGTTATATATTGCAAAATCGTAGATTAGGGTATTTAGTGAAATTTTAGAACAATGCCAAGCACATAAAATGATCTTAATAAGTAATAACCTTATTCAGTAAAAGCACCATGTGCTTGTACTTGCAATTTTCTTTCAAATGCTTCTCTAAATGGTAACACCGTGTGCCTTGTGGATCCCTTGCATCTAGAACCTGCATTAGAATATATAAACATTCAAACTTGAAAAGTAGAAGAGAAATGCGTAGAACAACTCTGAGGAGTATGGAAGTCAGAAGAAATTTGACCTACCATGGACTCTTCACATGAAAAAAGCATGAAACTATCATAGAAAGAAATACTTGAAAAATGGATATTTGGCTCTTGAGCTTTTAAATTTTATCCCCTATATTATCGTGAGTCATGACAAACTTAATGAAAATTCAAAATCATGTTTACATTTGACAGAGTAAGGTAGCGTGCAAATTTGCAGCAGAAATGCCCATCGTAAAGCACACTTTTTTAAACTTTACACACCAAATCGAATTATCTAATAGGAAAACACTTGCATGACATGTCAGGATCAGCCACCATGATCATACACATGCAGAATGTTCTGCAAAATCGCAACAGGTGAGATTTTACCTGGACAACAACATCTGAAGAATCTATCACCTTGTAGAGTTCACCCCATATGCGCTTGCTTTGACCTTTCTCGAACATATTATGCCGCACTAAATCTCTAAATCCATCTGCTTCATTAGCTTCTGCAGTTCCACTAGAACCACACTTTTCTTCAAAAGCGTCTGCAAAGTAATGTAGGGAAATGATAACAATAATTACATTAACTACAGCATTAATTGGTTGAAGAAATGACCAATCACATAAAACAAGCACAGCCACAAAAGAATCAAAAAGTGTTGTCATTCAGTTTAAACTTTCAGTTAAGCAAACAAACTAACATACTGGTGGGTTGGAGGGGAGGGATTTTTTTTAAATTGTATTATTTGGTTCAAACTTTAGGAGGGGGTGGGACAGGAATTGAGGGGACCAAAATCATTACTGACTCAATTTTTAGCTCCCTTCTAGAATTAGGGGAAATGAAGGGGAGATAAATCATGTGACTAAAATATCCTTTACACATTTTTAAACCTAAAATTGTGTTTAGAAGTAAGAAATAAAAAGTAAATTTTTTCATTATGTGTTTTTCCTCACGAACTAAACAAGAAGAGGGCTATTTCCCCTCCCTTCCCTCCCCTAAACCAATCAAAATATCTAATTATAATACCTCCCCTCCCCTACTCTCCTTTGAATCTAACAGAGCATAGGTACGCCAATGGAAAACAACTAACAAGAAACGAAGTAAGGGTGCGTTTGAATAAAGCTAAAATAAACCTTTCAATATAATTTCTAGCGTTTTTTTTTTTCAGAAACTATTTTTCCAAGGTTTTAAATCACGGTTCAGTTTCAGTGTACAGTGTACGCGCATTAGAATTGGGGATTTTTGCATTGTCATGGTTGTTGAGGCCTCCACAACCACCACTCAGGCCGTATTAACAGCATTTCTCCATAATTATCCACAACATCAAGGATCCACAACCCCAGTTGAAAAACTTGTATTTTTCTCTAAAAAAACACACAGCGAATCCAACATGCTAAATCACAAAGAAGCCATAATTTTTACCATGTGAATCATCAGCTTTCTTAGCTAAGGACTCATAATCAGACGCCAAGAGGCTGGGGCGTTTTCTTTTAGTTTTAGGCCCAAACGCATCCGTGAAAGGCTGTCTATCAAGAAGGTGAACCCTTGATTGCTACATTCAAAATCCATAAATCAATAAAAAATCCTAAAAAGAATGCACAGAACAGTTATGCAGCTGAAGAGTAAAAAACAACAAACCTTTTGGTGATCATTGAGGAGTGACAACGGCAGCTTCCTCTCCTTGAGAAGAACATTGTAATTACTAGACATACGACTCGTCAGCTCTTCTCGGAAGAACTCAAGCTCTTTCTGATTCACAACCCGAGTGTTCCCTATATATCATGAAACCAAAAAGATTTAAATTTTTTCACTTTGAAGTTTGAACCATAATTTACGAGTTCAAGCTACTTGTTGATTTACATCATTATATGCAATCACCATAAACCTTGACGATAACCAATTAATTAATTTGTTTGAAATTTTAACGTGAAACATATCATGAAACCAAAAAAATTAAAAAATTTCACATCAAAACCATAAAATTCACGAGCTAAAGCTATTCGTTAATTTACATCATTACATGCAATCACAACAAACCTTGATGACGATAATAACTAATCAATTTGTTTGTTCAAAATTTTGATGTGAAAGAGAACTGACCGAACCAGCGGCGGTCAGGTTGGATTCGCGTGGAGGGAAGCTCTTTGGATTGTAACTCGTGGGATAAGATCTTGCCCCCGCGGTTACGAACGGGTCTGGAATTGTACATTTTGAGGCGACGGACGGTGGCGGCGGAGCGCACCTCCTTCTTCGACGCGTCATTGCTCCGATTCACGTCGAGAGAATGCTTCGGTTTTCCGGAGACGTTCGCTTTCCTCTCCTTCTTCTTCACCATTGCTGAGAGAGAGAGAGAGAGCTGAGGCGCGAGCAGAGGAAGCGGTTGGAGGAAGGGGATGTCGGCTAACTGAGGACTGGGAAATGCAGGGAGAGGGACTATGAATTAGGGTTTTTCACCGTTTTCATTCAACTTTATGATGGCTTTTTTTTTAATAATGAAAAAAAAAATAAGACAAAAAAAAAAAAAATAGCCAACTGTGGCTGTTTTGTCCATGTTGGCATGTGACCTGGCTTACAGTTGGAAGTCGCATAGCTACACGCGACTTGTAGCATGGGATTCTGCACACCTCGTGGGAATCTGTTCTGTTGGAATCAGGGGGCAGTTGGGAATTGCGTTGACCAACGCGACTTCCCATGGCAGTACTGATTGTTGCAGGAGTCGCGGCAGGCCTGGCGACTCCCCTGCATGGCTACCACGTGGCAGGGGAGTCGCACAACTACCTGCGATTTCCTTCCATCACATCTGGTGGTCCTAAGCCCCTATATATAGACCACTAGAAATCCTCATTTTTCACCAATTTCTTCATGCTCCTACTCTTCTCTCAAAACCTCCACGAATTTATCTAGCAAAACCTCCAAATATTCAAGATTTGCTCCTTCTTCTTCCAACTCTAGGAGATAGAAGGATTTTCCATCAATATCTCAATTTGAAGGTCTATACTCTCTCCAAATTCACTCGCTCACTTGCTCTATTTAAGGTAATGTCCTTAAACTCGTTCCAAATCTTAAATCTACATTTGTAGTCCAACTTAATTTTCAGTAATATTATGTTGATTAATTTCAAGTCTAATGTATAGTCCTTAGAAATAATAAGTGTTGTGATTAGTATGTTAAAAATATATAGTATTTAGTAATATTTTTTAGAATTGTTAATGGTTAGAAATATAATTTTGTAGACTAAGTTTAGAAATATCAACATTTTGATTATTGTTTAGAAATCATAATATCTACATTGTTGTTTAGAAATAATAAGTTTAGTCTATTATCTTTAATATATATAGTACTTAGTAAAATCATTTAGATTAGATAATGGTTAGAAGTGTAAATTTTTTAGACTAAGTTTAGAAATATTAATTGCTTAGAAAGATTAACGTTTAAATTATTGTGTAGAAATCATAATGTCTATAGTACTGTTTCGAAATAATAAGTTGTATATTATTGTTTAGAATTAATAAGTGTTGGTTAGTATGTAAAAATAATATAATATTTAATAATATTATCGAGATTAGAAATGTTAATAGATTAGAAATATTATTTTTATGCTTAGAAATATTTGTTGACCCCTAAACCCTCAAACCCTAAACCCTAGACCCCCTCAAACCCTAAACCCTAATCCCCAAAATCTAAACCCTAAACCCGAGACCCTAAAATATACAATATCCATGTTTATTGTTTATTGTTACACTTTGTGAAAGTGACAACTATGGTTTCGTTTTGAATTTACAGAGTCTCTTGCACATACAGGACAAGCACGTACCCAATCATGTGTGGAACGAACAACCAAACAGAATCTTCAATGTTAGAAAACCGGCGGTTAACCGTCATGGCATTCCAGAGTTGATTGTAAGCCGACTCCAAAGTGTCGGGTTTTACGAGGTGGCACGTGTGAGACACGAACCTCTGGACAAGGAGTTGAAATCTACTATGGTGGAGCGTTGGAGGCTAGAGACGCACACCTTTCACATGCCATTTGGGGAAGTCACAATCACGCTACAGGATGTGGTTGTGCTCCTGGGCCTAAAAGTAGATGGCCTTCCTGTTACTGGCAACACCTGGCTTAATGGGCCACTTCTCGTGGAGAATATGCTAGGAGAGGCGCCTCCCCCAAACGCTATTAAGGGAGGTGTAATTAAGCTGTCATGGTTGAGACATGATGAGTGGATTTTATATGATAATTTTAGGGTCTTTTTAGTCTTTTTATTTTATTATTTTTGAGTCTCATATAGGTTTTTTATTATTTTTATGTAGATTTTATATTTATTTTGCATTTTGCATGTAGATTAGATTTTATTAGATTTTCTAGCTTTATTTTATATTTTTAGGAATTTTTCTAGTTATTTTGTATTTTTAGGAAAAGCTGGTTTAGTTATCATTTTTGTCCAGGGACCACTTTGTAAAGTTTCAGGAAATCAAGGTCCAAAATGTGAAAGTTCAAGAGTGGAGGGCTAAAAGTGAAGATTGAGAGAATTCAAGGGCTTGAATTGGAGTGCTAACCAAGAGAGGACTAAAAGTAAAAAAGAGGAATATGAAGCAACTCTCTAAATTAAGCACATGGAAAAAAAAGGATTAAAGGATGAGTGGAGGATTCATGATAGTGGAGGAGAGGTTTCAGGGCTGATAAGTGGGTTTTTATGGCATTCAAAACCCACTACCATGAAGAAGGAAGGAAAAGCTTGAAGTTGAAGAATCAGTAGCCAGCGCTGCAGCGCTAGAACCCAGCGCTCAAGCGCTGGGCCTCGGCCTGGAAGTGGGATTTAATTGCTGAGGCCAGATTTTTTGCTATAAATAGGGAGGCAACTTGCACTTGAAAAACACACATTTCTTAGAACACAACAAGTGTTCCTCTTTCTCCCTCAAGAACATTGTTCCTAGGAATTGTGGGAAGCCATATTTGAGCTCCTAGTCCAGGGTAATTCAATGCTTCTTTTAGCCATGCTTGGCTAATTCTCTTTAAGTATTTTGGGTTGTGTTAGCTTATTAGTTTATGTTTTAGTTTTCTTTTATTTGTTTCTGAATAATATTCAAAGTTCATGTTTTATCTCCTTTTTCTTCATTCATCTTGTGTACAAAAGATTTCTTACTTGTTACTTATACGAATGGAAATTGGTAAGTAGTAAGGGACCTAGGATTTAAAAAAGGTTATAAGTATACTTCGCTAAGGAATTAGGAAGGACGTAACTTTATGTTGGCCTGAATTTCTTCTTCATCTTCTTCTCTAGTTAACTAAGTTGCAAGGAATTGAATTTAGTAATTAGAAAGAAAGTTCTACAATGTGTAAGGAATTAACTTGTGGATATACTAGGCTATAGAATCATGAATCTTTGTTTGGAATTCAGAAATAAAATAGAAGTTTGCTAGCATAAATTATAAGTTATACAATGCAACCCAAATGCTTATTTTTATCATCATCTCTTCTTTTATATTTTATGCTTTTTATGTTCTTATTCCAAAAACCAAAATGCAAAATATGTCTTTTTATTTTTCTGCTTAAGCTCTAAACAAATTAGTAATTAGACACCTATCCCTGTGGGGTCGACAATCTTTTATATTACGCGATAATCAATCGTACACTTGCGATTTTATTATCAAGTTTTTGGCGCCGTTGCCGGGGATAGGTTCTTTCAAGTTCTTGTTATTATTTTGTTTAGTGCTTTTTGTTTATATATAAAAAAAAAGAAAAAAAATATTATTTGTGTGATGAACTGGTGCTACTAATTTTGTCTTCTGAAATTTTGTAAGGAAATATGGCTGGAACATTTGAAGAATGGTTGGCAAAGATTCGGGCTAATCTTGAAAAAGAAGATGAAAAGAGGAAGTGCATTGTTTTCAATTTAATTGATGAGTATTACTCTGAATTAGATTGCAAGCGCGCTTCGGGATCTTTGCCCAACCGAGTGCAAGAATGGAAGGCCAGAATGATCTTGCAAGGAAGGCTGAATGCAATTTTGGGGAGGCAGCCAGTAAACCAACAAGTTCCCATTAACCCGGTAAGTGATTCTATGGACAAAATAGAGGAAAAGAAAATTGAACAAGTGGATTGCTTAGTTATTGAAAACTCAGTTTTTCTTCCCACACCGGAAGAAAAAGAACAAAATTCTTTTAAATTGTCCATAGGTGATCTTATTTGGGAAAATGGTGAGGATTATGCTGAACAGGTTTGCATTATTTTCATGACTATAAGTTGTCAAAATTTGCATGACTTAAGGGGTCTAAAACAGTTTGCAATAGACCCCGGTTGATTGAACAATTTCTGGAAGGAACCAAGTCTATCGAAGACTATAAAATTGAGCTTCTTGGGAGACAACCCATGTCCAGGTTTGAGTATTTTAAATTCAGTAATTTTTAGCTTTCTTTTATTTTCTGTTTTATTATCTGTGTAATTTCTGTTTTCTTCTTATTTCAAAAAAAAAACAAGAAAAAAAAAGAAAAGAAATTGATTCCTTGCTACAGGAAACGCCAAGATTAATGTGGCAGAAGGCCTCCTATCTTTGAAGGTAGGGGGTGGAAAAATCAAGTTTTCTGTATTCCGGACTCTTAAGCATTATGAGTCCGAGGAAGAGGATGATTTTAAAGATGATGTATTCACCAAAAGAAAGAAAACTTCCCCTAATTGATTAAAAGGGAAGGGTCTATCTCGGACCTTAACAATGAGCTGGTTGGGAGACAACCCAACTTAGGAATAGTTTCAATTCTGTCTTTTAATTTTCTGTACTACTCTTGTAAATAAATAAAGAAAAGAACTCTATGTTTTTGCTGCAGGAGAGGCCAGCGCTCAAGCGCTGGAGGCCAACGCTCAAGCGTTAGGCCCCTGCTTCACAACCTCTGATTCCAGTTAATTCCAGCGCTCCGGCGCTGGGGGCCAGCGCTCATGCGCTAGGCCCCTGGAATCTTTAGTTTTATTTTTCATTTTTCCAGCGCCATAGCGTTGGAAACCCAGCGCTCAGGCGCTGGGACCTCTGATGCCCAGTAATTGTTTTAATTCCAGCGCCCAAGCGTTGGTATCCCCAACGCTCAAGCGCTGGAGCTCGGGCAGTTTGTTGTTTTTGCTTTTGTTTGCTGTTTTTAGTTTTTAATAAATTTTGTGTTCACCATTTTCTGGAAGTTTAAAGGTTCTATGAGTTTTCCCTTGGTTCTAAACTGTTTTTAATTTTTGGGAAACTCGAGAATTCTTGTTTTTTAAAGGTGGACACAAATTTTTCAACCCATGATCTTTTGTGCTGATTTTGAAACTAACAAGTCAAGCAAGCTTCTGCTTGTGAGACTTTTGTTTGTTCATTGTTACAGGATAGGTACCAAAAGGAGAAAGAACCCTCTTGAACTTAAGTGTTCAAATTGATTTTTACATTGAGGTTCCCTTGGACCTTTGTGGAAAATTTGTTACTATGCCAGCTTCTTAGTTTTTAGTTTTTCTTTTTTATAGTTTTTAGTTTTATTTTTAGCTTAGTTTTTTCTGTTTTCTTTTTGCATGAGTCTTGAGTATATTATCCATTCTGAATGTTGCTATAGCTTTGTGAAATGCTTTATCTAATTGAACTGCTTTGTAAAAGTTTTATGTTTTTAAGCAGTTAGGATTGCATGCTGTAGAAAGGATTTTTGATATCTTGATTGTTTTGGTTGTTGGCTAAGTTTTTTTCTGAGTTCTAAAAGGGTACCACTTACCCTATCTTTTTCTGAGAGCTGAGGACTCTGAATGCATGATTGTAAAAAAATTTCTGCCTTGTGTTGCATGTTGATTGGAGTTTTGTACACTTTGTGAGTTGAGAAGAGATTATAGGCATTTTTGAAAACTCAGAGTTTTGCTTGAAATGTTATATCCACTAGTAGCCCCTTTTGAGCCTTAAAAGAGTCATTCTTTGGAGCCTACTTTGTGTGATAATTCTTAAAGTTGTTAATGTGATTCATGTGCTGAATTGCTAGAGCTATGCTTGTGGGTTTCTGTCTAAAAAAAAAAATAAGGAAAAAATTGAAAAAATAAGGTATGTGCCTTAGAAAAAATAATGAAGTGGTGGGGTGAGAAAGAGTATGAGGGGAGTAAAATTCAAGTCATTCATCCCATACATTCCACTACTTTGTTCAAAAAAAAAAAAAGAGAAAAATTGAGAGGACCCTTGTGTGAATTGTTTAAAGCTCTTAGTCAAGAAGAATCACTTAACAACAAGTTTCTGAGTCAGCCACTAGAGTTGCCAATTTCTTGAAATCCATACCTTAAATTGTTCAACCCTTTGGCCAAGTTACAACCTTAAAAATCTCTTTAACATCACTTGGTTGCTTTACTTCAGTTTTGATTTGAATTATAGGCAGGATCATTGAGCTTTCTTGTTTTCATGGAGAATATCATTTTGTGAGCTTATTTGATGAACTCAAACATGTTAAAAGCCAAGCCTAACTTTCTTGATTCTTTGTCTATTAAACATGCATGTCTTCCTTATCTGCTTAACTTTCTGGAAAATTATCATATTTCAATCGGATAAAAACTTTCTCAAAACTCAGGGACGAGTTTTTCTTAAAGTTTTGTCGCTTGAGGACAAGCTGTCGTTGGGTATAGTTGTGTGATGAGTGGATTTTATATGATAATTTTAGGGTCTTTTTAGTCTTTTTATTTTATTATTTTTGAGTCTCATATAGGTTTTTTATTATGTTTATGTAGATTTTATATTTATTTTGCATTTTGCATGTAGATTAGATTTTATTAGATTTTCTAGCTTTATTTTATATTTTTAGGAATTTTTCTAGTTATTTTGTATTTTTAGGAAAAGCTGGTTTAGTTATCATTTTTGTCCAGGGACCACTTTGTAAAGTTTCAGGAAATCAAGGTCCAAAATGTGAAAGTTCAAGAGTGGAGGGCTAAAAGTGAAGATTGAGAGAATTCAAGGGCTTGAATTGGAGTGCTAACCAAGAGAGGACTAAAAGTAAAAAAGAGGAATATGAAGCAACTCTCTAAATTAAGCACATGGAAAAAAAAGGATTAAAGGATGAGTGGAGGATTGATGATAGTGGAGGAGAGGTTTCAGGGCTGATAAGTGGGTTTTTATGGCATTCAAAACCCACTACCATGAAGAAGGAAGGAAAAGCTTGAAGTTGAAGAATCAGTAGCCAGCGCTGCAGCGCTAGAACCCAGCGCTGAAGCGCTGGGCCTCGGCCTGGAAGTGGGATTTAATTGCTGAGGCCAGATTTTTTGCTATAAATAGGGAGGCAACTTGCACTTGAAAAACACACATTTCTTAGAACACAACAAGTGTTCCTCTTTCTCCCTCAAGAACATTGTTCCTAGGAATTGTGGGAAGCCATATTTGAGCTCCTAGTCCAGGGTAATTCAATGCTTCTTTTAGCCATGCTTGGCTAATTCTCTTTAAGTATTTTGGGTTGTGTTAGCTTATTAGTTTATGTTTTAGTTTTCTTTTATTTGTTTCTGAACAATATTCAAAGTTCATGTTTTATCTCCTTTTTCTTCATTCATCTTGTGTACAAAAGATTTCTTACTTGTTACTTATACGAATGGAAATTGGTAAGTAGTAAGGGACCTAGGATTTAAAAAAGGTTATAAGTATACTTCGCTAAGGAATTAGGAAGGACGTAACTTTATGTTGGCCTGAATTTCTTCTTCATCTTCTTCTCTAGTTAACTAAGTTGCAAGGAATTGAATTTAGTAATTAGAAAGAAAGTTCTACAATGTTTAAGGAATTAACTTGTGGATATACTAGGCTATAACATCATGAATCTTTGTTTGGAATTCAGAAATAAAATAGAAGTTTGCTAGCATAAATTATAAGTTATACAATGCAACCCAAATGCTTATTTTTATCATCATCTCTTCTTTTATATTTTATGCTTTTTATGTTCTTATTCCAAAAACCAAAATGCAAAATATGTCTTTTTATTTTTCTGCGTAAGCTCTAAAAAAATTAGTAATTAGACACCTATCCCTGTGGGATCGACAATCTTTTATATTACGCGATAATCAATCGTACACTTGCGATTTCATTATCAAGACAGCTTATGGCGAACAAGTTAGTCGTCATGTGCCCGTACCTACGTCCACCAACATCACAAGCCAGGCTCCATGTCCCCTTTGGGATGCTGTCAATCCACTCTCGGATCTCAGGGATTTATTCTCGAAACTTCTGCAGCCTTCTCTCAAAATAATATGGACATGGATCGTATCCTGCGCATTTTCAACAAATAATAATCTGACACTAGTCATACAAATGTGTCAAAAAATTAGACGTGGATGTGAAAGAGATAAGATTACCTATTTTTATCAAATCTCCTTTCAGCTTGACATTCTTGAATTTGTGGTTGAAGTTGCTGGCAATGTGCCGGATGCAGTATACATGGTGAGTGTGTGGGGGTTGCCAGCCGTTATTAGGATTTCTCACGGCCGCTTTTATGCCCGCATGCCTATTAGAATTCAGACATATACCTTGTTTCTGGGTAACTTTTAAATGTATCGGCCGCAGAAACCATGACCAAGAACTTGTTGAATCCCCCTCTACGACCGCAAAAGCTAATGGCAACACATGACTGTTTCAGTCTTGTGTTGTGGCTATCAACAAGGTTGACTTGTACTTCCCGTAAAGCCAAGTGCCATCTACCTGTATCATTGGCTTGCAATAATTGAAAGCATCGCAACATTGTTTGAATGTCCAGAATACCCTACGAAATTTCTTAAATCAACCGTCGATCCCGCCATCACCACCGACATAGTCATCTGTTACAATCTTGTAATACGATCCAAGGGAATACATCATCATATGCTCCAGCCACCTTGGGAGCTCGTCGTACGAAGCTTCCTAATCCCCGAATATCTTTGCAAGTGCCTTCTGTTTTGCTTTCCACGCTTTGAAGTAAGACACCTTGTAGTGCAGCTCGCCGCTGATTCTCTCTTGTATAAGAGAAATTGGGATGGCTGGTTGCAGACTAACTATGCCTGCGGCGTAAAATAAATAACATAAGTCCATACAGTTAACATGAAGAGCAAGTGCGAGAAAGTGTGCAGTAACCTTTAAACTACCTTTCAATACCTGTAATGTATGTGGAGATGAAATCGGAATTCAACTTGTTGTGGTCCATAGATCTTGTTGAACTGACACACGTATGCGGGCCCTTCCACTTGAATATTACCCAGGCATCTATTTTTTTGGATAATATTGCCCTCATCCTCCACTGACATCCATTATCTGAATTTGGACACTTTGCAGTGAAATATCTTGTGCAGGATTCCTGCACGACGTATGTTTGATTTTTTTTGATACAAAAGTGCTTCAAGGCCGTCTGAGCATCTACCTTGGTTTTGAAACGTAGACCTTCATATAATTCTTCACCTAATTGCCATGACCCTTGCACAACTAGACCGGGGAAAAAATTGGTCTCCTCATCTGGGTGGTCCCAATTAACATATGTATAGTGGGATAAGGTATTCCAGAAGGGGTTGGAGTTTGGGACACCTAAACAATACGATTTAATAAAGCCATGAAATTACGTAATTGAAGGACTGAAGAGCTATTAACAATGTACATACCTTGGGCTTCAGAGTATACATTCACCGGTACAGGCGAAGCAGTAGAAAGAGGAGTATGAACTATCTGAGGTCCTGTATTGCCACACAAGTCAGTCTCCACGTCTGAGTCTGACGATCCTCCTTCAAGCAATCTATCGTTTTTGTCCACTTCATCATCTGAATGGTTAACTTCAGGATCCACATTGTCAGTGTGGATGTTGTCAATATCGTCCGCCAAATTAACGATGTTTCCAGTGTTTCCGAAGGCCAAAGACTCTAGATCAGCAGCCTCCTCCTCGACGTGCCTAACCCCTTCATCCGACAGCATCTCCTGCGTTTCCATCGGATACGTTGACACTGGTATTGACAAACCTCCGGCCTTAGCAATATCAACATACAACTCCAGCATTCTCATCGAAGATTGTTGGCTAAAAGCGTCCATCATGATACTGACATCTTTAACATCACATATCTGGAGACTTGTAAAAAACAAATAGGGTTTTCTGAAGCTAAAAATCTATACTTAACGCTCAAAATAACCTGGTTACTGTTGAGTTGTAACTTCTCATGAATTCTCCTCTTCAAACGTTGGAAAGAAATGCCTCGTTTCAAATATATGGCCTTTTTCGAACCTTCGAACACAACGCCTTGCGCACCTTCGTAAGCCTTGCCATTGTAGTACACAAAGACAATTTTTTGATCTATCGCAAAGGTTTGAGTTTCAGTGTTTAAGGTTTAGTGTTGAAGTGAGTTACGGTTTCAGCAGAGGAGTGTGACCCTTATATAGATCACAAATCACAGGCTGGGTTGCGATTCCTATTGGAGTCGCGTAAAGCCCTGCGAATCCAATAGGAGTCGCCTGATGGGCTGCGATTCCTGATAGGTGGCCCAGCTCAGATGCCAACGTGGCAAAAACAGCCATAGTTGGCTAATTTTTTTTGGCTTGTTTTGTTAATTTTTTTTTGTGCATTATTAAAAAAAATCCCTTTATGATAACATTTTTCTATATAAACTTTATTAATATCAGCAGATAGTATTTACTTTTATTTTTGGCTTAATTGCAACTTTGGTCCCTACTTACACATGTAAATCAGGTCTCGTCCTTGGACTCGGCTGAGGTTTTGATGAAGACAAACACATCACAAAAAGAAGAAATACTTCAAGAAGACTTCAGAAAAGAAAAGAAAGACTTCAAGAAGACTTCAGAAGAGAAAGACTTCAAGAACCGGCTCGGAACGTCAAAGATCAAACATGAAGGTTCTTGCGTTTAGTAAGTCTTGTCAACTTAGTGTGCTATGCTTTATTAAGGTTTAATTGCACTTGAAGGCTCATGAAAGATCAACTAATTGAGTATGATATGTTCTCACAAGTTAAACTTGGTAGGAACACTCAATTAGGGTTTGAGATGGTTAAAACTGAGTTTCGGACTCTCTGTAATCGATTACAGGTTGTGTGTAATCGACTACAGGAAGGCAGTAATCGATTACCACCTTAGTGTAATCGATTACACAGTTTGAATTTTGAATTCAAACTGCAACGGCTAGTGTAATCGATTACTAGGCTTCTGTAATCGATTACCAGACTGGCAGATGTGTCTTTTCATGAACCATTGTGTCTCAAAACGTTTGGGAAAGGTTGTGTTGGTTCATGGACGACCTCTAGTGCCTATATAAAGTCCTTAGACACTCAGAAACATCAATGACTTGGTCCATAACTTTCATATTCATTAAAGTCATCATTCTGAGTTTCTGTTCTCTCATTTTCATAAGAACACTCATGCTGTTCAACATTTGAGTAACTCGGAATAAGAGAGTCTTCATTGTAATTGCCTGGAGCATACAAACTAAGATCAATCCTTCTTGTCTAAAGGATTGAATTAGCCATTGTAAGGCATCTTCTTCTTCTTCTTCTTCTTCTATTGAATCGGTTTGATTCATTCACCGTGGTGTTCGGTGGTTGTAAAAAGGTCCATCGTGGAGTTCGATGGTGATGAGTGGATATTATATGATGTTTTTAGGTAGTTTTTAGTCTTTTTATTTTATTATTTTTGAGTCACATATAGGTTTTTTAGTCTTTTTATATAGATTTTATATTTATTTTGCATTTTGCATTTTCCATGTAGTTTAGATTTTATTTGTTTTTCTACCTTTATTTTAAATTTTTTAGGAAATTTATAGCTATTTTATATTTTTAGGAAAAGCTGGTTTAGTTATCATTTTTGTCCAAGGACCAATTTGTAAAGTTTCAGGAAATCAAGGACCAAATTGTGAAAGTTCAAGAGTGGAGGACTAAAAGTGAAGATTGAGAGAATTAAAGGGCCAGAATTGAAGTGCTAACCTAGAGAGGACCAAAAGTGGAAAAGAAGAATATGAACCAACACTCTCTAAATTAAGCACATGGAAAATAAGGATTAAAGGATGAGTGGAGAATTCATGGTAGTGGGAAGGAGTTTTGAAGAGTTAATTGGTGGCCAATGAAGGCCATAATGGCCATCAACTCCTCCACCATTGAAAGGCAATTTTTTTTGCTATAAATAGGAGTGCTCATCCTTTGTAAAAAACACACCTTCTTAGAATACATCAAGTATTCTCTCTTTCTCCCTCTTGAGCATTGTTCCTAGGACTTGTGGGAAGCCATATTTGAGCTCCTATCCAGGGTAATTCAATGACTCCTTTAGCCATGCTTGGCTAAATTCTTCCTTAAGTTTCTTGGGTTGTAGTAGTTTATAAATTATGTTTTAGTATTGTTTCTACCTTTCTGAGTTTTATTTTCAGTTCTTGTTTTATTTCCTTGCTCATATTGTTATCTTGCTGTACACAAGAAGTTTTGCTTATTACTTATGTCATAAGATCATTTGGTAAGTAGTAAGGGAACTAGGATCTAAAAAAGGTTATAAGTATATATCTCTAAAGATCATTAGGATAGACGTAACCTTATGTTGGCCTGAATTCATTCTTCATCTTCTTTTCTGGTTAACTAAATTACAAGATCTTGGATTTAGTAATTAGGGAGAAAGTTCTACATTTCTTAAGATCATTAGGATGTAGAAATTCTAGGTTATAGCATCATGAACATGGATTTAAAATTCAGAAATTAAGTAGGAACTTGCAAGCATTTTTATAGATTATGTAAATCAACCCAAGAGCTTAATTCTTATCATCTTTATTTCTTATCATTTTGTTGCTATATCTTTGTTCTAAAAACAAACCATCTTCATATATTCATCTGTTAATTTTCTGCACAAGTACTAAATTTTATATTAATAAGAACACCTATCCCTTGGGTTCGGTCTTTTTTACTACGCTATAGTAAATCGTACACTTGCGATTCCGCTATCAAGTTTTTGGCGCCGTTGCCGGGGATAGGTTCAGTTCTTGTTATTATTTTATTTAGTGCTTCTTGTTTATAAAAAAAAATGGAAAAATATATAAAAAAAAATTGTGATGAACTGGTGCTGCTAATTTTGTTTGCTGAGTGTTGTCAGGTATAGCAATGGCTGAAACATTCGAACAAAGGGAGGCAAAAATTCGGGCTAAACTTGAAATAGAATATGAGAAAAAGAAGCAGGAAGCTTTCACTCTTATTGAAGAATTCTATTCTAATTTAGAGTGCAAGCGGAATGCGGGATTTTTGCCAACCCCTGAGCAAGAATATAAGGCTATGGAGGAGCTACAAATGAAAATCCAAAGCATTCTAAGGAGGCAGCCCAGGAATGAACAACAACCACTTGTTCATGAGAGTGAACTCGTGGTTCAAAGAGAGGAGGTGAAAGCAACCTTCATTTTAGAATTTGTCTTTGAAGATAAATTGGAGATGGAGGAAGAAGAACCTCAAGGAATCTATGCTATAGGTTCACAATGGCAAGGCAAAGAACAAGGAAGGGAAAATTTATTTATCTCTTCCATTTTTAATTTGAATATTGTTGCTTTGTTAGCTGAAAATTCATTGGGCACCATGATGTTGTTGTGCCAAAATTTGCATGATTTGCGGGGTCTAATGAATTTTGTAATAGACCCTGGTTGAAAAATGATTAAGTGAAGGGTCTATCTCGGACCTTAACAATGAGCTGGTTGGGAGACAACCCAACTTAGGATAGTTTAAATTTTTGTCTTTTAATTTTCTGTACCACTCTTGTAAATAAATAAAAGAAAAAAAATCTATGTTTTTGCTGCAGGAGAGGCCAGCGCTCCAGCGCTGGAGGCCAACGCTCAAGCGTTAGGCCCTTGCTTTGCACCTCTGATTGCCCAGTTTCTGTTTTAATCTAGCGCCCAAGCGTTGGCATCCCCAATGCTCAAGCGCTGGAACTCGGGCAGATTTGCTGTTTTGTTTTTTGCTGTTTTTAGCTTTTAATAAATTTGGTGTTCACCATTTTCTGAAAGTTTTTAGATTCTATGAGTTTTCCCTTGTTTCTACACTGGTTTTAATTTTTGGGAACTCAAAAGATTCTTGTTTTTAAGGTGGACACAAATTTTCAACCCATGATCTTATTTGTACTGTTTTTGGAACTAACAAGTCAAGCAAGTTTCTGCTTGTGAGACTTTTGTTTGTTCAATGTTACAGGATAGGTACCAGAAAGAGGAAGAACCCTCTTGAACTTAAGTGTTCAATTTGATTTTTGCATTGAGGTTCCCTTGGAACTTTGTGGAAAATTTTTGTACTATGCCAGCTTTGTAGCTTTTTAGTTTTTCTTTTTAGTTTTTAGTTTTTATTTTTAGTTTAGTTTTTCTGTTTTATTTTTGCATGAGTCTTGAGTATTTTATCCATTCTGAATATTGCTATAGCTTTGTGAAATGATTTATCTGATTGAACTGTTTTTGAAAAGTTCTATGTTTTGGAGCAGTTAGGATTGCATGCTGTAGAAAGGATTTTGATATCTTGATTGTTTTGGTTGTTGGCAAAAGTCTTTTTCTGAGTTCTAAAAAGGGTACCACTTACCCTATGTTTTTCTGAGAGCTGAGGTCTCTGAATGCATGATTGTAAAATTTTTCTGCCTTGTGTTGCATGTTGATTGGAGTTTTGCATACTTTGTGAGTTGAGAAGAGATTATAGGCATTTTTGAAAACTCAGATTTTTGCTTGAAATGTTATATCCACTAGTAGCCCCTTTTGAGCCTTAAAAGAGTCATTCTTTGGAGCCTACTTTGTGTGATAATTCTTAAAAGTTGTTATTGTGATTCATGTGCTAAATTGTTAGAGCTATGTTTGTGGGTTTCTCTCTAAAAAAATGAAAAAAAAGAGTTGAAAATAATAATAATAAGGTATGTGCCTTAGAGAAAAATATGAAGTGGTGGGGTGAGAAAGAGTATGAGGGGAGTAAAATTCAAGTCATTCAATCCCATACATTCCACTACTTTGTTCAAAAAAAAAAAAATTGAGAGGACCCTTGTGTTGAATTGTTTAAGCTCTTAGTTGGAAAATCACTTAACAACAGATTTTGAGTCAGCCACTAGAGTTGCCAATTTCTTGAAATCCACACCTTGAATTGTTCAACCCTTTGGCCAAGTTACAACCTTCAAAATCTCTTCAAAGTTACTTAGTTGCACTGTTTCAGTTTTGATTTGAATGATAGGCAGGATCATTGAGCTTTCTTGTTTTCATGGAGAATATTATTTTGTGAGCTTAATTGATGAACTCAAACATGTTAAAAGCCAAGCCTAACTTTCTTGATTCTTTATCTATAAACATGCATGTCTTCCTTATCTGCTAAGGTTCTTGTGCTTCAAGTTTTAATCATATAAACTTTCTCTAAACTCAGGGACGAGTTTCTCTTTAAGTTTTGTCGCTTGAGGACAAGCTGTCGTTGGGTATAGTGGTGTGATGAGTGGATATTATATGATGTTTTTAGGTAGTTTTTAGTCTTTTTATTTTATTATTTTTGAGTCACATATAGGTTTTTTAGTCTTTTTATATAGATTTTATATTTATTTTGCATTTTGCATGTAGTTTAGATTTTATTTGTTTTTCTACCTTTATTTTATATTTTTTAGGAAATTTATAGCTATTTTATATTTTTAGGAAAAGCTGGTTTAGTTATCATTTTTGTTCAGGGACCAATTTGTAAAGTTTCAGGAAATCAAGGACCAAAATGTGAAAGTTCAAGAGTGGAGGACTAAAAGTGAAGATTGAGAGAATTAAAGGGCCATAATTGAAGTGCTAACCTAGAGAGGACCAAAAGTGGAAAAGAAGAATATGAACCAACACTCTCTAAATTAAGCACATGGAAAATAAGGATTAAAGGATGAGTGGAGAATTCATGGTAGTGGGAAGGAGTTTTGAAGAGTTAATTGGTGGCCAATGAAGGCCATAATGGCCATCAACTCCTCCACCATTGAAAGGCAATTTTTTTTGCTATAAATAGGAGTGCTCATCCTTTGTAAAAAACACACCTTCTTAGAATACAACAAGTATTCTCTCTTTCTCCCTCTTGAGCATTGTTCCTAGGACTTGTGGGAAGCCATATTTGAGCTCCTATCCAGGGTAATTCAATGACTCCTTTAGCCATGCTTGGCTAAATTCTTCCTTAAGTTTCTTGGGTTGTAGTAGTTTATAAATTATGCTTTAGTATTGTTTCTACCTTTCTGAGTTTTATTTTCAGTTCTTGTTTTATTTCCTTGCTCATATTGTTATCTTGCTGTACACAAGAAGTTTTGCTTATTACTTATGTCATAAGATCATTTGGTAAGTACTAAGGGAACTAGGATCTAAAAAAGGTTATAAGTATATATCTCTAAAGATCATTAGGATAGACGTAACCTTATGTTGGCCTGAATTCATTCTTCATCTTCTTTTCTGGTTAACTAAATTACAAGATCTTGGATTTAGTAATTAGGGAGAAAGTTCTACATTTCTTAAGATCATTAGGATGTAGAAATTCTAGGTTATAGCATCATGAACATGGATTTAAAATTCAGAAATTAAGTAGGAACTTGCTAGCATTTTTATAGATTATGTAAATCAACCCAAGAGCTTAATTCTTATCATCTTTATTTCTTATCATTTTGTTGCTATATCTTTGTTCTAAAAACAAACCATCTTCATATATTCATCTTTTAATTTACTGCACAAGTACTAAATTTTATATTAATAAGAACACCTATCCCTTGGGTTCGATCTTTTTTACTACGCGATAGTAAATCATACACTTGCGATTCCGCTATCAGATGGTTGTGAAAAAGTCCTTTGAATCGGGTTTGATTTAAAGTCCTCCGTAGGATTCAGTGATAGTGGAAAAGGTCCTTTGAATCGGGTTTGATTCAAAGTCCGCCGTAGGTTTCGGCGTCATCAGTTGGTGGTTTGCCATCTGAGGTTTGACAAGAGTTCTTAGGGTTCTTGGTGTAAGTACTTGTAAGAAATCTTGATCATTGTAAATCTTCACTGTGGGATTCAGTGGAGTGGTTCTTCGGAAAGTGGTAATCTTTCTGAGGGGTTCTGACTTTACAGTGGTATTCAGTAAAGAGTTTGACTCAGACAGTGTGATCTGTTCTGAGAGTTGTAATCAGTTCCCTGTGTGATTCAGTGAGCGGTGATTTTTCAGAAAGTGGTGTGCTTTCTAGTATAGTGGAAAATCTCTGTGTGATCAAAGGACTGGACGTAGCCTTCTGGGATTGAAGGTGAACTAGGATAAAATCCCTGTGTGTTCTTCTTATCCTTCATCTTTTACTTTCAAGCAATTACAATATTCCGTTGCAATAACGTTCTTATGTTACAACTCTAATTGCACTGAAATTCATTTGGTACTATTACGCGAAAATCGGGGAAACTCTGATTCGCCCCCCCTCTCAGGTTTCTATCTAGGCTAACAATTGTTATTAGAGCGTAAGTTTAGGTAATTTGCTCCTAAGATCCGGGAAGATGGCATCCTCATCTACAACAAGTACCAGTGAAGGATTCAACATAAACAGGCCACCATTCTTCAAAGGAGAACACTATGACTTCTGGAATATCAAGATGAAAATCTTCATAAAGTCATTAGACGAGGGAATCTGGAAAGCCATTGAAGAAGATCCCTTTGTGCTTGTAGTAGAAGTTGAAGGAAGTTCACAACCAAAACTAGAAAACACATGGAGTGACGAAGAAAAGAAGAAAGTTCAACATGACTTAAAAGGTATGAACATCTTGACTTCAGCCCTTGGTATGGAGGAATTCTTTAGAGTATCTACTTGCAAATCTTCAAAAGAAATATGGGATACTTTAATGGTTACACACGAAGGGACTGATGAAGTCAAAAGATCCAAGATCAATACTCTATCACAAGAATATGAGATGTTCAGAATGTTGCCTGGAGAAAGCATACTTGATATGCAAAAGCGGTTCACACATATAACGAACCACTTGATTGTTCTTGTTAAGGAATTCTCCAATTATGTCATAAACATGAAAGTGTTAAGATCCCTTACAAGAGCATGGCAACCAAAGGACACTGCTATCTCAGAAAAGAAGAATCTCTCCAACATGACTCTGGCTACTCTTTTTGGAAAATTTCAAGAACACGAATTGGAGTTAAACAGACTCGAGCAATGTGAGAACAATGAAAAGAGACATCGGCCTATTGCTCTAAAAGCCAAAGAAAGCATCAATGATGAATATGATGCAGAATTAGAAGATGATGAGAACATGGACTTAATAGTCAGGAATTTTTGAAGATTCTTACAAAGTAAAGGTATGAAATCTAGAAGTTTTCAAAAGGGAAATGAACCATCCTCCTCTTCACAAAAGATCGCATGTTATGAGTGTGGTAAATCTGGTCACATCAAATCTGAATGTCCATACATTCAAAAGAAGAAGCATGGACTAAAAGAGAAGTTTGAAAAGAAGGATTCAAACTCCAGAAGAGCATACATCGCTTGGGATGACAATGACGTAAGCTCAGACTCAAAATCAGAGAAGGAAGAAGCGCACCGACAACAAAGGACAGTATGCCAGGTTTTCATTCCTATATGTCCTTGCCTTTTCATCTTTATGTGCGTGCTTATGTATTCCTAAAATTGGTCTAATGCTGAATTTTCATCCTTTTCGCAATTCTTCTATATTAGCATTATCCTTTTTGGGTTCTTAGTTCTTAGCATCATTACCTGCTGAAACACGCCCTTTTTGCCTTTCCTTCGCAGTTTGTTGATGATCGTTTTCATTAAGTTCCAAGCTCTGACAATTTATATGTATTTTTCATTCTCTGTGTTGGGTATTTAACAAACATACTATTAGTATTTTATTTACCATACAAGTGTCCTAAGAGTATGATAATTGATATGCTATACAAACAATTCATCAAAGCCTAACTTTTATTGAAGTAATAATTTGTAAGCAAATAATTAAATTAATGATCCATACACTTTATTTGTTTTCTCTACAGATTTTCTCTGTAGACAAACTAACTTACAACTCATGATGTCTCTCTTGAAGCTGTCAATTCATTCCCATCTATGTACAATGGAGAACTAAATGCTGACAAACATCAAGCAGCACTTGGATATATGTAACCATTCCCTCTTGTTTGCTCAGAAAAAACTTCTCTAGTTCTCTTTGTTGCCCTTCTCCCTCCAAAGCAGTAAGGCATCCATGGATCTTGATCCCAAAAGAACACATTTTCTTCTCAAAGTTCTGCCTCTGATGTGAAAACAAAACTAGGAAACACAGTGGTGATATTCCTAGGAGTTCACAAAGTGACATAATTAGTTATAGATGAAAAAAGGACTTTGAACTTCTGTATGAGAAAGGGTGACCACTTAACCCAAGGATTACAAAAGGAAAGTTCCATACTTCAAATAGGGAAGTGTCATGTTCTTCAAGAGGGATGGATTTCGACTCACAAAAGCTTTCCAATCTTCTTTGCTGATTTTACCATCATTGTCCTTATCCACATCAGCAATTGTCTACATATAAAGTTAAGGTCATATAATTACTAGAGAAAATGTTTCATGCATAGCAGTGTGAATTTTTTTTATTGGGCATTCAATTGATTTACATCACATTATAAATTTATTTTTATTTTAATTAAAATTAAAAAGAAATGTAACCGTTTGATTATAGGTGACATAATGTGGTTGAATGTCAGTGTAAAACTTCTTTACACCGATGGTGCATATCTATTAATCTCTAATTACTATGCCCAACTTAAGCTAAATTGTCATATAACAAATACTATCAACCCTCATTTTCACACTCTTTTTAATCTCTTTTATGGTTGAAATCTAGGTGGGATCTACTAAGCTTGTAGACCCCACTCCCAATTTAGAAAGACCCACATAAACTTTAACCAATAAAAGAGAAAGTGTTCAAATTGAAATGTGTTGCTAGAAGCTGACCTTGTCAACAATAGCTTCAAGAAGATCATCAGAAAGGTTCATGTCGGATTCCATCAGAATGGCTACAACCATTTGCTTGACCTAAAACCAAGTAAACCATTTAATAATAAAAACTTATTCACACTCAAATTCCACCTCTATCATAGAGAGATATAGACATAGAAAACAGACAAATGATATATGTTATGGGTGATGTGATGGGAAAATAAGATAGAGAGAAAAGAGAAAAAAAGTAGATGGAAATCGGATGAAAGACAAATTGGGTGTGAATATATAAAAACTGGCCATTTAACTATTTCACCAAATAATAAACTTATGATACCAAAATGTGATGAGGCTTAACAATGAACTTGTTCACTCACTTCCTCTGGCTCAATAAACCCAGTTTGCCTCAGGTCATAGAGCTTAAATGCAACTGCAAAATATCATTAGGGAACATAGATTAGATGTGAAGAAAAAATTGAGTTTCATTGTATGAAGCTAAAGAGATAGTCTTCATTAGAACATACAATCACTTTTTTCCTCTATAGGAGCATAAGGATGGAAAACATTGAGCGCATGGACAAATTCCTCAAACTCGATAACACCATTTCTCTTTTCATCAAAAAGATCAAAAACCTAAAGAAGAATCATTTAGTTTATAGCATCAGCATATTCAAGGCATTTGTGAATGAATCATGAATGTATGGAACAAAGGAAGAATCTAAAAGCTTCCAAATGCATGTTCTATGTGTTCTAAGCTTCATTTTTTGCATCTTTAGGTGAATTGAATTGTGTTCACTTATCTTAAAGTTGGTTTAATGAACTTCCACCAATTAGCCAAAAATCATGTTATAACAAATCAATAAAGAGCAAAACTATCATATGAAGATTACTGCTAAAATACAGCAAAATAGTTTCCCCCAAAAGTATTAAAAAAGTTCAACCACTATTTTGCTATTTTCATTTAAGCTTTTTATCTATGTATGCCTCCAAACTTGATTTCATTTCCAATATAGTAACTACCATGAAGAAAAGCACCATGACTGAAAAAATATAAGAATTGCTTACTCTATCCAGGAAAAGATTATCTCCATTTGGGTTTTGAAATAGTGCCAATTGAAGCTCCACCTACAATAGATAAAAGATACAATTAGCATAAAGCATTGCTGATCTTGTGATTGAATGTTCAAATTCTACTCTGTTAGCTTAAGAGGTACTTTTCTGTCATGCAGCAACTAAAGTCTTATCCAACTAAATGAGGTTGGCTTGCATAGCCGGTCCCAAACCCGGGTAAAGGATGAGGGTTGTGTTAGGTTTCGGCAGTCAATGTAAAACTAGTCGATATCTGCCATATGAATCAGGTACTTGTCCGTCATAATCATAAACTATATCTCCTAAAACATACCTCCATTTAACCAACTTGAATCCTCTTATTTACATCTTCTCATCACTTTGTATGATAAATCCAATACAGATGCACCCGCAAAAGCAAGAGAGAAGGAGCAAAAGCTTGCATTCAACTTAGAAACAGAATATGCCAAACCACTTGACAGATCTTACCTTGTGAATCAGGCCATCATCAATTAGGGAGCAACTCAACTTTGTAAAAAGCACATGCAGGGCCTCCACTTCATTAACAGTAACTGCATTGTTATTTTAACAGCAGAAAAGCCAGTCATCAAACCTGCATTACATTATATGTTCCATTCCATCCATATGAAGTTATAATACAGGCTTAGAAATGTTCCATTCCATCAATATATAAGTCAGAAACATGCTTATAAATCAAGGTCACCCTTAAAGGGATACATTAGCTGAGGATTAAGAGATACAATATTGAATAAATGGTATTTCTGAAAGAATTGAGGTAGCTCACTTTAGTCCTTGAAAGACAGAATCTAGGGAAAAAAAAAACCATTCAAATTAGCCCTTTCTAGTACTGAAATTATTCATCTTTTTCCATTTTTCAATGACTAAATTTATAGCATTTTTCATTTTTAACGGACTAATTATCTACTTTGAAAGTGTGTATCATAATAAGTAGAGCAAAAATAGGGGTGATTAAAAGTTTAGTAAAAAAAAGGAAACTCTCACTTGAAATCCACAAGTTTACACAGCTAAGAGTAATCTAGAGAGAGAATATTTTGTGAGGGAGAAATGTAAAATACACGTAAAAAAAATACAGTATTAGATAAAATTATTATGGACAAAAGGGAAAACAAAGAGAAATTGCTTCTGTACTCATGAATGATCCATGATTTTGACCCTTTGTGATTTTCTTGAGATTATCCAAAGGTCTTATATTTCTCACACACACATGAACAAGTTTTCACACCCTCCAAGTTTTGCTTTCCGGGATTTGAATCTAAGAAATTTTACTTCCGAGATTTCAAGTCCCGGAAAATTTGCCTTCCAATATATAAAACCCAAAATGGAAAGAAGGTGCATAAATAGATCATTAGGGTGGGAAATCTAACACCCTTCTCAAAAACATATCGAAACATGTGGTAATAGCTTTACAAGAGAGTTGGAGAGACACCGCACCAAAGCTGGAATGGAACCCCACGTGTCTAAGTTTTTTAGCAATAATAACTATGGAGAGTGATCAAATTCAAATAGGTTAGCTGTACCATTTAATTATAGCCTTGTTTCCCACATGGCAGAGGATCCATTCATGTAATCTATAACACTAACAACGCGGGATCACTTTTGGTCCATGTGTGGTACTGTTCACAATGGATTTTATCCGGTGCATCGCAGGTCTATTTTAAGAGTTATTCCAATGTGGTGGTGTGTTAGAGAAGCAATGTGGTCATTAACTCTCAGTCTCAGATATTAGGTAAACACATCAATTCTCCACCCACTCTCTCAAATCACTCTATGCTGACAATGAGAGGGCGAGAGGAAAAGGAAACAGAGGGAGAGGGAGTGTGACGATGGGGCAACGACAAAGAGAAAGCAAGATTGAAAGAAGGAGGAGAAATGGAAGAGAGGACCAGAGGAACAACATATGATGTGGTGGAGCTGCACCTGAAAGGGCACGCGGCGAGGCTCAGCATTAAGGTTTATGAGACCAGTAATGCCACTATCATCATCTGAGGCTTGATGGAGGTGAGAGTGGGGCTGTCACTGACACAGATTTCGTCTATCAATGAGTGTCCCTTTGTATGAGATGGAAGTCTGTATTTCAAACCATTGATGTGATTAAATTGATTTCTTCCCCTTTTTTGTATTTCATTTTAATGTATCTTCATTTAAAGTTGTAATTGGAGTGCGATGGAAGAAGCACGCGTATCTGCATCTCAAATTATAGCCTGAAAAGGGAAATATTGTAAACCATTGATTATAGATGCCTGAATCCAAAAGCTAATGGTTGGATGAAATTTATATGCCTCCACTGTATAGTAAAAAATATTTCTTGCTCTTTCTATGACATTTCTATATGGGAATGGCTGCATTAATATTTTTTTGTTACATAATTTAAAGTTTTATTTTTGTTTCTTTTGTGGTAATGGTTTCAATTTTAGATTATGTAGCGAAATATGATTTACGGGTTGAACTATTGATTTTCAAATGGTGCATGGTGATCAATTGATGAATGGAGAAACAGTGGTGGAACTTCAAGTAAAGTTTTATGCACAAAGTTTTGTTTTTCAAGGTTTGACTTGCCTGTAGTTTTCTTTTGTGAAATTAGTTCAGTATTCACAAATAAATGAAATCTTTTTTCATTTCTCTTTTTCCGAGCAGATTAGTAAAATTTATGTGCTTTTTTATGTGGATACGGTGATGCGGATATAGGAGTAAAACAACTTGATGCACTCCAGAGTTGTGAATTTTCTTTAGAATCTAATGGTGTTGTATTTGCTTATGTTGAATCAAGAATATCTATTGGTTTGTGTATGACCCTTTTTAGGAAGAACAAACTCATTAGGGATTTACCCCCTTTGAAATTTTCATTGAATGTGGATGAGTTGCCTGTGTGTGGAGTTAAACTTACCATGGGAAGCTGATGGAGGTATGTCCCTTTTCAATATTATATTTTCCTTTACTTATTGGTTCTCTAATCTATCAGAAGATGTTTTGATGTGTTCATGACTTCTTTGCCTGAATAAAACAGCTAATCAGTTAATCATAATTGGATTTCATCACTGTATTATGTTTGGTGATATGACTGATCTGATTTAAGCCAATTCACAACACTAACTTTTACCTGTTACCACCCCTTGATGTGAAATTACTTGGTTTTATATGTTTGATAGACATGAAATAATTTTCATGACTAACATTTAGAAGATGTTGTAGTCTCGGGAAATTATGGTTAGGGAATGAAGCAAATCAAAGTGGAATATTATCTACTTTTCTGTCTTCAAAAGTAGATTATAAGCCCCTTTATGATAATTTCCTGTCTGTTCCATTTTAATTGAAACGGTCATATTTCCTTATCGATCAACTATAATAATTTTTTAGGTTCCTTATTTTGGTCTTACAACTGGAAAATTTCCTACAATTGTTGCATCTCTACTTTAATATTTAACGGTAATCTTTCATTTTGGAAAAAGTTGCGACAGCATACTGTTATCACCAATATATTGAAAGTGGTTACATGAGTAGAGTACCAGTAAATGATTTTGTTAAAATTAAGTAATTGTACCATTTTATGACAATTCCCTTATTAGTGTGGTCCTAAAAAGTTACTTAAGTACTAATACAAACTTTTTCAGCTTAAGTGTGGCCCATTTCCATCATCTGTGTCATGACTTTTGTGGAAACATAAATTTAAGGTGCTGCTATTTTTATTGTAGTTGGGTGATAAGTTTTCTTTAGGTTGCTCGTGGGGTGTTTATTATCAAATGAATGTCCTTATCCTACTTGAGAAGAGCTGATTCTCAAGCTCTCTAATTATTATGAATAAATCTTATTTTGTTTTCGGAAAAAAAAATTGTGTGGTTTGTTTTGTTTGCTTGATAGTACTACATTAGGTGATACGCTTATTGGTTGGTGTACGAAATACTAAATTGTCTATAGTCCTCCGGAACTTCTATAGCCACTTCTTTTTCCATTGTCGTAGTTTATTGATTATTGGTTAATTCAAATTCTTACTCCCTCCTTTTTAGCTTGGTATCGACATGTACTTTTGTCACCGAAAGTATTTTGTAAGCAAAGTTTACTTTTGTAGTTCTTTAACCATTTGCTTTTTACACTACAAACTTAACTTTTCAATTAAATATTAATAAGGAAATAACTAATGAATAAGAAAGCTGACAATGAATTCTAGATAAGGTGAAACCTTATACCTGGTTTTGGTCACATGTAGTTTAGTTTATTATTTGATTTAATTATCTGAGTAAAAAAATTTGTGGCTCTCTAAATACATGCGGATCCAAGGAAAGTGAGGAAAGCACTCATTCAACTCTTCTAAACTAAGTATGGCCCCTTTGAGCCAACATTTGACGAGTAAAAGGACATCTTCAAATCATTAAGCTTTGGATGGGCAAAGAACAAGCTTCAATGGGAGATGGTTATGTGACGTCCAGAGAACAAGTTCTTCATAAAACTAATCAACAATGAATGATGTATATTTTCTTTTTCTTTTTCTCATTTTAATATTAACATTAGAAAAAGTTGTTAAGTCATCTTATTTAATAATTATGTATGAACAATACAAACATAATTTTGCACATAATTAAACATCCATTGTTACCCCTTAATTTTTACTATCTATTTAACCTTATCTCATTTCATCAATTTATTTCTCACCTATATATATACACTTATGTTGATAATGTATGAAAAATTTACTTGATTTACCCTATATCAATTATTATTGCATATTTATAATCTACTTAGAATACAAGTGTTATAGTAATTCAAATTTTGCAATATAATTATAATAGTAGAAGTTATTATTAATTTATCTTTTGTTATAGATTGATGTAAACGTTAAAATTAAAATTTAAAAAAGGACCCGTGCATCGCACGGGTTTCATACTAGTACTACTACATATATTATGACCTTCATTGTAAAAAAAAAAAATTGATTCATTCACATTTTTTTTTCTTTTACATCTCATTTTCATCTTTTTTATGTTCTTATTTTTCTATGCATTTCCTGCCACCTTATATTTTATATAACTTATTTTTCTCTTTTCTCTTTCTATCTTACCAAGGTGAAAATGGAGTTGAGTGTGAAAATAAACTTATTCAAAAAATATATACTATGACCTTAACCTGCACATATATACAACATCATCAATAACCACCACATATAACAGCATATGATCCTTCTACATTCAAGTCTCTCTACTCCATCATGAAATGTGCAATATGAACTTAAGTCACCCATAAAAATAAAGAATATTGAACGAAAATAGTTTTTGAGCAACATGGATCCTTTGGGGCCATATTATCTGCAGTCCTCTACAGCAAATTCTTTTTTGGTCGTTGATTCTTATATTAAATGGTTGAGGGAGAGGCTAGCATAACATCATAACTATAACTATGAAAGAAAAAGTGAAACGCAATTCTAACAGCATGTTTGAAAATTCTTCTGTTTGATTGATTATAAAGTCAAAATCAAGTATGGGGAGAAACTTCGCTGATAGCTTTTGGGTGCGAGATTCTGATTTGGGAATTGGAAGGGAAGAAAACACAGTGGAATTGAATAATTACTTACATCTGGTTTCTTTAGCAAGGTGAGCAAAATCCTTAGCAGTACATTCACGTTTCTGATCCTGATGAACATTTCTGAGTGGACAAACATTGAAACAACCAACCAGAACCTTAACCACTGCTATGAATGGCATCAACGCCACATAGACACGCTCCCTTACGCTCCTAGATCCCGACATCATCGCTTGTTCAATAACCTTAAGATTCACAAACAAAAAAGAAAAAATTCAAACTGTATTCATGAATCTTGACACCCCAACAAATGAAATGAAGCAATTTTGTTTTGGTTTGAGTGAAATGAAGTAAATTTGTTGAAAAACTTACAGGGGCATCCATGGCCATGGTGGTGTGTGTCTGCTTCTGCAGCTAGGCCTAGCTAGGGACCAAAATCTTCATGATGGTGAAGAGAACTATTATTCTGGAAATAACACTGCTGCATTGTTGTTTCTTTTTTTAGCCTTCCTTGTGTAACTTCATATATACAATGATTTGGTTTCCTTAGTTATCAGTCATGAGACTAATTAATTTTCTGAGACTCTAAATATGTCTCTTAACAGGAATCGAACCTGGATTAAATGCATAAAAAGCTAAACTATTTACCAACTCAATGCATTAGAAGTTGTTGATTCATATATACAATGATGATAATAAATGATAAACATTATCTATCTATGAAGGAGTTGATTGAAACTTGACGAAAAGGAAGGCCCACTACGCATGTGGTGCTATTTGTTTCAAATGAGTTCCAAGTAGTTAGAAGAAGACAACAGACAGTACTCCATCTCTGAGTGCTTTTTCCACCTCACACGATTGCTTTGAACTTCAGTCGGACAAGTAAATCTTTGATGTGGGTTTTATGCTATCATGTCACATGTCACGTGAAATGGTCATTAGTTTCATGATCACCTTTTTTATTTTGTTGGTAAGTATTTATAGGGTTCTTCTACCTAATTAACATGTATGAAATAGTCATAGACTCATGCATACGAATAATTCGTTGTTGGTTCAAGCGAAATATGTTTAATTTTCCTTAAACATTAACAGTTGGACGGGCAATGGTGGATCTTCATGGGGCTGAGGAAGCCAAGCACTACAAGAATGTGGTGATTTAGCGTCGGCCATAATACCAACGTTAAACTTGACAGGTTTTAATTGACTGAACTGACGCAAATTAAAAAAAAAAATCACTTAAAGTTGGTGTTGGTTTAATTGATGTTGATTAGCATCACATTGCATCATTTAGTGTCGGTCGTGACTGCCACTTAAAAATCACCAGTCAATTTAGCGTTTGCCGCACAAAAAAAGCGGTGGCTACGAACCGCTAGTGTTAGCCAAGCCAACACTAGCTCAGCGTGTATATGACCCACTTCCTAGGCAGGAAAGTAAGTATAGGCTTGGTCGACACTAATAATCGTATATTTCTCCTCCTAGGATTCTTTATAAGTCCTTCCCTTCTATGAAAGTCTCCATCACACTTCTCCTAAACCCTAACCTCTACATCTCCTCCTTTGCCCCCTATTCAAACAGTCGCGTCCCTGTGCAGCCACCGAAGATTTTGTGTCATCACCTACCGCTCCACACCTTGCGCTACCACCCACGTCTTCCCCCACTCCCATGTCTCCCCCCTCATAAACCCTCCAAAGGTATCTTCATCTTGGGTGGTATTTGAGTTAGTGGAGGAACCTTATCCATCGTAGTGTTGAATATAGGTTCTGCACGGAGGAATCTTTCACAGGTGAGACGTCTTTGTCTCTAGAACAAACTCGTTCCTTTGAAAAGCTTCATCATCCGAAGCTTTAGGGCTTTCCAAAGAAGCATATTCCTTCTCCAAGTCCACAATCGCAACCAAATTCTTAGCTTTTGACATTATGAAGTTTCTCCTAAAAGAAAGAAGAAAAAACGTAGAGAATAAATTAGTGGGGTATATGACGCAAATTTCGCAAAAAGGAAATGAGGAATTAATGGAGAAGTTCTCCCGAAATCTGGAAATGAGAAGGTTAATCCCTTAGACAAAAAGAAAGGGAGTTGATAAGTCTTTCTTAAAAGAGCACTAGAAGAATTCAAAGGGGACGAGAGGAACTTGAGTAGTTGTAGAGTTCACGACAAAAAGGTTGAAGGTAGACGCAGCAGTGGGGGAAAGAGGACTGTATAGCACACAATCATTCAAAAAAGAATATTATATTAATTGCAACGTTTCACTTGAAAAACATGTCGAGTGGAACGGAGGGCCAACGCACACCGAGAGGATCAGAAAGAGTTATGATTTATAGACATTCTTTAGGTGTAGACGTGCAGAGAGAGAAAGGAAGAGAAGAGAGAAAAGTAGTGAATGTGATATATGATTGATGTGATAAGAAGAGAGAGATGGAGAGAAAAATGAAGGTGTTTATGTGTGTCTGAACTGTTTATATGTTTATAAATCATTTTTGGATTAGAAATCTTCTAGAAAATTGACACTTAAGGGCAACACTATAAGGACGATCGGAAACAATGAGCATCCAATCAAAATAAAATCAACTTCGGAGCAGATGGCATGGCTTCTTGCTTACAAAGTTTGACCTTTCAAAATTGAATCATCAAGCTGGGAGCTCATGTTCCGGTCGGCGGCTAAGCTAAAAGTCCTATTAGCATCTAAGCCAACCTAAAGGACTTGATCTTAAGAAAATGTTATAAGGGCGGACTCGATGACTTATAAAGGAATATCTTGTCCAAGCCAGTGTTCGAGTGGCCACACGACAGTTGAGATACAACATCAAAGCAAGGTGGCCCAAAGCCAAAGATATCAACTCCCTTGGAGAACTGCTTTTTATAATAAGAACCAATCCAAAGATATCCGTTGGAGATGCTTTTAAGCAACCCAAGTAAGCAAAAGCATACACGATGGTGGTTGCATATTTTTTTTTTTGGTCTTGACCAAGGTATCCCCACAGCCGATTGCCGTGAGACTAATCCTTCGCCCCACGGTCAGCGCACGAAGCGGTAGGGGGCTGGCCAATGAGTTTTTTCCATTCACAAGAGTTGTGATTCGAACCCCCAACCACTTGCTTAAGGGACGAAGTGCTGAACCACTACGCCAACCCGCTTGGTTATGGTGGTTGCATATTTGAGCGGCTTGTATGAGACCAAAATGTCACATATTTAAGTAATTTATAAACAATCCATACAAATTTTACTCCCATGATTATCTCTTATTTTTTCACAAGCAACTCATATTTATATTTTTTTTCACTTAATGCAAGTAAGAGAATAAATTAGTAATACAAGGTTACATAAAAATTAAAAGTTGTTCACGCAAGATAGGAAAAATAATGTTTTACAATAAAAAGATAAAATAATGTTTTAATAATAAATGTGCAAGCTACATCTCTTAATTTTTGAGCAACCAAGATTTCCATCTAAACATGTTAAAAAAAAGAAAAAAGAAATAGTGTAAGCAACTACAATGCTCTGAACCGCTCAGGAGGTGCTAGGCTCGGTGGATTAACTTGAAGAACATTCCATTTTCGGTGCTACATAAAATAAATAGCAAGGCAAAACATAACAAAATATTATATCTTAATAATTTTTAACGTATTTTTATTTTTAATTAATTCAGATATTATTTTTTTCCGATGAATAAAAAAAATTCAGATATTACAGTATCATAAATTTATAATGATTTCTACTCACTAGTTCTTACAAACTATCCTTTATCATGATTCATGAGCCTTATTCCAAATTTTTCCGATAAAAAAAATATAAATCTAGGACTTGTATTAAATTTACTCAATAAATATTTTTTTCGGCTTATTCATGATTTCTATACCGAAAACGGTTACAGAGTCGACTCGGCATCTCGGTGGCTCGGCCATTATATCATGGTTCGCCACCGCCAAAATTTCACTCGCTCTTCTCTTCCCCGGCGATTCTCGTGAACCGTGCCTTTCGATGTCGTCTTCTTCTTCTTCGGCGAACGACGCTCTTGCGGCGCGCAACCGCATCCTCTCAAGCAAGCTCTACTTCGATGTGCCTCCTTCCAAGGTAACTAACCAACTCCCTCACACACACTCGTATTCGAATATGCTTTTTGAATTTTGAACTTAGGTTTTTCTCACCATTTCAGGTTCCGCTTATCTACTCCGAGTCTTACGATATATCATTTCTCGGCATAGAGAAACTGTAAGCAAGCAACGATTCTGCAACTACCCCTCACTCACTCAGCTTAGTTACTTGTGTAGTTGTGTTGACTTGTTGTTCCAATTACTGGAGTTGCAGTTTTTGTGGTGAATAATCACTAATCAGTTATCAATAGCAATCAGAGTACTGTAACTGTTTGTTAATTGTTGCAGGCACCCGTTTGATTCGTCCAAATGGGGACGAATTTGTGGATTCCTTATCTCCTCCGATGTTCTGGATAAAAAATGCATCGTTGAGCCTCTCGAAGCTTCCAAGGATGACCTTCTAGTGGTAATAATCACTTTCAACCCGTTTGGATGCAGACCAAAGAACATTTATTGAAGAGCATTTATTGAAGTATTTATTGAAGTTTATGTAGTGTTTTTTCTAGTAGATAAGCTCCAACTAGTGTGTATCCAAACGAGCTCTTTTGTTCATTTTGCTCTTAGATGCCTTCCCACTACTACCTCTTTGTTAGGAAACTAGATAGTTTTCTATGATGTGGATAGAAAATCATTATGGGACAAGCTTTTGTGGGTGGTAATTGGTGCGTTTGAATAAACATTGAAAGTAAGTTAAAGTGAGTTTCATGAGTTACAATGTAAAAAAATTAGAAGGAAAAAACTGTTCCATTAGCCTTAGTCTTTTTTAATTGTTCTTAAATTTTACGAATCATGCAGAAAGTAATTCTTGAACGTTTAATTGTGTACGGATATGTCTCTTGAACTATATTAGTCTTGAACGTTTATTGAACGTGTGTAGCCAGTTAATGTCTCTTGATATGTCTTTGTTAATTGTATACGGATATGTGTTCTGTGTCCTCACACTTGTGTACTCAAATTAGCAAGTGGTTTAACAGAGTTTTTTTTTTGTTTTTTGAACTGAAGTGGTTTAACAGAGTTTATCGTAAGGTCTTGTTAGGTTGTTGTTCTAAACCAAGTAATAAAATTTTAGAAGTATTTTTTGAAATAATGTAACATTTATAATCTGACCAATTTAAAAAGCTGAGCGCTTTTCGAGCGAACAAAACAGCTGAAATTTTCCATAAATACCTTCTATTTTTTATTCTTCAGTCAGTGCCTTTGATAGCGTTTTACCTTTATCTCATTTACCAGTGTTAGGTTGTTTTATATGAAAGTGATCTAAAGGTGATTTAATTTAAGTAGAATGTCTGATGCTGAGTTCATTTTCTTTCTTTCCTTTTTTGATCTAAAGGTGCACTCAGAGTCGTACTTAAATAGCCTGAAGCAAAGTTCAAATGTTGCGACGATAATTGAGGTACTTTCCACTTACGTGTAGGCTTGAGGTAGTAGTTATATACTCTTGTGATCTATAAGTAATTATTCCTTGCTTTTCTCTGTGAATCTCTTAAATGGAAGTTTATGTCCAAATTAATATAAAAATTTATCTTCCTGTTGTAGAGTGGAAACAAACTAATATAGTTGTGCTGGAATTCTTTAGTTTATTTGTTTCCATTGTTTTTCTGATTACAGAGTGGTACTTGCTGAGGCTTTATAATGTTGAAATATTAAAGACTTACTAACTGACAACTAATAAAATTTAGGTCCCTCCTGTGGCGTTATTTCCCAATTGGCTTGTGCAAAATAAAGTTCTTTTCCCATTCAGGAAGCAGGTAAAGTAACTGTTTTGTCTTGAATTCTGTTTAACATCTCCAAGAATCTGATCTTACTCTTATTCTAACTGTAGGTTGGAGGAACTATACTGGCTGCGAAACTTGCAAAGGAGAGAGGATGGGCCATTAATGTAGGGGGAGGTTTTCATCACTGCTCTGCAGAAAAAGGAGGTGGATTTTGTGCTTACGCAGATATTTCTCTATGTATCCACTTTGCATTTGTTCGGTTGAATATATCAAGGTATTGTCATATTTAATCTTTGCAGTTGCAAATTAGCTTATTCCATGAACTTATGTGCAAAAATTGTCTGCAAAATCTTCAGGGTGATGATCATTGATCTTGATGCACATCAAGGAAACGGTCATGAAATGGACTTTGCTGATGATAGTAAAAATTCTCCTCTTTGTGTTTGACTTCCTATCCTTTAGTATTTTCACTTATACGAGCTTTGTAATGGCAGGCCGAGTCTATATCCTGGATATGTATAACCCTGGAATATACCCTTGGGTAAGCTATTTGCTTGAGAGATTTGGTATACGATCTTTTTTATGTTATATTTATGAAGTCATTTTTATCCTTTTCTTTTTATAAGTAAGTCTCATCTACTCAATATTGCTGGCTGACGTTTGATATGCTGTCTGTGTCCTGCGGTTCTATCATACATTTGTATCATTATATCCTTTGTCTTGTTGTGAATGGTGAATCATTCTCCCTGTGTGTACCATTATGGTGTGGCATGAAAGCATATATTGGAATTTCTTTTATACATTACACCGTGAAAAAAGAGCGTGAGACTTTACATCGAGAAGGATGCTGTCTTGTGAGCTAGGTCATGTCATCACCTCATTGGTTCTAATCTCACAAGGCCAAGTTCACATTTATATGACCCTTTCTAGACTCCAAAATCGTGGAAACCTCATGCTCTAGGTGCTGCCCTCAATAAACAACAACAAAATCAATTTTCCACTTGGTGGGTTGGTTACATGGATCAAATGATGTTGTTGTGGTGGGAAAACCAAAAATTCAGAAAGACCATTTACATCAAATTCTTCTTCAATTATTTCTCTTAGAGTTTTCTTTGGTTTTCCCCTATCTATGTTTGTTGAGCTAACCTCCATATACCTGTGTTTATCTGGCTAACCTCACCATAATGTGCTTCTGTACTAGGGCCTCTATCTAAATGGGAACCTATTTAAAGAAAACTTCATTTATATCAAGCTGAACATGCTATTAATTTCTCTGTTTGCATCTGAAATTGACTTGTAAATGAAGTGTGCAAGAAGCCATAAAATGATTCTGCTAAAAGTTATATTGAAATGGGTTTATTGTAACATCAATGACTACCTTCTTAATGGTGATGCTTTGTCATTATGTTGGATCAATGCTTGTTCCACATGACAGGAAAAAAAGGCCTAAATATGTATATGAAGGTGGTCCATTAACAACAGTGAATTGTTATTTGCTTTAGTTTAAAATGAGCATGTATTATGGTATGGCCTTAGTCAGTTTATAACCACACGACCAACTTATGACAAACTCTTATTGTTCCTTTGTGTCCTTATATTAGGATTATGAGGCGAGAAACTACATAAATCAGAAAGTTGAAGTAAAGGTATATTCATTATATCAGTTAAAACATGGATCTTATTTGCCTACTTATTTGCCTATATAACATTTCTTTCTCACTTTTCCCTGCCTTAACTTTCAGAGTGGAACTCGTACAGAAGAGTACCTGCAGGAATTAGATGAAGCACTTGAGGTATGTTCCATTATCATTGTAATTTTTGTTATTCATAATTTGGGCTTTGGTACCCACTTCATAACTAGGATTAGGTGTATGTATCCATACATATATTTATTTTGCTTTGCTATAAATCCTATCCAATTATTCAATGATATTAGTACTCATTTGATTCAATATGAACTTTTTCGTACCTTACTCTTCCTTATTTTAAAAATCAAAACAAAGGAAAGGAAAATTAATATTTGACCTCCCGTTCTCTACCCTTCCCTTCCCATTCCATAGCTTTTCTTATGATTTCTTCCCATCCCTTCTACTCCTTACTCCTGAATACACCCATTAGACACTGTAAAAATGTTTATCAGTTGAAGAAGATATATGAAAGCATCATTCAAGTCCTTTTACGTATTCTTGTTTTTCATGTCAATTTAATCCAAGGTTGCTGCGCGAAGGTTTAACCCTGAGTTGATAATTTATAATGCCGGAACTGACATCCTAGAAGGTGATCCATTAGGAAGGTTGAAGGTAATATTATATATTCTTGGGTCCACTTTATTGCAGTAAAATATAAACTTGTATTAACTTCATTTGGCCGGCCATTTGATCTTAATCTGTTTCCTTTCCCTTCTATGTTGTACATGCAGATCAGTCCTGATGGAATTGCTCTCAGAGATGAGAAAGTTTTTCGGTTTGCTCGTGAGAAGAATGTTCCTATAATCATGCTCACTTCAGGTCTGCTACTTTTTCCCTCCCTACCATAAGGGGGCCATGATAACCTCAAGTGGGCACTGGGAAAATGAATGTAGTATAAAAGCCATGTTGCCATGATCCTTTTAACCAGCATCTGTTATATTGAAAGCTTCTTCGGAACTTCATTTCACCTAAAGATGATCTAATAACAATAACTGATGACGTTAAAATTATGAGACATTTATACACTCAAATGGAATCTTCCTAATAGTTTTATCTAACCTTATTTGTCCATGTTCTGTGCTGATGTAATTATGCCTTAATGGAGATGGATTGTAAGTTACTAATTAGGGTAATTGGCAACATTCTCAAACAATCCATTTGACAAAGTTTAGATGGGAACATCAATTATTTTCTCAGCCTATTGGAGATGTTTATCAGGTTGTCTTTATTTGCCATTCCATGTTTCAGGTGGATACATGAAGTCCAGCGCTAGAGTTATCGCAGATTCAATCGCCAATCTCTCAAAGAAATGCTTGATAGAAAGTAGAGGAGGTCCAAAGGCCAAGTAAGGGTGCTCCTGTATTTTCCACGTTGGAAGAGTTTCCAGATCCTTCAAGTATATGGGTATGTTTCCATAATAGTGTGTGGAAACTTTAACACCTATAGTGTTTGATAAAAAAGAAAAAATTGAATCTAGATGAAAATATGTTTTTGTATGAGTTGTAAGATGTCTGTAAATGCGAGTATAGTATACTTAAATAGCTGTAAATTATGTACATGCACGTGAAACTTAAATATACGGTTGATCATGATCCAACAATAAAAGAGGGTGACCGACCACATGGGCAATGTCTCTGTAATCTGTATTATTCTATCTAGGGTTGAATATGTTCCAGGTCCCGAATAGGTTCCTAAAATATTTGTTTGTCTTTTGATCCTTAACAAAGAACGTTTAATCCAAATAAGGCCAAGTCACTATTTAGTGCTTATGTGGCCAAGTTTTTACCTAGTCACCGTGCCACATGCATGTCTTTTAACTCTTCTTCCCCCTTCTCCTCACCTTTGAGTTTCACGCCCTTTCTCTCTCCTCACTCCTATCTTTCTTCCATTATAAGAAAAACTGTTAGTAATGAGAAATTAGTGACGACCTTCCGACGGTTAACAATCTGTCGTTAAACATTCATTGGTAATATTTATCGACAAATTTTGGAAAGTCGTTGGTACTTTACCGATGACATTTTCCGTCGATAAATTAGCGACGGCTAAGGTCGTCGGTAACGCTGTCGGGAAATTGTTCACTGGAACGAGAAAAAAAACCCTTTATTAGGGATGTAAGTACTTTATCGATTGCAAAAAAATTTAAATTATAATTCTTTGCTCTCTTCGAGGCAATGTAATAGAACCCATTCATTCAAGTCCCATGTGAATGCACATGTTTTCGAGTATCACAAAATAATTGTAACTATTAATTAGGTAATTATCAAACGATGATAGTTAGTAGAATATTACAATCTCATCCGGAAATCTGAATCTATACTGATTAACACCCGGTTGGGGACGGTGAGTCGAGTCCGATGTGGAGCGTGCCGAGATGATGGGTGAGTGACCAAGTCTTCTGAGTCTCCTCCGGTGGTACCTACGAGGACACTCTGATGCTTAAGTCAGTCTGGGATCAAAGGTGAGAAAGGGATTCAATTAGATGAGAGAACATACCTTACACTTGAGACCCCTCATGTATTTATAATGGTGGATTGGAGGTGAAAGATGGGCGGTGGTCCCCCGCATTCTTGTCGCGTTATGATCGTCATCGCCCATCATCTGGTGCTACGGACGATCCGAGGGTGATGAATAATGGTGGGGGACAAGCCTACTTTTGTCAGGGGGTGAGGTTAGTAGGGACTACTTTTGTCTGGTCAGGGGGTTTGGGTCGCTTTCGCTGGTGCTTTGGTTAGCGCCTGCTTTGCTGGGCCGTTGGACCATTGCCGACCTGGGAGGGCGATGATAAGGCCAGATTGATCGAGTTGCCAAGCGTGTCGGCCCGCCCGGGGTGACCGGGTCGTCGGAGGGGTTCTCCCCCAAGTTGGTCGCTTTAGCTTAGAGGTCGGTCTTTCTGACCAACCTTCAGAATAGTAGCCTCTCAGCTTGGTTTTACTTCGGAGGAGAAGTCCAAGTTGATTTTTGTTCTCTCGCGGCAGCCACTCGTTAGTCGGTGTATCGCAAAGCCCACTAATTGTTAGGGCAGCCTCGGAAGTTTGAAACCGGGATCTGGATTGCCTCACGAGTCTTGTGCAACCGCTATGGGGTAGGGTAGGATGGTAACCCCTGACGTCGATAGCACGGCCAATTCACACCATGTGTTTTGTCGTGACACCAGTGACCCGGTCTTTACGTCTTCTCGGTTGGTCGCATGGAACCGACCGTGCGTGTTCGTGGGCTGAGTCCGCTGAGGATGTGACCGGGTCTTTGGGGCAGGAGAACGGGTGAGTCTTTTCACCTTCAGACGCATTGATTGTTCATCGGTTGTGCTTCTTGGGCACTTTTATGATTCTGCCCTTGGTACGAAGCCTCTATAAATATCTCGTCATATGCGGTCCATTTCAATGTTTTACGAAAGCGATTTCCGGCAAGGATGAGAGATTTCCGATGCGGTGTTTGCGATTTTCGGCGGACCTAGAGAATCCTAGCGAGGTGCAAGAAGTTCTCGGTCGATTGGTCTCGGTTCTCAGTCCTCGAATCCTCTGAACAACCGACGCGACTCGCACTGCCAACCCTCGAGGTATTTTCCCTCGCGACTTTCAGTTGGTTTTTTATTTTCCTTGTGATGGGTGATCTGCAGTTCCCAGACGAGCCCGACCAATTCGTGGCTCATCTGGTCATCGTGTCGTCATCCTCGCCCTTGAAGGAAAATGACACTCGATTCGTCCTAATAAACCTCGAACCCTCGAGTGGGGTTGGCCGCCTCGAGGAAATGTTTAACTGTCACCAACGCATAGTCGGTGGAGTCTCGACTCCTGGCGCGCGAGGCGTGTTGACGGCTGGGCTCCTTCATGTGATCAGTCTTGGGGTAGTTGCTGACGAAACCTTGTTGTCCGCATATAGCATGTCAAAACGGCAGGAGAAAGAGAAGGAGCCTCGTAAATTGATCCATGAGATCTCTCCTTTAAATCGACATTTCTCTTGGGCCAACAAGGAGGTCAGGTGTTCGTCGTCCTGCCTCAAAAAGAGTGATATTGAAGCTCTAAGTTCAATTCTTTGTATGTTGGCCAGGGATGACTACGAACTCAGGGTTTCCTCCTCGGATGAGAGGGTCTATGGTCAGTCGTCCTCCGGCTTCTATTTCTACGAGTACGTGGTCCGGCAACTCAAAGCCTTATTTCCTTTAACAGATTTCGAGATGCATTTGTTAGACCGGCTTCATTTAGCCCCTACTCAGCTCACCACCCCCCCCCCCCCCCGGCGTTTGGGCAGACATGCGGAGTTTCGAAGGGCTCTCCAATTCCTTGGTTGCTCGGAGCCATCAGCTGAAGGCAGATTCAGGGGCTAAGATTATGAAGTCGTACACCGAATCTTACATTTGTATGGATGGTCTGCCAATTTTGAATGGGTTATGTATACATTGCTTCTTTATGAGTTAAACTGCTCAAAATGTTCATGAAAAGCACTTCGTCTAAAGATCACCCAAAACTACGCAGATGTTGGTTGCCTACCAGCTGCTTGGTAAGATTCTTTGAAATCTGCTTCAAGTCTGATTTAAATTTTTTTATAAAACAAAGCTTAGTCCCTGGCTCCAATAGGGATCACCCTCTCTCTTTCTATCTAATTGTGATCTTCCAGAATTAGCATGACTGCAGAAAATATGCGTGACATTGTATGATTCATTCACACCTAGCTTTTTCAATTATATCACTCATTACACATCTCATATTTTTTCTCTCATGGTCTATTTCTCTCCTCTTTCCTACATTATTTTCATTAGGCTTCTAGGGTGCACTTGCACCCTAAGTGGTGCACCGTGCACCACACTAAATGACCTGCTACAGCAAGTTTTTTTACCTGATATTTAAAAAAATTCAAAATAATAATAATTAGTTAATTACATTTTTACCCTCTTTTTTTTTAAAAAAAAAGGTAAAAATGAATTATAAAAAGAAGATTAACAGAGAGAAAAGAGTTTATAGTAATTAACAAATTAAAATTATAATAAATTATAAAAATAAAATAACCTGTAGAACCGGTTACCGGTTACTTACCTGGACACTTGGCGCGATCTTATTGGTCAAAAGCTGGTGGTGCACGGTGCACTACTTAATTGATAGTTCACCTTAGACAACACCACCTGATTTTTAAAATAATTGAAAATAATATAATTAGTCAATATCATTTTTACCCTTTCTTCCACTAAAAAAAAGGTTTGGGAGAGGAGGAGAAAGACATTAAAAGAGGTTTTATGGTAATGAACAAATTGAAATTGTAATAAATTATAAAAATTAAATAACCTATAGAACCGGTTTCCAGTTTCTCACCTGTACACTTGGCGCGATCTCATTGGTTAGAAGACAGCAGTGCATGGTACACTATTTAAATCATAGTTCACCCTAGACAACACCTTTATTATATCGCATTAACTTTTTTATTGTAACGAATCATTATTTTTTTTCCCCTCATGTTTAGGTATATTACACGTACCAAATATTATTGGATCCGTCATTTAATAACAATCCCATCGACCGTCCTCCACCACAAATCACTAAGTTTGAGTTTGAGGTGTTCATGCTAGATGATGTTGGTAGGCAACAAATGTAAGTAATTTTTTTCTTCCTTTTTTATAGTATATCATTCAACATAAATATTTAACTCAGTTTAAAGTTGTTGTCTAGGGTGAACTATCATTTAAGTAGTGCACCATGCACTGCCGTCTTCTAACCACTGCTCTATCGGTTCCTATATATTTGTCGCTATTTTAATTTTGTTTTTGTTTCTAATTACTTTTCACTTTTATAATTTCAAGAGAGTATTAATTATGTTTTACCAATTCTACCCTTAGTTTAATAGTGATAAGAAATTAAAAAGTCAAAATTAAGAAGAGAGATAAAGGGTATGTTAGGAAGTTAGGTGGTAACTTTGATAAAAACAAAAGTATTACTCCCTCCGTCCCAAATTATAAGACCCTTTAGAGACAAACTTGGTGTCCTAAATTATAAGACCCCTTCTAGATTTCAGGAAAAAAGAAAAAAAGCTTTTCGTTTTTTACCCCTTGCATTCATTATATTTTAAATTTCAAAACTTTAATTACTACCTTTACTAATTACTTCTTTCATATTCCCAACTAACTTTAAATAGGGGTAAATTTGAAATATTTGTATAGAAAATAACAAAACCAACATATTAATTAGCTTATTACATGTTTTGTTAATAAGCGTGACTGTCTGAACAGGACCCTATATTTTGGGACGGAGGGAGTAATACAATTTCTTAATATATGTGCAAAGTCTTAAAGTGACAATTATTAAGGAACGGAGAGAGTGGTATAACTCACGCAAAAAAGTGTTTAGGTTAAGGTAGGTTAGTTATTGACCTTTGATTTATAATGGCTTTGCAATTGTGTCATTGCCTTAACTTGTTTAAGGTTTAGGGTTTAGTGTTTAGACAGTGCAAATTGCTGCCCATTACAATAAAAAAATTATATTGAGAAAACTAAATCTTGTTCATAAATGGCTCATAAAAGTCCAAGGGAGTATACCGAGAACATTGTAGGTAAGAACCACACACTTCAGTAATTTATACGTGTGTTGTCTTGTTGATATGTAAATGAATACGCAAGCAAGTTCAGCACCTAGTAAATGAGAATAATCAAAGACGTGAAAAACGATTAATATATCTACTCAATTCAAAAAAAAAGACGTGAAAAACGTTTGATATAAATAATGAACTAAATTTAGATAAAATAAAAACTTGATAAATAAGATTATTACATTTTGATCTACTAATCCTTTCGGAGCAAGAGATAGCATTGTCTCTCTGTCTACTAAGACGACTTTTGTTTTAGCTATGACTTCTGCTCTACAAAAAGTGCAAAAATACATCATTAAAAATAGCATTTAGGCCCCTATAAATTTTGTTAAATGTAGTAAGATTGACATCCCACATCATGTTTGTTTCTTTCAAATATGTAAGCTGCCACAACAAGTTCAATATCATCCAGTTTGAGTTCATTTGGTGGTGTAAACACCAAAGGTATCCACTAAAGCAGAAAAAATATTGTAAATAATATGTTGGCACTGTTATACAATCTAAATACAATGAAGACAAACGACTTACAGATGGTAGTTGCACCATAGAGCGGTGTATACTCAGTGTAACTAAGAGTGTGTTTGGATGGAGAAATTTTGAAATACAAAGAATTTTAAATGCTAGGGAATTCAATTGATTCAATTGAATTCCCTTGATTTTCAAATTGCACTGTTTGGGTAAAATAATCAAATTGCATCAATTGTAAATTTCATGTTTGGGTAGTGTAATCGAATTTCCTTTCTTTAAGATTTTTTTATTTGGATGAAATAATGAAAAACTTTATTTACAAAATATAAATAATAAAATTTTTAATAAATTTTTTAAATTTTCATTTATTAAAAATGATCATAACTGAAAAATTATAAAACTTAATTCAAAAGTAAATTTTTTTACACTGAAGAAGAAGAATACAACATAAATTTGATGATTAATCATGCATGAGTACATGACCTTGACTTGCATTATTACACTGAAGAAGAAGAATCAATTTCAGATTTAATCCCTTTTAAGATAATCCACAACTCTATTTAGATACAGTAAGCAATTGATTGGATTGTGATCATGGGATTAACACCAACAGCAGTTGGAAGCACACTTGCATCACAGACAAACAAGCCTTGTGCCTCCCAACTCTCTCCATTTTCATCAACAACACCTTCTTTTTCACTATTCCCCATTCTGCAGCTCCCCATTTGATGTGCAGAAGTGTAAATGTTCCAATTCTCACCTGGTAAAAGTGCCCCCTCCATAGGACACACATTATCTATGAACTCTTCCATTTCATTCTCACTAACCTCACCACACTTAATTCTCTGACCATCACTTCTGTGTGTGCCTACTTCAACTGCTCCTGCTGCTTTTAAAATCCTCAAAGCTTGTTGCAACCCATCTTTCATGTTCTCTCTGTCAAAAGCACTTAACTTGTAGCTGATCCTCCCCTCTGTTGTGACTTGTCCACAAGCCTTGTCTCTGATAATAGTGATCAAATGAGCAGTTATAGGGTAATTCAGCATTCTCTCTTTGAAGTCAAGTCCTGATTCCCAGGGCTATTTAACAATATTCCAGCAACAATCGCCAAAAAACACCCAATTATTGAACTATAGTATAGTATGATTTGTTTCATAAACATAACTTACATAAGGCAAGTAATTTTTTTCATTTTTTATTCTTTCTGAGATCCAGAGGTTATAATTAGCAGAATTTCAAGGTTGGTGAGTCTACAATTTCATGAAGTTGATGCAAGAAGAAGTGAAAGGGTATTCTAATAGCAGAGAAGAAGAGGAGGAGGAAGAGGAAGAGGAAGAGGAAGAAGCAGCTGAAGGAACCATCACAAGAGAAGAAATTAGCAGCAGTAAGCACCACTGCCCCTTTTCTTTTTCTTCACCCTCTTTCTCTTTATCTTCTTCTCCTTCCATAACAGATTACAACAACACTCACCATCATCATGATCATCATAATGTAATAATGAACATTCCTGGCCAGAAATCAAATTCACAAATAAAAACCAGAAATCGAACCCACAATGAGAATAGATAAATTAAAAACACCCACAAGAACACCCCCACAACAGATTTACCACTTTCAATCTTATATTTCATTCTGACATTTCATCAAACAATTTACGAACACCAATCTGCTTAGAATTTATTCCAAAAAATTAAGAACAAAATCATACCCACAGAGAAGAAACAACATATTCACAAAGGAAATAATAGAAAATTCAATTAGAAACCTAAAATCAAAATGCAGAAGCATGAGAGTATGAAGTTTTACCTCAACTGATGAATGAAAGAGAACCAGAAGGAGAAGCTGAAGTGGAGAACCAGAAGCTGGAGGAGAGGAGTGGAGAACCAGAAGCAAAAGTTGCGACGGAGAACCAGAAGCAGAAGTTGCGATGGTGAGAGAAGAACGAGAGGAGAAGCTGGAGGAGAACCAGAAGGAGAAGCTGGAGCGAAGATGCGTGATGCGATGGTGAGGCCACATGAGAGGAGAACCAGAGCGACAAAGAAAAACGACGGAGGAATTTGAGAATTCCTACTAATTTGGGATCATTTTAAATTCCCTCTATCTAATGGAAACAATTACCTCATAAAATTACATGGAATTTCAAATTACTTTTTATAAACTATCCAAACAGGGTATTTCAATTCCTGGTATTTTAATTTCTCAGAAAAAATACATTACCCTCTAAAAGTACCCCATCCAAACACACTCTAAGGGAATTTGGACATTCTTTGAATGATTTTTTAGATGGGGAGAACAGACTCTTTGGAGTTACATTTTTCGCTCATTCTAATTTGGGTGAGCCTTTTTCGATCTCTTTACCTTTGTTGTTGGTAACCTTTGAATCTCGTGAAGGTGGGAATGGAGTTTTTCCAAATTCAAATTGGGATGGACTCTAATGAATATAGTACGTTGTCATTACATTCAAAATGGACCTAACATCATCTTGCATAGTTTCAACAGGGACAGGCATAAGGGTGACAACTCCTGAAATAGGGAAAACAAAACAACACTGAGGACAAGGTTTTGACTAGCACCAAAATCAGCAAGGAAGAGGTTACGCAATAAGTCCATCTCTAAGATGACAGCGTCCTCCACCTTGAAAAACATAGCATCTGAACTCATCAATGTGAAAACCATCATAAAAAACAGAAAAACACCACAGATGTAAAATCGATTAATTTGGTTTTAAAATGGTTTTGATTTTATAAAAATAAATATGAATAGTTTTTAATTTGGTTACTAGAATCGGTTTCTTAGTTACAACTCTTTACATACAAGTCTGTCTGATATAAACAATATGTCATAATGCAAGGTGTCACATCCAGTTTTTTCACTAGTTGTGTGTGTGAAAAATACTAATGAAATAAATAAGTGCTAAAAGAAAATGCAATATCTCATTAGCCATGAGATAATTAGTTTTCCTAAAATTATAATGGATAAATATATGTGTGTATATGTTAATTATATTATTAAAATAAAAGGAGGGACCAAAGTGTAAAGTAGGTTTTTTGGAGGGACTAGAATTTGAATCTAGTCAGCTACTCCCTCCCATCACCATATCTCATGTAATCATGAGTTTTCCCTTCATCATGATCAATTCTAGTTCAGAAATGGTATCCCCAATAAAGTCTAAATTCTGTTGACTTGAACCATGATGAGAAACCATGAGTTTTAAGTGGTGCAATGTCACGTGGTGAGACAAACTTGAACTCACTCAAGTAGGTATGGCTACTGCCTATAAAAGGCCAACAGCCACACCACTCCAACCTCACTCTCTTTAATGAAGCCTCAGAGAAGCCAGAGAAGAGAGAGAACCTTTTCCCTCTCTCCTCACTCTCAGGATTATCATCTTCATCGTGATCATCATCTTCTTCATCCTCCTTCCTCACTGAACCTCATGACCCGAAACTTGTCCCTTTGAACTCCTAAGACTCTGCATACACGATCTAGGCAAGAAAATGGAAGGAGGACGTGAAGAATCGAAGGTCTAGGGTTAAGCTTCGAAGAACCCGAAACTTGCAACTCCTTTTTTTTTATCTCAATCCAATGCGTTTAAGGTCAAGCTACCACCACCATCGTGTTCCTGGCAGTAAGGAGAGGAAGTCTCTGGGCTCTGTTCGTATCGCCGCTGTGGGCGGCCATCTCCGGTCGTCTTCTCCAACACGTTCGTCGGAAAATTTTCCATAATTCAGTTTTCTTTAAACCATTCAATTCCTTACCTTGTGTAGAGTTTGAATATCAAGTTAGTTTTAAAAAATATTAAGTTTTTCATAGTGATCAAACCTAGTTAGGGTTTCGGTTGAATCACCTCATGCATGTCTATATCTTGATGATCAAGACCTTCTAAACCATGGAACTTGTTCCTGAGAACCTATAGATCACTATAGAACCTCTGCATGTAGCTTTTGAGGCCTGGAATTGACAGAATGAGAAGGGAGGAAGCCCTCACCTTCTCGGGTTCATGGAGACTCCATGGAGGAGCTCGAATCCAGCCACCTGAGGCTTGGTCAGCCTCTGGAATGGACTCCAGAACTCATAAATGATGATATAAAGGACTGAAACAGGATTGAATTGAGAGATTGAACAAAGAAAGTAATTTTTGAATAATTGAGCAACTTTAAACATAGAATTCTTCAAGGTTAGAGGATGATTAAGGATAAATAAACCCTCAAACGTGATTAGGCATAATTTTAGGAAGCTTATAAAATATTTTATTTCTTGAAAAGCTAAAATTGATTCTGGAGAATCAATTATGTGAAGAAAGCAGCTTATGGCTCTATTTTGAGCCTATCCAAACACAGCCTTAAGGGAAAAGTGATTTTGAACCCAAGAGGCATTTCAAAATCAATTAAATAAGAATCAAGGACTGGAAATAAAATTATTTGGTGTTTTTAATGTTTGGAATTGATGGTATGTCCCTACTATATTGCAGAGGGATACCAACTCACAGAAAACCCTGCTCCGACGTCCAAACCACCAGGTAAGGGGGTTATGATCTATTAGAGCATAAGAGGGTATATACTGAGACCTTCTAGATTGATAGTGGGCTTGTGATTGAATAATTGATCATGTTTTATGTTGTGATCGTAATTGACTGCTTTTATTTGTTAGTTGTGTCTGTATTCTGTATTGTCTGGATTAAGTGGTTATGTATAGACAGACTGAACTGAGCTGTGAATGATGTTATGCTTATGTTTAGCAAAGCTTGGCTTGATAAAATGAAAAGGAATTTGCTGAGATATTGTGCTTATGATCTGTGGAAATGATGAATATTGTGTATCGGAACCTCTGCATATTGTGCTATGAAGATGTGCATTTGTCATTGTGAATGAAGATATTGCCAGCTAAGAATAGCTGAGGAATGGAGATAATTGACTATATGATAGGCATTAGGTGACCTAAGTCGAGGAATCACTCAGTGGGAAATGGATATTGATGATGATGATGTTTTACTAAGTTTTTGCATATAGGAATAAATGAACCTAATTAACGATCACTAGATTAACTGCATACAAAATATTTTAGCATGTCTGTGAGTTCATTTCTCATGGGTTCAGGATTCCGAGGATAGGGCTTGAGGTTGACCTTGTTTCTAAGATTCCAAACATATGGTTGGTTGAATGTTATATGCCTAAGAAATCCCGTATTGGCTGGTCATATATACCAGGTCAGGGGTATTATGGTATGCCGATATTGGAAATTGATGCAGAGGGTATAGGGGGAGATTACCTGTTTGTATGATATATTGTTTGCCATAGTTCATATGCATTGTTATGGCGGAATAAGGAGTAGGAATGCACGACATCTTCCACTGTATGATAGCTCAGCATGCACCCGATGTGGATGCCCGAGATACCTGAGGCGACATTATAGAGATGGGTGACCTGGGGATGAAGCAGTGGAGCGACTCAACACTAGATCGTTGTTTTTAGGATCCTTGTATTCCGGCTAGTGGAGTGGGAAGCCTGGGAATGACTGTGTCATCCCGACTAAAAGCCAATAGAGTAATCCATGCTCGGTAATAGGAGTGGGTCAACTGTTCATGCTGGTTTTTGGTAACCAGGGCAAAACAACAAGAAAATTCGAATGTTTATGAAGAGGCTGGATTCTATCCTCTTTCGGGTCCTAGGGAGAAGGAAACCTCCCGTGCGCGCGTGCGGAGTTTGTGAGATGAGCAGAGAGGAACCCATCGAAAGTGGTTCGAGGGAGCGGATGCGTGTTTGGGAGATGGTTGCGTGTTTAGGAGGGTTTCGAGGAAGGAGTTATAGGCAGAGAGAAGGGGTCATAGGCATGAAAGTAGGGAAATGAAAGCAAAAAACCAAATAAAAAAGGAAAAATTGCATTGAAGCGTAAATGTTACAGAAATGCAAGGGTTTTGGTCAGTCGACCACCACTCAGCCACTCACGTGTTTTCTCGTTCTTGTTTTCCGTGTCACTTACAGATGGACTTATATCTTGTAGGGGTGAGGATTTAACGCTACCGGGCGTGTCGTGATGAGGCCGAAAGATCCTGAACTCTGCTCTGGCTTCTTCTATTTATAGGCAAAGTTCTCCAACCGCCTGCCACAGTTGTCTCTTCTGGTTCTTCCACGTGTCCTTTGTCGGTTTCCTTGTCTCCCACGTATCTGACGTGCTCTAACTTCTCTGTAACTTCCGTCAGATGGCAGTTTTCTGCATCTCCAGGCTTTAACCAAGAATAAACAAGTTTCGCTACCTGTTTATCTTAAGTCCTGATTAGTTTCGACTCCGACCTATCATATTGCCCTTATTTCAGCTGAAACTTCACAAACCGCTGTTAGCCTCGGTAAAGCACTTCTAGTCTTGGTCGAAGTCCTCTTTTAGTACAACTTTTGACTAATCTGAGACTTAGAAAATTTCCAGACTAACAGATGCCCCCCAAAATATCATACTTCGAAGAACTTCCATGTTGAGAAGTGTGATATTTTTTCAGCTTAAATAAAGATAAACTTTAATTACCCTTATTTTTCATCTTTCACAAGAAAAAGGGAGGTTGACGGTTTTTGTAATGATAGCAAAGCAGTTAATGCCCTGTCACATCTACGAATGTGTAATGATGGTTATTAGGTTTCCCATGCGAACAGTTCTCGTGGTGGGTTTCGAGCAAAGCGCCGCCCGTCTCTGGACGGCTCTTCAGTTCCATTCGTCAGGGAAGCAATATTTCCATCTTCCTTCGTTGGCCTATAAGTAAGCTTTCTTTGCATGCCTTTCTTCTCACTTTGTTTTCTTCTTTCACACCCTACCTACAAATAATCTTCTGAAAGAAGCATCGCCATGGTAACCATCTGCATCCCTTACTCTGTGAACTTTACTGATCTCCACCGCCATCAGGTTCCTGGTTCTTTCGCTCTGAGTCATTCCGGCTTATCGGAGTTGTGCGAAGCTTCCAATGAATCTATGTACCTTGAATCGGTACTGGATTTCTGGTCTTCTCTCTCTCACAGCCGCAATGGCGGTTTCAGGGTGAACATGCTGAACCGCAACATCTCCCTGACCAGGGAGAAACTCTCAGAGCTCCTCAACAGCGACGACGATGGCGCAGTGTACACAGAGCATTGGTGGAGGAGGTGTGACGAGGAGGACATTGATGAGGTTTTCTATCACATGGACAATCCCACTACTGCTGAACACCTTCTCTATTCCTTTCTCTCCGTTCCGGCCAAGTTTCTCCACCAAATTATCACAAAAGTGATTTGCCCGAGGGATGATCACTTCGGGGACGTGCTCGACAAGGATTTGTTCCTCATCTACTTCATCCTGAGGGAGGAACACATAAACGTTGTAGACATTGTCTACAACCACTTGACCTATACCATCATTGACAGGAGACGGGCCATCCCTTACGGTTTCCTCGTCACCAAGCTTCTCAACGGCCCTGATGGGTTACCTCTTTAGGCTTGGAGGGCTTTGGATGAAAAGCCTTGCCGACAGATCGAAGTGGAACTTCTTCGTGCCAAAGGTTTTAATATCGAAGATCCATCTTCGTTTGAAGATTTCGATGGTTCTTCGGACGATTCCTCGAGTGGCTCTGATGATGCCATGGAGTCTGTCGAAGAATCAATCGCTTCTTCGCCTCTTTTCTAATTTCAGACAGCATGTTAGAGGACTCTTAGATTAGAACTAGGCTTCTTGTATTTTTGTTTCGATTTTGCATCAACGGTTTGACTTAACCGCTGTAATTTAGGTACATTGCCTTGTCATAATCTAAAAGTTCATTAACTTATCTTCTGTAGTTTCACCACTTTGTTGTGTTCCGGACTAGCAATTAACTTTTATTTTGATTACCATTGAATAATTCTGCCAAAGCCTTTCTCGACCTCGATTAAGTATTGCAGGCTTCGACAAAATAAGGTTTAATGGCGATTCGATAAGTTAACGCATGAAGATAAGTTGGCCCAATTCAAATTACAGCTTTGTTCGAGTAAGCATGATGATAATTGGAACGCTTGAGTCGACTTTATAAATTCATGAAATGTACATTTCAGGCATAATCTATGGTGTTGCAAACACACATATAGTTACATCATTCGAATTTATTGTGGCAAGGACATTTCCCCTGACGCCATCGCCACGTTCGACATAACATTGCACATTTTCACGAAGCATAAGTCGAATGCGTTCTCGTTATACCTTGGTTCTTTGAGCCGTTTAATTTACCAGCTTTTTTGGCTTACTTGAGCCAAATTTTAAGCGTCCGCTCAAATGGGGTACACCGTGTGCCACTCTCCTGTGGCATCTTTGTCTTCTTTCTTTTGATGGAACTCCATTCTTCGAAAGAAGCCATATTCAGGGTCGAGCCTGAATGAACTTGGTGTATATTCCCCCTTCATTTCATTATCTAAATCATTGTAGGGTGGAATATTTGCCAGCTCCTTGTCGAACGTCTTCTTGTTGATTTGATCACATTTAGCCAAGAAGTAACTCTGATCGGCATCAACATTTTCAAGGATACCGTCTTCCCTCCAGAGTGATAGCTTTTGGTGCAAGGTCGAAGGAACTGCTCTGACTCCATGGATCCACTCTCTGCCTAAGAGCAAATTATAATTTGCCTTAGCAGAAACTACTACAAGCAGAGTAGTTCTCGTCACCATACCCACGGTGATTTCAAGTGGCATTGCACCAAGCGACTTATTTGTTTTCCCCTCATAATCGGAGAGAACCAAGTTGTGACGCTGCAGGTCTGCCTCAGTCTTGCCCAATTTCTTCATTAAGAATTTAGGCATCAGATTTATATTTTCCCCTCCATCAACCAGCACTTTATTTGATTCCTTTGCCTTCAACTCTAGCCCATATGAATAGTGGCTTTAAGTGTTTTTCATCTCTTCATCCGGCTTCTTGAAAACCACGTTCTACTCTTCGACCTTACCATTTGTCATTATGTAGTAACAAAGAGGGTTGTCGTCATCTTCATCTTCGACGTAATAGTCATCTTCGCTCTCGACAACCTCAGTGGTCTGGTCGAACTCAGAAGGAAGGATAGACACCACGTTACAGATGATGTCCAAACTTTCAGTGTCACTGCCAAAGTTATCAGTGACCAAACCTGAATGGTTGTCACCTTTGGTCTCCACCTTGCTGAGAGACATCTGAGAATCTTGGTTATTTGATCAAGATTGTTGTAACTCCTTCCCAGATTTCTCAACCCATTGATGATAGTTTCACTACTACATATTTGCCCTATAACCACGGTTCCCTGCGGCCAGTTACCACAGTTCAACCGTGGTATTTCTCGGCGTGGTAATAGATCAATTACCACGGTTGAAGGCGGGACCGTGGTAATATCATACCTTTGTTATCACAGTTGAAGGAAGAACCATGGTAATATCATACCTTTGTTACCACGGTTCAAGGCGGAACCGTGGTAATATCATACCTTTATTACCACAATTCAAGGTGGAACCGTGGTAATTTTGTTTCTCTGTTACCACGGTTCTTACTAGAACCGTGGTAATAGGTCTTTATAAAAAAACAGCCTATTTGCAATACACACAACACTGTTTCTAAACTAAAAAAATGGTCAAATCTAAACTTTAAATACCTTACCAAACATTACAAATAATTTAGAATTAGTATATAACTAGCAATAGAGACATATACAAGCAAGATTCACCTATTTTCCATCTCCAACATCCAACCTAGAAATGGCCAACAATATGCAATTATGGAATTAGTAATCAAAAGTGTTCATAAACATCTAACTTCAGCAAGGTTCTATTCTATCAATTGAACGAAACCAGACATCATAGTACAAGTGCAAGTTGTGTCCATAACGATGACAGGGATCTATATGCAAAAGACAAGATAATTGTTTAATTTGCTTCCTTGTACTCTATTAAGTGAATTGATCATTGCCAAGATGTGAACTTATAAACTTACAACTTCAAACCAGTTCCTTAGAGATAATTTCTGTGCTTTATTATCTTTAGACAAACTTTTTCCCACCTACCAATAGCCAAAAAATAAAAAACAGTTATATTGAGAACAAAATCACAAAAGGAATTTTGTCGTCGAGGGAATGAAAACATTGAACTTGTCTCTTTGGTCCTATGAAATGTACAATTGGAAAAGCCTAATTATGTCAAGTCAATTATATTTCAAGCAACTAATTTGGTTCATAAAGGAAGCTAATGGGTTAGACATTAAAGCAAACACCATAAAAACAATTCTAGCTAGCTTTTGATGTGAAAGGGCACCTTAGCAACCATTGTTCTAGATATTGCCCATTTTGCAAGTGTTATTTCTGATTTAACTGAGTCAAAATGTGATACTAAGCACCAGTTAAGAGAAGCAAAGTCTAAATCCTTCCACATATAAGAGTTAAAACTTAAAACAAAACAGTCATTTGGGAAAGTTTGTCAAGCACTAATCTAATCTAATCTAAGTATCTAACCACTGAATTCCAATTAAATATAAAATTCATTAGCCGTAAAAATTCATCATAAACTTGGATATTGAACAAACCATAGCTCCTCACAAACAACTGCACAATTTGCAAGATTTCTTATAGTCTGGTAGCAGAATTGTGGACCTCCATGACATCTGTCACAATTATAAACACATTCTGTTTATTTTGTCATGAATAACACAAAATGATTTATGCAGAACTTTCTAGAAATTGGCATAATGATCTGATCATACTCAGGGACCCAAAATATGACACTAAGGGTGTCAAAGATAGAAACTCATACTGGTCGGATTTTAAAGTTAAAGTTTCCATGGTTTGCCCTACATGAATAAGGTGCTCATTTGATCTGGCCATAAACAGTGGAAAATATTGATGCCTGTGGCCCATACAGGAAGCAATCTTAAAATGATTTCAGCTCTTCCACTTGTGTTACAGTGCAGTCTCCATGGGTTTACTAACCTTCACATCATCTGATTGTACTAGCACTACGACTTTGTCAAAAAATCTATTGAACAAAATAAAAAAGTGAACAAAAAATTAGATAAGGCAATAGGCTATTATCCTTTTTCTGACCTAAAAAATAAGCAAAAGATATCTTGATATTATAATACTCTCACTAAACAATTTAAGAACTAGTGATCATGTGAATTCACATGAATGTGGACTGTGGACTAAAGCTTGCCTCTATATATTGCAATTCAAGTGTGATATCAAATTTGCTTCTAATTTTGAGCAACCAAAAAACAGAAATTAGCGATGGAGAAATTTGTAACCATTCATTTACCTTAATTCATTTAGGTGGTCAAGCTTGCAACTTCCATTGATAACCGACTATGTCAGCAATCTCATATAAAACACTAATAGTTAGAATTCGATCTAATAAATATGTAGCACCATATCCCATCAGTGGACACAACTTAATCACATGAAAAGGAAAGAAAGAAAGAAATCAGTCTCAAAACCTTAAGAGCCCCAAAAGACACCACAGACCCACATTTCAAATTCACATGAATAACAAGAAAATAGACAGCGACAAGAGGGAGATAAATAGTACCTTGAGGGGTGCCTCAAATGTCAATCACCGATGGAATGGGGAAGTATTGGAAGGGATAAAACAATGCAACATGCAAGAACTGCAAAAAGGGCAACATTGGTTCTGGTTCTTAAACAGAAAAATTATGGGAAAATGGAAGAGATTAAGTGAATCATAAATATAAATACATTTTTCTTCTTGAGTCTCTTAACGGTGAAGCGATCCCCATTGGATTTATCGACTCCGCAAATGACGACGGTGAACGATAATGACACGACAGACAACGACGCGACGGAGAATGATAGAATGGCGTGACAACAAATTGTAGCACGACGTGACGGAGAAGAGCGCCATAGACAATAGCAAGACAAAGCACGACACCACAGAGAGTCTTGCGAACAGATGATGGCTCGACGGAGGTGCAAAATGGAAGAGGGGGTTTTGGGGAAAAGTGTTAGTATAGATAGCAACCTGAGAGGGGGGGGGGTGAATCAGGTTTACCCGATTTTCGCCTTAATAACTTCTTACTTTCAAGATAAATGTAAATGCAAACGATTGCAGCGGAATAAAGCATTGCTTGAAAGTAAAGATGAAGGATAGAAGAATTCACACACACAGAATTTTATCCTGGTTCACCTTCTATCCACCGAAGGCTACGTCCAGTCCCTCAAGAAAATCCCTTGAGGATTTTTCCACTATTGATAAAAATATCTTACAAGTTCTTACACCAAGGACCCTAAGAATTTCTAACAATTTCCTGTGAACGTATACCACTTTCAACAGCCCCTGAAAGTATACCACTTTCAGTTCCTGAAGGCAAACCACCTCCAGACCTTGAAGGCTAAACCACCTTCAATCAACACCCTGAAAGTACACCACTTTCAGTATCAACAACCCTTCACTGAGATCCACGGTGAATACTCAATCTATCAGAAAGAGATGAGGAAGAGTTTACAATTGGCTGTATCAATCCTTTAACATACAAGTGGATTGATCATGAGAATTTATGCTTTAAGACTCTTAAGCATAACAAGATTCTGAGTTCCTCAAGATATGAACAACTAGAGTGTTCTTATAAACATGAAGATCATGAACTCAGAATTTAGGCTCTTTGAAAGTTTAAGTTCTAAAAGACTTAATGAATGAACTATTTTGGCAAAGCTTTGGCCTAATGATGTATTCTCATGTGTTGTTTTTGTTCTGGACTCAAATGGACTTTATATAGGCAAGGGAAACGTCCTTGAACCAATGCAACCTTTCCCAAAAGGTTTGAGACACAATGGATCATGAAAAGATGCAACTTTTCGTGTGTGTAATCGATTACATCACTTAGGTAATCGATTACACTAAGAGCCGTTACAGTTTGAATTTCAAATTCAAACATGTAATCGATTACAAGCAAGAAGTAATCGATTACTTGCCTAGGTGTAATCGATTACCAGAAGGCTGAAATCGATTACACTAAAGTCCAACTTCCAGAAAGTTGATCTTTTAAGATCGGCTTAAGTTTTTCTACTTCTTTTAAGTTATGAAAACATTAAGCTTGATTAGTTTAGATGTTTTAAAGAGCCTTTATGCTTTGAGAAGCCTTTAGAAGCATAACTCACCTAAACTAAGACTTCTAGGTAAATGATGAACTTTATAGCGCTGTTTCCTCTAAGTCTTCTTTTCTTCTTTTTGCCGATGAGTTTGTCATCATCAAAACCTCAGCCAGGGTCAAGAGCAAGACCTTCTTCAAAAAAAGGGTTTTACGGAGACAAGCAGAAGCTCGCGAACAAAGAGAGGGATTTGGGAAAAAGGGTTTTCCCCACAAGAAGTGTCTCGCGCACAAGGAGAGGCTCGAAGGAGAAGTAGAGCGCAAGAGGAAGAGTGACAGATTTGGACGAGAGGCTCCACATAGGAAAGAGTTAGGGTTTCATAATACTATTACGACAGTCCAACAAACAACTGAAGTAACATAATAAAATCTATTACCACGATTCCCCTAACAGTCATGGTAATAAAAAATGTTAATTAAAAAAATAATAAAACATATTACTACGGTTCCCCTATCAACCGTGGTAATAGACAATGTTATTTAAAAATTAATAAAACCTATTACCACTGTTCCCCTAACAACCATGGTAATAGACAATGTTATTTAAAAAAATAATAAAAACAATGTTAGTTACCACGGGTGAAATACGACCGTGGTAATACAACAACTCAGTTAACACGGTTCTACACGGAACCGTGGTAACAGATCTCGTAACCCTTTTTTACCACGGTCCCGCACTTAACCGTGGTAACAGGAGCATGGTAAAAAGGCAATTCTGTAGTAGTGTTTGGAATCTTGAGAACATGTCATCAATTGATTCATTCTCCTTCATCCTGAACGCTTCATACTAGATGACCAGCATGCTTATCCTTAAGTGTTTAACACTGGACGTTCCTTCATGATCCATTGCAAGCGTGTCCCAAATTTCCTAAGCTGTGTTGAGACTATATATCTTGTCATGCTCAGATTTTCTCAAAGCACATGTGAGGAACAACTTGGCTTTGGAGTTGAGTTGATTTCCCACTCCTTGTTCATCGGTCCATTGAGCACGTGGAATAGGTTCACCTGCATGATTTTTAGGCACATAGTTACCAAACTCAACAATATCCCAAATTTTATAACTAGTAGACTCAATAAATAATGTCATATGCTTTTTTCAGTATGGATATTTTGAGCCATCGAAGAAAGGTGGCTTGTTTGTTGCTGCGCCTGTTGGGAATGTGTTGCCCTCCATGGATCTACTTCTCTACACTTGTTAAAGTTTAGATTCTCAGAGCCTTAAGCTCTGATACCAATTGATAAAATAAGGACAACACAATATGGATATAAAAACTTTGAATTGTGTGCGTATAAAAACTTTGTTTTCAAAAACATATCTTAGTTTACAAAAACTTTTCGTAAATGATAGCAGCGGATAATAAGAGTGTAAACGATAAGAAATAAACGACACACAAATTTACCCTAGTTCACCCCCTGAATGATAGGGCTACGTCCAGTCCTTGGCTTCACCAAGATTTTCACTATCAATTATTCCCACAGGACTTCTCCAAAAACAAGTATTCTACAGGACTTTTCCTATCAAGTATTCTCCAGGACTTCTCCTATCAAGTATTATACAGTACTTCTCCTTTTTACAAATAGTTCTTCTACAAATAGTTCTCTTCTTAAAATAGTGATGGTAAAAAGAATTTGAGCTCGGCAGACTCTAAGTGTTGGATAGTGGGATATGACTTTGGATAAACACTAGAGTTTCATGTGAAGAAGGTCTTGCTCCTGACCCTGGCTGTGGTTTTGATGGTAACAAACTCATCAACAAAAAGAAGAAAAGAAGACTTCGAAGAAACAACGCTACAAAGTTCATCCATAGTCTAGAAGTCTTAGTTTAGGTGAGTTATGCTTCTAAAGGTCTATTAAAGCATAAAGGCTCTTAAAACACCTAATCTAATCAAGCTAAGTGTTTTCATAACTTAAAAGAAGTAGAAAACCTTACGCAGATCTCAAAGGATCAAGTTTCTGGAAGATGGACTTCAGTGTAATCGATTTCAGGATTCTGGTAATCGATTACACCTAGGAAAGTAATCGGTTACTTGTTGTTTGTAATCGATTACATGTTTGAAATTCAAATTCAAACTAAAACGGCTATTAGTGTAATCGATTACACTAAGTGATGTAATCGATTACCAGAACGAAAAGTTACATCTTTTCATGAACCATTGTGTCCCAAACCTTTTGAAAAGGGTTGTGATGGTTCAAGGATGTTTCCCTTGCCTATATAAAGTCCATTTGAGTCCAGAACACAAGAGACAACACACAACACATGAGAATACAACATTAGGCCAAAGCTTTGTCAAAATTAGTTCATCTTTTAGAACTTAAACATTTTAGAGCCTAAATTCTGAGTTCATGGTCTTCATGTCTATAAGAACACTTTAGTTGTTCATATCTTGAAGAACTCAGAATTGTATTATGCTTAAAAGCCTTAAAGCATAAATTCTCATGATCAATCCATTAAAGGATTGATACAGCCAAATTGTAAACTCTTCTTCATCTCTTTCTGTAAGATTGAGTTTTCACCGTGGTATTCGGTGAAGGGTTGTTGTCACTGAAAGTGGTATACTTTCAGGGTATTGATTGAAGGTGGTTTAGCCTTCAAGGTTTGAGGGTGGTTTGCCTTCAGGAACTGAAAGCGGTTTGCTTTCAGGGGCTGTTGAAAGTGGTTTGCTTTCACAGGGTATTGGTAGAAATTCTTGGGGTCCTTGGATTAGGAACTTGTAAGAGATTTTTATCAATAGTGGAAAAATCCTCAAAGGGTTTCTTGGAGGGACTGGACGTAGCCTTCGGTGGATTGAAGGTGAACCAGGATAAAACTTTGTGTGTTATTTCCTTCATCCTTCATCTTTTACTTTCAAGCAATACTCTATTCCGCTGCAATCACAACAATCGTCTTGTAATTATCATCATCTTGAAAGTAACATTTTCAATAAGGCGAAAATCGGGGCAACACTGATTCACCCCCCCCTCTCAGGTTGCTATCTGTACTAACATTTCAGACATAGAGATGATAGACAATTGCTTCTCTGTTTTTTTTTTGTGTGTGTGTGAAGGGATAAAGATATTTGACTATTAGAGTATTTCACACTTTGACGACTACACTCGACTTGTGTTTGACACTTGAGTTCGAGTGAGGTTTCAGAGCTTAGATGATTTCAGAATAGATTGAGAGCTTGAATTTGATTTTCGTTGTGAGTCGCCACTTTTCAAATCTTCAAGTCTTCTTATTTATATCTTAATTGAAAGTAACATTGCTGAAGATGTTGAGAGTGAGCTGTGATTTCTTCTTTCTTCAAGCACCAACGGATCTCTGCTGAGCATTAATTGCCATTAAATGCTCTCGTATGATTGACTCTGCCATGTTTCCTTAAACGATGATGCACATTAAATGTTGAAGGAAAGCTTCAGAGAATCTTTTCCACTTTGAGCATAGAGAAATAAATATAGCCGTTGATGTTGTACTTTGTCTTGAGAATGTAGTTGTTGACTCTGTAAACTAGTCATGTGACTTGTACGATGATTCCTTGTTACGATGTTGCAGAGTGTAGGCTGACTCAAGGAATATCTTCAATACATTTCAGCTTTCTACTTCTCTGTGGAACAATTCTTCTCACCATGTACAGACGATGCTTCTTCTCTTGCTTAGACGATGCTTCTTTCTTTTGGTCACAGACGATGCATCCGTTTGAGTCTGGCTGGATGATGGTTGACTTGAACGTTGTTCTCCAGATTTTTGACAATATGTGCAAATGTTTCTTCTCTCGTCCACAGATGATATAGATATTTCCTGAAAGATAAATTCACAAAGTTTAGGAAATTTTATCTATCATAATTTAATCTTAGGCAAAATTGTTATCATTAAAAATATGATAAATGTTCTAACTCGTTTGAACTTAACATATTTTCCATTGGATTTTACAGTTGTAGAGTTCGAATGCAAAGAAAGTTGGAAGTGGTTCCTTGAACTGCTCTTGCTTGATATTGGTGCAAAACGTAAGTGGTTCTTCATACCTGACCAGCAAAAGGTATGTCGTTGCACACTGTTGTAGTTCTCTTAGAAATAACATTTACATATAAACATTACCAATTACTCACCAAACTTGTTTTCTTACATTTTCATGGGCTAATGAGAGTGATTAATAAGCTTATTCTAGGAGTTGAGCATAGATGTTGTTTAAGGCACTTGTATACTAACTTTAAGAAGAAATATTGAGGTGGAGTAGGGATAAGGGATCTCATGATGGGGGTAGCAAAGGCCACTTACCACCAACTATGAGATGAGAAGATAATGGAGCTCAAAGTTATTGATAGGGAAGCTTAGAATTTTTTGATGAATATATCAACCAGGTCTTGGTGCAAACATGCCTTCACATACCGTCCCAGGTGTGATGTGTTGATGAATAACCTATTAGAGTCTTTCAATGTGAACATTCTATTGGCTAGGGACAAGCCAATTCTGACAATGTTTGATTGGATCAGAACTTACATAATGGGGAGGTTTACTACTTTGAATGAAAAGTTTGAGAAGTACAGAGGAGATGTGTTGCCAAAACCTTTGAAAAGGTTATCTTGGGAGATTAAAAGAAGTGCAATTTGGCTGCCACAATGTTGTGGACAAGACTTGTGTGAGGTTAAGCATGTTATCTCATACGATGGGTTCATAATAGATCTGAAAAAGAAAACATGCACTTGCAACTTCTGGGAGTTGACAGGTGACGAAGCACTGGCACGAGTGTGTATCAAAGTAATTTACAATTAAATGCAGTACAAGGTGTTGAGACACAAAGATCGTTCTCACAAGGACTTGATGAAGTATTGATTGAAAATAGAGTAAAATGAAAGCAAATAGGGGGATTGGTTGTTTGTTTGCATAAAATAATAAACAGAAAGTAAAGTGATTTAAGAATCAGACGAGAAAGGATCAATCCTCAGGTCTTAATCATTTAAATACCGCAAACCGTCATTGGTTACAAAAGATTAATTTCACTTCTTACTAAAGTCTTTGAGTGAACCTTAACTCACAATCATGAGTTGGAAGATCATATTCTCTACTGTAAAATTGTCTGAAATTCAATGTGTTTAAGTTACGAAAGAGCAATTGCCCTTCAAAGTATAAGAACAAACTTTGGTCACAAATCCTCAAAGCTAACAACTGATCGACGTTAAAGATTTACATTCTTTGGAGAACCGAATTCGCAATCGCTTCATCATCTCATCAGTTAAAGAATCCCTTAACTGATTCAACTCGCTTAGATAAACAATTAAAACAGAATATAATTTCAAATTCAACCGACATGAATTAAAAGCATATTCAAAGCAAAGAGTTATAGTACGTAGATCAACTTTAATAAAAAGACAAAATATTATTAAGAACCGAACCTCAGGTTTGCATACAGATGAAGATTAACAACCCTAGGATTGACTAAGGAGTTTATCAACCCATGAGGTTGGGTGAAAACTCAGAAAATAGAAAATAGAAAATAAAATAGAAAGTAATCGAAACTAAGAAAATAAGATAAAGTTGAGGTGTCTAACATGGGTCTCAACCTAGTCTATTTATAACAATAGATCAACTTTTTCTCCAAGTCAATCAACTTGTCCATCAAGAATTCTCTGTCCATCTTTGGCTCCTATGAGTCCAAGTCCGACGGTGACAAGTGGCCCAGTATTCAGACGGCCCAATAGCGCTCAAGAATCTTTGCTAACTTTGGTCTAGTACGAGACACTCTTGATGGCCGAATCTTCAATTGTCCTCCTCATTAAAGTTGTATCCCTTTAAGTTAGATTTGTGGTTTCTGACTGCGTCCAATACTGAGTTTTGTAACCCAAGATATGATCGTTTTAGTCCAGACTGTTCAGGCTCGCAGGTTCCAGCGGCAAAAAGCTTGGATTTAGATTTTGACCAAGTTAGAGATAGATTTATCGGTGGAGCTCAGCACGAAAGTTGTGGAGAATTATTCTAGCTTTCAAGCGGCATATTATTCGTTCGATTCTGACCACTAGAGCTTCAGATTCAACATGTTCTAGTGCAAAGGGTCATATAAACTAAAAATGTAGAATTGAGCACTTTCCCATTAAAAACTCAAACAAGTGTAGGAGGTCAGGACTCAGCTATGTCACCCAAATAATACATAAAAAACAATGTAATCAAACTTAACATACCATAAATAATGTGTATAAATCATGGATAGATCAGCAAGCACCCCATGTAGGCATGTTGCTGCTATTTCATATAGTGGACGGAAATCAGAAGACTTTGCCCACCCATACTATAGGAGGGGAACAAATAAAGCAACATATGCACATGGGATCAGTCCAATAAATGGACAAAAACTCTGGCTAGAAACTCCACATCCAATAATTCTTCCTCCACTGTACAAGAAGGGTCCTATAAGGCTGAAGAAGCTATGAAAGAGGGACCCTCACGAGGACATAGATGCATCAAGGTTAAACAGAGGTGTTGCTAGATACAAATGTAGCAGATGTTGCCAGTTTAGGCACAATTCAAGGAGCTGTAAGAACCCAGTGGTGAACCCATCTTCACATACTGTTGCAAAGGGAAGTCAAGTCATATATGATACCCAAATTACTCAAAGGGCAAGTAAGCTTCATTGATCTATAATTATGGTATGAAAATATTAGATCTATGCTTATATTTTATTCTTCATGTACAACAACAAGTTTCATGTGAATATGTACCTTTAGAGGTGAGGGAGAGGATGAATGGAGTCATGGCAAGACTCCACACAACCCCCAACTAGAAACATGTATCCCTTTGTGTTTGCCCCTAAAGTTGTTGCTCATGATGGAGGAAGGGTAGATGTAGTGGTGAACCCTTTTGATGTTGGTGTGACTAATGTTCAAGTTCAAGGATGACTTTTTGCTATTGATGAGGCAGAGACTGTGGATCATTAATTGAGGAAGATTGGATAGGGTTTTGTTACTTAGTGGGTATGGGGACAAATTTTTTTTTAAGGGAAGGTTTCTTTTGAATATTTTGGAATACTTTAGACCTACACATGGGTGCCTTTGTTGATGTATTTTGTGTTGTTTAATGTGGACCACTAAGGCCACTTTGGATAATCCTTTGTGCTGATGTTGATTTATAGTGGGTGGACCACTTTGAATTATGAGATCTCTCTTGATGTGCTACCTTTTGTTAATACATTACTCATTAAGTTTCTCATTTCTTTTGTAGCATTTCTTATGTCATTTGGAGATGATGATTTTGATCACAAAAGTCATGAATACTTAGCCAACATTAAAGTAAAATACAACAAACCAGTTTTCTCACAAGAACTATCATAACTTCTCATTAATTCTGAAGGTTAGGTACATCTCATATGAGACAAGAGATTTTACAACACAACAACTTTTCTCTCATCCAAACCAATTGCCCACATACAAAATCCCTTAAACCTTTTACACTGAATTAAACTTTCCTAAGAAAATAAACCCTATGAGCACTACCCAAGACAATAGAGCATTGAAAAGAGCATGTTCTTCTTCTTCTTCTTCTTCTTCTTCTTCTTCTTCTTCTTCTTCTTCTTCTTCTTCTTCTTCATTTTACACTCAACCTTCCTTTGGAGTTTGGCATTCTTCCTCTTCATATCCTCCAATTTTCTCTTGCTGTCCTCCAACTTCCTCTTCGTGTCCTCCAATTCATGCAAGGTTTTGATGAGTTGAATTAAATATTCTCTTTGTGCACGATCCAATCCAGCTTCATCATCCTACAAGAAGAAATCGCAATCATTTGGTAACTGATAATGTCTGCATCGCCAGAAATCTCTATCTGGGTTCGCAACAATGTGCGAAGTTAGATAAACATGCACTTATCCACAATGGCACATTCCACGTCGCACATAGACGCTTGTAGAAGAACACGAACCAGAAGATGAAGCCCTTGTCATGGTGGAAGGCACAAGTTTCGCAGGGAAGAAGAAGACGGAGAAGAAGACGAAACCGAGGAGATGAAGACTTTAGAGTATGAGGATGTGCAGAGCGTGCGAATTTTTTTGGTTTGAGATGAAGAATTTGGGGATGAGTTGAAAGAGACCAAGAACCCTAATTTTGGGTATAATGTTGAAGAAGAAGAATTTAAGGTTCTAATTTTCTCCTTTTTATTTGCGTTGTTGTTAGATTAATTAGAGGGGAAAGTTTAATTTGCTGTTCAATAATTAATTGGAAAAAATAAAAAATAAAAATAAAAACTATTTTTTTTCCACTGGCCTCATTAATTGATGTAGAGTTGTCATGTATGTTCAACCATGACACATAGGCTCGGTGGTCAACGCCACCACTTTGGCAGGGATGAAAAATCAACTATTTCTCATAATCTGAGGGCCTATTTCAGAAATTATGCCGGTGAGGGATGAAAATAAAAATTCATTCAAAATTCAGAGGAAAAAAAAGTATTTAATCCTAAAAATGATTTATGTTACTCGTAAGTTGTACTAACTTGTAAGAAAGTGCAAAGCAAGCGAAGACAAAGGCACCACTGTCATCAAAACGACAAGAAATCGCACAATAAAATAATAATAAGCAAAATAATAATGAATGAACGACCACAACTTGACCCATCACCACTTCACCTTCCACACTGATACCGTCTTCCCTGGTCCTCCTCCTTCTTCTCACTCCTCAACTGCCCCACACTCTAACGCCACCGTTACTTATCGCCGGCGAACGGTTACCGCCGCCCAAACAGGCACTGCTTGCTGCTAACGTGCGCCGGCGTGGCAATGTTGAGAGGAGGAGTGTCGGTGCCTGTTGTGCTCGTTCTCTTCCACTCTCTTCTTCTTCTTCTGCTGCTGCTACCTTCTTCCTCACTCGCCATCAGACCCACCGAGTCGGATCAGGTCGAACTCGCAAACGCGACCGAGTCCAATGTCTCGCTCTCGCGGCCCAGCTTCGCCGACATGATTGATCGAGCTCTCGAGCACGAGTTCACCGAGAACGACCAGAACGAAGGTCAATTCTTCTGCTCTTGAATCCAATTTTGCATTACTTGCTTCCGTCATTGCAACAAACAAATTGAATTGTGATTTCTATTAGGCCTAGTTGGAGTTTATCGATCCCGATTCCTGATCTATGAACTCTTCCAATTGTTGAATGGCAGATTCGTATGTTATACTACAACAAACATTCATTGTGTTGCATCTTATGGTTTTTACTTCTTTTTCTTTTCATATTGTCTGTTCATAGTTTTGGGGTCTCTTTGATTTGAAAAAAAATAATTCTATTTTTAGTTTTATGTTTATAAAAATGGTTAGAGATAACTATCGTATGATGTTGGAGATACGCAGTATCGACCACAGAATCGTTTGAAATCGTCTGCTGTATTGACCGACAAAAGAAAGCATAGTCTGATCCTATATCGTCTGATCCTATAAGGGTCATCTGCATGTTGAAGCAATAGATGGTCTGGCGAGCACTGTGCCAGCTGTAACTAGTTGCGGTTTATCCGCCGACTAGTCTATATTCACTTTGTATAAATACAGAGCTTGTAACCTTGAATAAATAGAATAGAAGAGCAGAATAATAAGAATAGAAAGTTCATTTACGCATCTTCGACTTCTCAAGTTTTTTCCCTTTTCTTCAAGAACACCTTTGTTCTTAACATGGTATCAGAGCTAGTTTGATCCATGACTTTCTTTTCTTCTTTCTTTTCTTCCATGGTAGAAGCTCCGCCTTGTGTCAAGCTTTATCCTTTCCTCTATTTAACCTTTCGTCGCTGAGACTCATGAATAGAGGAGTAATACTCCTCTGAGCTCAAGCTTTATACTTTATCCCTTTCCCTTGTTTAAATTTTCGACGCTGAGACTCATGAACAGATGGGTAACACATCTTAACGTTCCTCTGAGCTCAAGCTTTATGCTTTATCCCTTTCCCTTGTTTAATTTTTCGACGCTGAGACTCATGAACAGAGGGGTAACACTTGTTAACATTCCTCTGAGCTCAAGCTTTATACTTTACTTCCTTTCTTTATTTTACTTTATATCTGGCAAAACTTCCTCGGATTGGCATGGAAAGATCATTGCTCCAAAGTGCCTTTCTAATTCACAAAACAAAACAAAATATGCATTTTCTTTCATCTGGTGAAGCAGATCTGGTGGATCTGGCCAAGTAGTCCGAATCATTTTCCATGTACTTCATTTCTAGCACCATGTGTCAACCCTTCGCTCCGACTACAAGCATCAATGTCAAAGGAGCGCAACTATTCCTGACATTGTATTGCCACCCTTGCTGGTGATGCCTGCAAGAGAAATACAAGCAAACAAGTTGTAGCTAAGAAGACCAAACTCAACGTGTTTTCGAAGACTGTCTTCCTTCTCACCCACGTTGAGTTTGCGGGAGATGTTAGAGATGAGTATCGTCTGATGTTGGTGATACGTAGTATCGACCACAGAATTGTCTGGGATCGTATGCTGTATTGACTGACAAAAGAAAGCATCGTCTGATCCTATATCGTCTGATAAGGGTCATTTGCATGTTGAAGCGATGGATCGTCTGCCAAGCTATATCGTCTGACCAGATATATGGTCTGGCCAGCACTGTGCCAGCTGTAACCAGTTATCTAGTAGTACTAGCAACCTCGGAATATCCGGGATCTTATCTTTTCATTTATTATTGTTTATGTTTCCCAATGTAATAGTTGACCTCGGTCTATCCGCCGACTGGTTTATATTCACTATGTATAAATACAGAGCTTGTAACCTCGAATAAATAGAATAGATGAGCAGAATAATAAGAATAGAAAGTTCATTCACGCATCTTTTTACTTCTCAAGTTTTTTCCCTTTCCTTCAAGAACACCTTTGCTCTTAACAAAAATGCTACATTTTTATTTTACTTTGAAGATTTGTACAGTAAATATTTGAAAATGAAGAACAAAGTGTAATTTCTTATAATTTTTATTTAGTGAAAACATGAACTGTTTGTTATCTCAAAATGCATGCTCTTGGTTTTAGATAATAGGATATAGAAATGAAGATACAAAAACCTATCTTTAACGTTTAGCTTGTACTTCGTTTGCCCTTTCTTACCAGCAGTACCTGATGCAGGAAGCTTCAACAACAGTGTAGCAGAACAACAGGTTGGTCTGCTACCTTAACCCTTCATTTGAAATTGATGGGATACTAGTTTGGTTTAATAATAAGAGAGAGTAAACTTTACTGGTACAATTGAAAATTGCATTTATTTTTTGGTTTTGTTCTGGAGTTGTACTGTATAGTTCTCTGTGTGTGGTAGTATACTGATTTAGTCTTCTTGACTGTTCTTGGATTAGGCTGTTCTGGAAACTGTGGCCAGGGTCAAGCAGAACAAGAATGACACAAAAGATGAGAAGTAATAATTGAGTTTTGCCTAATATTTGAATTGGTTGTCTGATATGGTGCATTTAATACAATATTTTTTATTAATTTATTTACAAGTCTAGTGTTTTTCTCTAATCTTACAGTTCATTTCATCATGCATTTAATAGAGGTGAGGAGACCCCAATGTTGATAGATCGAAAGGTGAGACAGCTTGATTCTAGGTTGGTTCTTTTAGATTATATTCAGTTGAATTTTTCAAACTCCAACTATATAAACTGTGCATCTTCTTTCAGGACAATGTCTTTATCATTTCTAACTTTAAATCCAAGTATCCGGTGCTGCAGCTAGATTTACGGTAAAGGGAAAACTTATTTTGCTTGCTTTTGTTTTCAGCATAAAATGGATTATATAACTAAGGAGAAGTTCTGTCATTATTGCCATGTAGATTGATTTCAGACCTGGTAGTTGCTATTGTTTCGGCAACTTGTGGTGGTGTTGCATTTGCTTTTGCTGGACAACCGGTCTGAACATTCTTTTTCTAAGCTTCATTCTTGTTAATTTCTTTTAAACCTCTTGTAGCATCACCACAAAGTATAATTTGGCAGGTCATTACTGGATATCTTCTAGCTGGCTCTATAGTTGGACCTGGTGGTTTTAACTTCATCAGCGAAATGGTGCAGGTATCTGGAAATTTGTCATTCTTTTTTTTCGGTATACTTTTAAAGTTCACTCACTTGGGTTTCATTTTTTGTAATATTTTTATCCTTGCAACAAGGCTTAAGTTGTAATTTATCAAAGATAAAGATGCAGGAAAAAATAGATACAAATATGAAACCTTGTTCCTAGGATTGCCTTCCCTGATTAGAGCTTTCATCACCCTCTTCCTGTTCGTGGCTAATGGAATCACAAATAGTTCATGATGTTAGCACCTTTAACTCTTCTATCTTATCAAGCTTTACTTTGATGATGTCCAGTTGGTTATCTGAAGCCTTGTCAAAAACCATTGGTTTATGTTGTTCTTAGGGGGGCATCCAATATGGAAGCTATGATACCAATTGATAAGAATCCTTAGGTTCTACAGGAGACACTTCTAGGGGGCTTTGTCCTAAAATAAGCCTTTGGGTACTAATTTTATTCCTTACAGAATAGCCATAAGGCATATACAATATATAGTCCTTGTCATGAGCTAAGTATTCCAAAAGCTTAAGTTGTTGTGTAAAGATGCATAATGATTTTTTTATTATTATATTTCTAACACGCTCCCTCACGTAAAGGTCATTTGGCTTAAAGTGTGGACAATGCAAATTAAACTTGGAAACAATATAATCAATGGAAAGCACCATAATAACATAAAGGTCCTCATTAAATTGGGAAATACTTTGATCAAAAGGAAACAGTGACAAATCAGAACAACAACGATAGTTCCTAACATTTAGGAGTGCTACAAATATTTGACTAAGACCAACTCTCCCAAAAACTTAGGCTCAAAGGTAAAGACCTAACATAAGAATGATTTTATATCTCATCTCCTACTGCACCTCCGCATGCACACTTAGCGTTTGAAACATGGTAAGTGCATGGGCACACGTTACCTTGGAGTGTCATTCTGCAATATTTTGATGGGAGTGACTACCTAATTGAAAGTTAACTTGTTTGGGATTTGAGAGAATGCAGGCTTATTTATCCCAGCAACTTGTTCAAATATGTAGGTGGAAACCGTGGCTCAATTTGGTGTTATATTCCTTCTGTTTGCATTGGGCCTGGAGTTCTCTATGGCGAAGGTTGGCTTGTTTTTCTGTTTTCTTCTCTTTTTTCTTTATATTATGTTTATGTTGCACTTAGCTGCTACTAACTTAATTAACCTACTCGTTTTAAAAAAAAAAACAAAAAACTTGATTAACCTACTGTGTACTTATATGATTGCAGCTTCGAGTTGTTCGATATGTTGCTGTTCTTGGAGGCCTACTTCAGATTTTTCTATTTATGTGCATGTGTGGACTTACTGTATCGGTATGTTTTTGTACTTGCTGTTCATACTTTTTGTTTTATTCTTATATCATTTAGCTTAATGTGAAACTCAAATGGCAAACAAGCAACCTTTGGATCATGTAGTTGTCCTTTGTGGACATTCACACGATATGAGATTAATCGGACTTGGTTGCTACATCGTCTATTTATTGCATAATTTGGCTATCTTGTCAGTCTTAAATCTCAAACATAAAGAAATACTGATTTTTCAGACTAATTGTTAAGTTTCATCGTTTTAATTTCCAATTTAGAATGCTTGTTGATGAATCAAGGGTTTGTGGTTCAGTAAGTAGATTATTCCAATTTCACCTTAGGTCCCAAAGGATGACAAGTTTGGTATTTTTAACTGCTATTATGTACTTGTAGTGGAAATAATAATAGGGAATAATATAGGACCAGTTATCCGTTTCTGAATTCCAATTCTTCTATCTCATAATTGTTTTTGGACTTCTTATCTACCTCTGGGGATTTATTCTCCGCCTTATTTTACAAGATCTGTGTTGTTTTGGGCTAGTAGAATAAAATTGTCTTATCTGACTTCAATTGCAGGTGACATAGATGGGGGAAAAAGAAACAGCATTAAAATATATGTACTCAATACTTCCATTTCTTAAATTCAGATATTAAATGGTAGTAATATGATGAACATTAGTAATTTAATCAAAAGGGAAGGAACTGTGTGTTCATTTAGTTTCTTTTTCTTGATCTGATATGTCCTCCATACTTTGATTGTTTGGGGGTGTTGTAGTTTCAGTGGCTGTTTATGGGCAGGCAATGTTTTATTTCAGATATCATTAGTATTAGTGGACTTTACCAAATTCTGAATGCTGCAGCTCTGATTGGAAACTATTTGCAGTTATGTGGTGGTAAAGCTTCAGAGGGGGTGTTTGTTGGTGCTTTCCTTTCTATATCTTCAACAGCAGTGGTATAACAACATAACCAATCTGATTCCATCCCATTTGTAGAGTGCAGACAGAGTCTCATGAACTTCTGGACCTATAATCTTTTTTTCTTTTTCTTTTTTACTTTTTTTTGGTTCAGGTCTTGAAGTTTTTGATGGAGAAGAACACTACTAATGCTCTTCATGGACAAGTCACGATTGGGACCCTTATTTTGCAGGTACTCAGTTGTTGCTTGTGAGTGAAATTTTGTTTTTCCTTCTTTGTTATGACCTATATTTTTCTTTGTTAACTATTTTGCCGATATGGACAACAAATTCTTTCATCAAATACTTGATTAAATGTGGTGAATTTATATTCCGTTGAAGGATTGTACAGTTGGATTGCTTTTTGCACTGCTTCCAGTTCTGGGTGGCACATCAGGTGTTTTACAAGGAGTGTTATCAATGGCAAAGTTGTAAGTATAGAACCTCAGAAGCCTTTTGTTTGTACTGATATTTCCATTGTGTGACCAATTTTTGTAGTTTATTCTTCTCATTCTCACTTGCCCAAAGAAAAATTTAGACAAGTTCATGCATTTTTTTGTCTTTGGAAAATATATGATTTTAAAATGTTTTTCATAGAAGTTGTGATAAAATTATGTGTTCAAAAGTATACTTAGTATCAATCCTCGAAGGGGAATTTAAATGCTTTCCGATGTACCAAAAAAAATATACTTAGTATCCTTATATGTGTTGCAAAATAGTAGTCAAATTAAAAAAAAGGTAGAAGTGTTAAATCTGGAAGGATGAAAGGTGAAATAACACACTACCTCCGTTCCTTATTATAAGAACCGAATTGGAGATATAGCTTGTTTTTTTTTATAAGAACCAACTTAAAGTTTGTGGTGCATTAATTATTTTTTTGACAAGAATACCCTTATTTAAATGGAATTTCTTTCTCTTTCCACTATCTAACGCATTAATTAATGATGAATAAAAATAAAGAAAAGTGGGTTATGGGTGATTTTGGGAAGTTCATATAAATTAAGAACAAATTTAATGTTGTAAACTATGTTAAACTACATTTCTTAAGGGGTATGGGGTAGTTATTTGGTTCTTATAATAAGGAATGAAGGTAGTATCAAAATGCAACCACAAGTTGATGTTCTTAAGAAGAATAGAGGGATATGTGTAGGAATGACAATGGAGCAGGTGCAGGGCGGGTGCGGGGAGTGCTTCCTCATATCCCTCCCCATTTCTATTAGTTGTAACTTGTATCCATGAATATCTAAGACTTTAAAAATCTAGCACCGTATAATATAACTTTATTTACTAAATTTTGATAAAATTAATAAAATATTACAAATAATATATCAAGTTTAATCATATATTTTCTTATAATCAATCTACATAGATAACTATCACATGAATATATATATAACAACTTCTATCATTATAGGTTCATTAACTATATAGAAATTATGAAAAAATGAAAAAAAAATTGACCTGTACCGAAGTGATAAAAAAAATCATAATCTATTTAATAAATTCAATAAATTAATTCTTATGATTATATGGGGATTTCGCGGAACCCCAAGTCCCAGACAAGGTTCAAACCTGTGCGAAGCGTCTCAAACAGTGTGTCCGATGCGTATTTGGAAGGAGCCTCCTTCTTCTGTGATTCCGCTCTTGTACAAAGATGCGGTAGCTTAGTGTGTTTCTTGCTGTTTGTCTTATTTCCTTATGTAACCAAAAAAAAATATGGGGATTTGTGAGATAGTTATTATGATTTCGCACCCACTCAACAGTACCCACGGGTGTGTATATTCTTGTCATCCCTAGAAGTATATATTGCTGCATCAGCCAAAAACAAAGTTAGATCCAGTAAATCAATCTTATAAAATTCGAAAATGGATACATAGGTTGTCATTTTTTAAAGTAGTAAAGGAATTGAAAGTCATTTTTAGAAAATGGACACTTTGGGATGGTTGTTTCATGATATTGCACAAGCTTATGGTGAAGGCACATGAACCAATCATCTCAAAAGCTCTATTTGTCATGTGAGGACACATGAGCCAACATGAATGATTTTAAATTATATTTCTAAGTAAAATCTTCCACCGAATGTAAAATGGATGTGTTTTTTTTAATAGAACACCATTCAGTGCATTAGAGTGGAGCCAATTCAAAATAAAAATTTATTGAAAACCTGCTAATAAGCAAAACAAGGGCACCAAGTGGTCAGTGACACTAGCTATTATAATGATATTTAAGGACTTCCATATCGTATAGTGGTCAATGATACTGGCTATTATAATAATATGGAAGGACGTTTAGAAATATAATGTAAAACCATTCATGTGTCTTAATCCAACAATACTTTGGTGGTTCATGACATTGTGTTAGAAATTTAATGTAAATTCTTGTATCTTCACCCAAAAGCTTAAGTTCTCGTGACATATGTATGCTTTTACATGATATTTCTAACACTTAGCATATATACCATAAAGTTTTTATCTGACATAACATGATACTCCTTTCCTGATCCAGGTTGGTGACACTGATTGCATTCCTTTCTGCTCTGTCAATATTATCACGCACTTGCCTTCCGTGGTTTCTTAAACTGATGATAAGCCTATCATCACAGGTTCATATTATTATTATTATTATTATTATTATTATTATTATTATTATTATTATTATTATTATCCCACTTAAATGATAAAATTTCTTACGTCTCACATGGAACTTGAAATGGTAGCTTCTTTTGTTTTCAACAACAATTGCAGGGGTGGTGGAATTGAATTGGAAATTCATAATTTGGTTCTTTAGATATTTCCATTTTATGGCTATACATTTTTGTCTGACTGTATTAGTCATTCAATGATAACATTGTTTGTGCAGACAAATGAGCTCTATCAATTGGCGTCAGTTGCATTCTGCTTGCTTGTAGCCTGGGTTTGTTCTCTTCCTAATGTTTCACATGCCTGAATTTCTGCTTTTCTATTTGAAATGACTTGCTTTTCATTTTTCAACTTTCAAGCAGAAAAAGTATACGAGTAGTTGTTACCTTACCTTATTTTCAAAGGGTATAATGATAAGCACTAAATCAACACATTCAGCAAATCATTTAATTATGTCACAAGAAAAAAAAACATGAACTCTGAACCTCGTTAGCTTCATGATTCATTCCAAATAGTAATCTTCGTTTTTATTTTTTATCCATCAATCACAATCTTTTTTATCTGATTGCTTTTATATTTTCAGTGTAGTGATAAGCTGGGACTGAGTCTAGAGTTAGGTTCCTTTGCCGCTGGAGTGATGATTGCAACCACTGATCACGCTCACCATACTCTTGAGCAAGTAAGACTATATTTAAGATGTGGAAAATGCATGTGGTGCGAACAAAGACACATATATCAATTGACTAATGACATGCAATGGTGTAACTTTATGTATTCATATAAGTAGACGGTAGGTTCTAAATATTGGTATTATAAATGTTATATTCATATTATCTACCAGGAATACCAGGTGATGAGTGACAATGAAGTATATTGCCTCTTTTAGGTTTAGTTTGCAATTTGGATTATTTTTTTGTTTGGCTTAAATACATTTTTAGTCCTTGCAAAATGTGCTGTTTTTGTTTTTCGTTCCTGGGATATTTTTTTCTTGTTTTTAGTCCTCTGAAAATTACATGTTTTGTTTTTAGTCCTTGCTAGTTATTTTCCATCCAATCCACTGAAAACACTCTCACATGTGCTTAGATTTGCTTTACAAGCGGTGATATCGGGTTCAGCCATCTCATATTTTTCCCAAATTGTAAAAACCCATATTAGAATGGATGGAAAAACAACTAGCAAAGACTAAAAACAACACATGTAATTTTCAGAGGACTAAAAACAAGAAAAAAAATTCCTAGGGATGAAAAACAAAAATGTATTTTGCAAGGACTAAAAATGTATTTAAGCCTTTTTGTTTTTTCAAATTCAGCATGTGCTGGTCGAATTTTGATGAGATCCATGCATACTGGTTGGTCATCTTGTCTGTATTTTTCATATGTGTAGCCTAATTTTTTCCTCTATTAACCAAACATTGGTATTATAAATGGTATATTCGTATTATCTACCAGGTGATGAGTGACGATGAAGTATTTTGCCTCTTTTAGGTTTAGTTTGCGATTTGGATTATTTTTGTTTTTTCAAATTCAGCATGTGCTGGTCGAATTTTGATGAGATCGATGCATACTGGTTGGTCATCTTGTCTGTATTTTTCATATGTGCAGCCTAATTTTTTTCCTCTTTTAACCAAACATTATTCAGGACACATTTTTAGAATTTCCTTCTGTACATTCTGGTCAGAGTTGTCATTAAATATTGACAATTTTCGGATTATTTCATGAACTAAGACTCTTAACGGGAATGCTCAGTGGTGCGATAAGTTAGAGTAAGAAACTTTACAATTCCTCTTCACTTTCTTTGCAGGTTGAACCTATTTGCAACTTTTTTGCTGCTCTCTTTCTGTCTAGCATTGGAATGCTGATTCATGTTCATTTTCTCTGGAACCATGTTGATATTTTGGTAGCATCTGTTATATTGGTGGTTGTTATAAAAACTGTCATAATTGCTTCTGTGGTGAAAGGATTTGGTTACAATAACAAGACTTCAGTACTTGTAAGCTTTATTTCATAATTTGAAGGTTTAATGCTGCCCCCCCCCCCCCCCTCTCTCACATTGATTAAGGTACTGGAATTCATGCATGTATAGGTTGGAATGTCAATGGCACAGATTGGAGAATTTGCTTTTGTTCTTCTTAGTCGTGCTTCTAATTTTCATCTAGTTGAGGTTAGTCACTAATTCGATTTCTGTAAGCATGGAAGTAATGTATTCAATTGCTTAAGTGTTTCTAAAGAAGACCCTCCGAATGTTCTTATTGTGTAAAAATGACAACGATAAACTTAGAATTGGTGACGCGGTTAGTTACCTAGCGTGAGCCTTTCGGTAGCTCGATTAGTTAGCAACATAATGAGTTGAAAATTTTGGCAAACAAGCTTTTAGCTCATGAGCCGGCTCGATATACCAATTTATAGATATTTACAAGATAAGGTTAGCAACTATTGTTATACTTTATGTCTCCATTTATTTTAGTTTTTTGTTGACAATCATTTCTGACCTGAGTAATAAGTTACAAATTTGAACTCAACTAATCGAGCCTAAAATATTCAATTAATATTAGGCTCAAAACTGACGCATTAAACTTGACTTGAGTAGCCGGTGCACTGAAGGCGAACCAAGAAAATAGGTTCAATTTATTATTGGGCTAAGCTTGAACTATGCCTAGCTGAGTTTAGCTCACTTCAGATTCCTGCCCTACTTGGTGATATAGATAGAAAGTTGAAGCTTATATTTGAACTTTTACCGGCCTGTGTGGGTTCTGATATTTGATTAATTTCAGGGTAAACTGTATCTGCTGCTTCTTGGGACCACAGCTCTTAGTCTGGTATGAAACAATTATCATTTTTGTTTGAATTAACAGTTGCTAGGTTTTATAGTTGACCCATGGCCTTCCTAGGTTTCTTTTTGGTCTTTGATCCATGATGGGTTTTTCTAGAACCAAATCTATTCTTTATTCTGAATGGAAGTTCTGACCCCTTTCTTTCCTTCATTATTTTTAGCACATTAGGATTTCAACAGTTCTCTATCTTGTGATTTTTATCATTTTTTATTGTTCATACACCCATATGAGAGTGCAGCCAGTATATATGTTAAAGTGGTCAAGGTCATGAAAATGGCAGGGATCCTAGTGGAGGGTTATAGATCATGAAATCCAGTGAAGTTGCTAGTACACTCATTAAGCTGATAACCTCAAGACAGTGCAAAGAAGTAGCTAGATGCCAACAAGAGCTTGTTGTAATGTTTTACTTTCCAAATGAATGTTCTATATTCCAACTAAAAGTAAAAAATTAATGCTAGGCAAACTCTCATTTGGGCCATCTTATCTAAGCTGCACTTACTTACTTCAACTACAAAGTTCACCAAGCATCTAACTGTAAAAACCTAATCAGTTTCAATGATTTAGACTCGGTGATATACTAGTATGACCATTACATGAAGAATCCATTTAGTAATTTCTTTGCTCATTTCTGCAGGTGACAACTCCTATACTTTTCAAGCTAATTCCTGCTGTAGTGCATCTTGGTGTGCTATTGAGGTGGTTCTCTCCTGACAGCTCAATGGAGGTAATGACCTGCCACCATAAAATCAATTTTCTGATTAATTGTTCAACTTCTATATATGTACATATATGTGATTTCCTTTGCCTTAATCTTGTGTTTCATTACACTGAAGACCACTTGTCTTTGTTGTCTCGGCGTAGATTCCATATAAGGCAGATAACCTCCGCTCAGAGAGTGGTAAGCTGCAGATTCCATATAAGGTAGATAACCTCCGCTCAGAGAGTGGTAAGCTGCGGGTAATTTTGATAGACAAAGAATCTCATGATTCTTAATCACTGCACTGCCAAAAGGATTTCCATTTATGCATGGTCGTAAGTTTTGACAGGGTTTTCCAAGGTGGTGTTGGAAGAATTTGATCTAACTGCAATTTTTATTGAATCATGCAAAAGCCTATTCCGTGGTGGATATTTGCATTCGGAACTGACCAAATACTAACAAAGGAAACTACTCTGAAACCCCATTAATGGAAAGAATAGGGGAGAGCAAGGATAAAAAATGAAAAAAAAAGCTGACAAGAAGATGAACGGATGAAGCTATGTGGAAGATATTCATTCCACAACTCCATTTTACATTTTTTTTTATTCTTTTTGGCTGGGAATGCTTGCAAGTGTATGATATGGTTTATTCTGAATAGCTATTGTCCTTATTTCTGCGAGTGTAGTTTGTATCAAACGTTTCATTTATAGCATCTGTGCCATCAATTGTGGCTAGGATTTGTGTATGTAAGGCAGTTTGTAATGTGTTTTGGACACACAGCAGTTATACGTGTGTGTAAATTATAATGATATCACGTCTTCACATTTGTAGAGAGCTGCTACTATCATGTTTGCCACTGGGTATCACCTCTAAACGTGAAAAGACTATATAACCACTAGGAAAGTTGTCTTTTGTAAATAAATACTTTGAACTTTTATTTTAGCTGTTGTTTTAATGGACCCTTCTGTCAACTTATAGTAAAAAAAATTTTGAACTGAACTTATAGTAAAATTACCAACGGTTTGTAAACCTAGATTTTTTTTCTACGAAAAGAGCATACAATTACCTAAAACTTTGTACTTTTTGTGAATAGATATTTTTGTCCTTCATCCTCTATTGTAATTGATTCTGTTTTTTTTAACAATTATTGTAACTAGTGTGGTGACCCCGTTGCGCGATAATTTAGATTTTTCATTTTTTATATATGAATAAATTAACAAAAATTCATATTTTTTTTAGTATATCTTACACGTTAGTTATGATGATCCGTGCATTGCACTGTGATTTAGTTTGTTCGTTTTTGTATATATGAATAAATTAATTAAAATTCATGTTTATTTTAATATATCTTACACGTTAGTTATGATGACGCAAGTGTTGCACGGTAATTAGTTTGTTCTTTTAATTATATAGGAATAAATTAAATTAAATTTATCCTTATTGTAATATGTCTTACACGTTAGTTAAGATGTATAATAGTAAAAACATAAAGAAGTAAATTGGATAAATAACATGTCTTCACATACATAATAAGTGAATGAATGTTCATTCAATGCATCAAACATTACCAAAAACTTTTTTAAACACTACATTTAAGGTGGAAGTCTGTAAGTTTCCCGAATTATTGAGTATACAAATTTTAAGACATTTCTTTGACTTTACTCTAGAAAGCGCTACATACAACTGACTGTGAGTGAAGACGGGTCTCGAAAAGAGTCTAACTTGAGCTAATGTTTGTCCTTGGCTTTTGTTTAAGCACACATAAACTGGAAATTGTCTTCTTTGAAATTTAAATGGAAATTGGGGAATAAAGGAATCAAGTCCATTCTATGAATATGTATTTTGTCCCTAATATTTGTTCATGTGATAATAGTTGCACCAATAACACGTTCTCCAAAGTCATCAATAATTAACCTGGTTCCATTGCATAAACCTGCTGCTTGGTCTATATTTCGCAAACGCATGATTGAAGTTCTCACTTTCAATAGTAATCTATGATTAAGGATTCCTAAGCATTTGATATCGTTCAAAAACTCTGTGGTAAGTCACTCACCTTGAATTTCAGAATCCTTATCAGATTGCAAAGTACTGTCAAAGCTCAAATATTCACGTTCTGTTGCAGTTATCAGGCCAAACATGTAAGCGTTTATCATTTCAAAAGCTTCCGATATCGGAGCCAATATTGCTATGGCTTGAAAGAATTTCAAATCTTTCATGTTTCGTGCAAGGTTCGGATATGTATATTTAATCAACCCAATTAATGGATCAGCACAATTCGGGATTAGCAGTTCCGAAGGGATTTGAACATCATACTTTCTAGTTCCACAATCAAGATGATCGCCATTTCCAATGTTGAGAATCCAATCCGCAAACTCTTTGATTTTCTTCGCCTCATCATTGCGTTTAGCCTCATGTTCTTAGTTAGCTTTAAAACTTTGCAATTTCGCCATAATGGTGAAGAATTTACATTAGCTTCAACAACATCCTGCCTGCTTCCTCTAGATATTACAAGGTGTATTTGTCTAAAATCACCTCCAAGGATGACAACTTTCCCTCCAAACGGTTTACTTAAGTTGTCTTCACTCTTCAATTTCATTAAATCTCAAAACGTATGATCTAAAGCTTCAAAACAATTTTTTTTTAACATATGTGCTTCATCCCATATAATAAGGCTCGTTTCAAGTAGAAGCTTTGCTCTTAGACTTCCCTATTTCATATTGCATGTTGTTGTCTCAGTAGCATCTAATGGAATACATAATTTAGAATGAGTTGTTCTGCCTCCAGGTAAGATAAATGATGCCATGCCACTTGAAGCAACATTAAGAACAATTAGTCATCTGGATCTAAGTGATGCAGATAAAGTGTTCCATACGAAAGTCTTACTGGTCCCACCATAACCGTATAGGAAGTAAAAGCCTCCTAAGTCTGAAAGGACAGACCTAACGATCCTTTCATACACACATTTTTGCTCAGGGGTAAGAATCTTAAGAAACTCTTCATACTTTACTTTCAATGCTTCTTTATCATAGTTTAAATCATCAACAATAAATCTATTTTCAAATTGCAGTACTTTAGAATAGTCTGCAGATGGCAAAGATGGATAATCATTTAACGATCTACCATTTCTTTGTAGTAACTTTTCAATTTCAATGAGGTATAAATTTTTAATCTCTTCATTTGCAATTTGTAAGCCTGCGATTGACAGTAATGCCTGATTCAGAAATTTGATGCATATAAATGGCAACTTTAGATATCTAACACTGTTCATTACTCATAATATGTTAAACTTCACATGAGAGATTATGTTGAAGATTCATTATTTGATATTAGTGTAAATTTATGTTTATAATCCGAAAATGAATTGTAAAAGATAATTGAAAGCAATATTTATATTTTGGTAATGACATAATAAAATACTACATATTCTTAAAATATCTATGTACCTGGAAGTTGCAATGACCTTCTTCTATGGTAAAGAATGCCATCTGATAACAACTTCCAACATTCGTCTCAAACCTCATTAGGTTTTGAGGTTTTATTCATCATTAACATTCTAACAAAGAGCCTTGTATTTGTTTACCAGAAGCTAAATCTGAAATTTCTTTAATCGCTTCTATGTACTATTTGTCAGCTTTTAGCAACTCCAACATTAAACATGCTTCTTTAAAAGTATCATAAGTTATTCCGTTAACTGTTCTGATATCACAATATGATGTGCAACCCTTTTTCATAGTCAGTAGAATTACAACTCTCGGAGCAATATACTGTAATCTTCCAATTGTAAAACCCTTCTTTCTCGGCTTCCAGACTCTATCTTTTGCATGGTAAACAAGTCCACTCGAAAATTCAGCATAGGTTAAATCTCTACCGTCTGGGTATTTCTCATTAGCAGCAAACCAAGCCATAAACATCGTAGATTTGCTACCACTCTTTTCAAGAACATCTCCTACGTCTTCATCATCATTATATTAGACCAGATGCACATTTGGAAGGTGAAAATTCAGTTTATACACTGACGACCACCTTCTGTGTATGGTAAAATCAAATATTCTCCAAGCTGCCTCACGCGGTGAAAGATAACGACAATCATAATATTGTTTTACCTCGTCCACCAGTTCATCCGCTTGATCATTGTTCTCCTTATTTGAAATTTCAAGCATTGCTCGATTTGAGCCTTTGTTTATATATTTGAACAAATATTTGATAGCATTTTATTTGTTACAATATTCAACATAAATATGAGCTTGATACCTCGTAAGGAGAGTGGGGTTGTAAGGCACAACATACCTCATGCACCTCAAAGCCTCCACAATGGTAGTTGCTTATATGAGTTGCTTAATACTATTTATGTGAGTCTGAAAGGTCACATAGTATTTAAGCAATCTATAAGCACCTCATGCATTTTATATTCCAATTGTAGTTTCTTTTTTTTCCATTAGGAGTTCATATATTTTCATTTTTTTATTTCGTTTAATGTAGGAGAGAGAATGAATTGTTAATGTTAGAGAGAGAATAAATATCATTTTAATCATAAGATATAGTTGTTTGTAGAAGCACTAAACCATATTTTTAAGCTCTTTAGAGTGTCACTTAGATTTACTTCAATGGTAAGTAAAAAGATAATGATTGCTTAGTGATAAGATACTCCCAAGATACTCCAATTGTGGATGCTCTTAAATTTTCTCAACTATTTTTGATACAAAGAATCGAAGAAAGGAAAAAAGACGACAAGAAAAAAACACAGGCACCTAACGCCTGAAAAAACTAGGCCCTAATGCATCAGCAGCAAGCAAAGGCTCTAGCTTGGGGGATCCGAAACTAGTAAGAAATCCACAAATTGCCGAGCTCTTGCTTTCGCCAAGAAGTCCACATAAGCATTTTCCTCTCTCAAAGTATGTACTAATCTCACTTCTCCCTCTCTAAAGCAGGTCAGTACTGTTCCGAACAAAATTTTACTATCATGAAAACTCGAAGGACTTAAGACCAACGAAACGACATGAAGTGATTCTGAATAATACAAATGTCTAAGCCCATTCTGAATATTTTAATCTTTAATTTTTGTGTACATGTGTGTGTAATGCTAATAAAAAATTATTTTAATTTACCTTTTGAAAATTTATTTTGGACTCCAATTTACATCTCTAAGCTCCGCCACTGTATTTGCAAAAAGTACAAGGTTTCGGATGGGTGGAAACTTTTTTCCTTGAAATGAATTAGTACAAAACTTCATCCATTACATTATTCAAAGCTAAAAAATTAATGAGATTAATTAATTTTACTGTTAGTTGAAGATCTGATCTGGGTATAAGTTTAAGTCAATATATCTTTTCCGATGCATGGAAAGGAAATATCATATACGTGAGTACAACTATAATTAGAATAAAAATAGGATATCATATTCATATCACGTCGTAGTGTTGCATAAAATATTTATATATCTTTCCATAATGGAGACAATAATTGATACTTTATAAATTAGTCGTATAAGTGTGGTGACTCGAAGGAGGTGATCACAGTTATCCATGTGGAGGGAGACAAAGCTTTGATTGGAAGAAGCAAAGGTTGGCATTTATAACTTCAAGGAATTAATGCATGTGTGAGTGAGTATTTTTCTTTACTTAGCAGTGCAGGAATTCCTCCAATGCCAAATCGGGAACGTTCAAGCTTGCTTTCCTCAATCACCCTTTTCCCTAGATTTGCAGGAATATCTGTGTGGACTCTAGACTCTCTCCGTGTCCAAATCGTGTATATTAAAATATAACCTAGAGCTTTCTTTGACCATTACACATACAACAAAGTCTAGGGCTACATGTCAGAATTCGAGTTTTGCGAATGAAAAAAATTGTCAAGAGATAATTTCACAAATCGAAATATCAATCTAAACCATAAGATACCCGTCAACATAATTTAATTTATAAATTTGACACCACCATCTTAAAATTTAAAGCATGTCAAACTCAAAAAAGATTAACTTGGAGTTGGTTAGCCAAAGATGATGATTGTCCTATTTTATATAAGGCCATTTTAACAATATTTCTAATCTGTGTGACACACTAAACAAAAGTTGGATCCCATAATATGTAGTTGGATCCCATAAATTATTTAATATGTCATATAAATTATTTAATTATTATCGATTCAATTATCGTTCGACTATGATTGTATAATTGAATTATAAGCCGATGTATTCACTAGTTCAATAACCGGTCCAAATTTCAAATTAAGTAGAATTTAAGGAGATAGCTCTTCATGAAATTCTTTTTTAAGAAAAAAATTGAAGTGCTCGTGTTGATTTTGGAGCCTCATTTGGAGAATATAACCAGAAAAAAATATTGGAGAATAGAGGAAGAGAATAAAAACACAACTGAGTCCAATGAGGCTTTTGCTCACAATATTATTACCTGTTGTCAGTATCCGTATTTTTGAGCACTCCCTCGTCTCTTTTCAAGACAAAGCAACAAGACAAGGCACTGCACATTGATTGATTAACTAGGTTCCGCACCTTAATTATTGCCTATATATAACACTTTTCTTTCAGCAAATGATTCCAAACTAGGAGTGCCCATAGATTACAAGAAAAAATCTATATTTTCCATCTCCTACCTGCCCAAGCATCAAATTGATTTGAAATTACAACTGGGAAATACTGCCACTTCCATTTATGTGTGTAATGATAGAAACCCCAGCATGCAGTGAGATTCTCTTGCTTTGAAGCAATTTAATTATATTATACTCACTTTGGGATTCTGACTAATAGCAGAATTGGGTCACCGATTGACCACTTCAAAAATTATCCACCATATATCTTCCCAGGTTAAAATTGGGATTACTAATCCCTAACAACAATTTAAGAAGAATTGATTTAGTCTATTGGCATGGATGTTAGATTCGAAAGTTTACGCATACTCATTTTGGGTAGGTGTTCCCTCCGTTCCTATTTAACTGTCACTATTTTTATCTTTTTTTGTTTTTAATTATCTGTCACTTTACAAAGTTCAAGAGAGTATTAATCATGTTTTACCAATTCTACCCATATATTAATGGTGATAGGAAATTAAAGAGTCTAAATTAAGAAGAAAGATAAAGGGTATGTTAGAAAGTCAAGTACGAATTTTGATAGAAACAATAACATTAATACAATTCCTTAATATATGTGCAAAACCTTAAAGTGACAGTTATTAAAAAACGGAGGGAGTAATTAAATTCGTCGAGTTGACTCATAAATTCAAAAGAGTGTACCAAAAAAAGAAAAAAACACTTAATAAAACATGTCATGGTTTATAAAGAACACCTACCTACTAGGACCATCAATGAGACATTGACCAAATAATTTAACATTCAACTTCATAATAAAGCAATGTTCAACAAAATACATAAATAACCAAAGTACCAAACCATAAATTCTTAGAAACTAGAGAAATGAAGACTTAAAGAGTGTTAAGAACTTAAAAAGGAAGTTCTCGAGCAGTGGAAGATAAAAAAAAAGGGTTTGAGGAATCGAAGAAATATTGTTTGAAATATATTTTCTATCCTGAGAAATAATTATTACAAGCTCTCTATTTATACAGAGTGGAAACAAACAAACGAGACTGAAATGTAAATGACCGTGTCGGATATCCCGATGTCAACTGTAACATTGGAAATGTAACCTACAACATTGGAAACGTAAACTACTAATAAACAAATAATAAACCTAAGATAAGATAAGGTCGAATCCTGGCTAATCCGGGATTGTCATTATTACAAGATAACATGCGTTACAGCTAGCGAGGACACAGACGACATGTCTGGTCAGACGACAATCTTGGTTTGGGTAGACGATCCATTCATCCAGTGTGTAGACGATCCTGATCAACAATGGTCAGACGAACTTTTCATTGTTGATCTTTTCACTTCAATACAAGTCACAGACGATGTTTGTGATTGTTGCTGCACGCCTCCAACAGGAGATGATTATTATCTCTAACATCCCCTTGCAAGCTCAACGTGGGTCTGGAAGGAAGAAGGATGGACTTCCACAGACACACGATTGAGCTTGACTTCCATGATTGTAACTTGGTTGCTTCTCATTCCTTGGTAGGCATCACTAGCAAGGAATAATTACATCAGGAAAAGTTGCATTCCTTTGACATTGATGCTTGTAGTTGGAGCAGAGGGTGGTGCTATGATGCTGGAGATGAATAACATGGAAAGTGAATCGGAAACCTTCCCCAGATCCGCCAGATCTGTTTCGCCACATATTTTTGTATTTTTTTTGGGTGCTTGGGCGTGTCCGTCAGTGGGAGGCGCCTTGCTGCTCTCTACCTCCTGCGGCTCAGAGGCCTTACGACTATGTGGCCATGAGTTCAGAGGAACCTCGACAGGAGTAACCTCTCTGTTCATGGATCTCAACGACAAAAAAGAGAAATTTGTAGAAAAAGTAAAGAGAAGGGTAAAGCTTGAGTTTAGAGGAACGTCGACAGGAGTTACCCCTCTGTTCATGAAGCTCAACTGGGGTTTAAGGTGAGGGCTATCTAAAGAAAAGGATAAAGCTTGACAAGAAGACGGAGCTTCTGCCATGCGAGAAAATAACGAAGAAAAAGGAAACCATGGATTCAGACTGGCTCTAGTACCATGTTAAGAACTTAAAAAGAAAGTTCTCGAGCAGCAGAAGGTAAAAGAAGGGTTTGAGGAATCGAAGAAATATTGTTTGAAATATATTTTCTATCCTGAGAAATAACTATTACAAGCTTTGTATTTATACAGAGTGGAAATAAACAGACGAGGCTGAATTGTAAATGACCGTGCCGGATATCCCGATGTCAACTGTAACATTGGAAGTGTAACCTACAACATTGGAAACGTAAACTACTAATAAAAAAATAATAAACCTAAGATAAGATAAGGTCGAATCCCGGCTAATCCGGGATTGCCATTATTACAAGATAACATGCGTTACAGCTGGCGAGGACACAAACGACATGTCTGGTCAGACGACAATCTTGGTTTGGGCAGAAGATCCATTCTTCCATTGTGCAGACGATCCTGATCAACTATGGTCAGACGAGCTTTTCATTGTTGATCTTTTCACTTCAATACAAGTCACAGACGATGTCTGTGATCGTTGCTGCACGCCTCCAACAGGAGATGATTATTATCTCTAACAAAGAGAGCTCAAAATTAAAAACAAGAGTGCATAATTCATAACTTTTAAAATTCAAAAGATTCAACATCTTCCATGTCATCATCTTTGGGTTCTTCTCTATCATCGTGATCATCTTCACCAAGCTCCTCCTCTTCCTTAGATGAAAATGTTTCTTTAATTTCATCAACATCAACTGTAGGTGGATAACTTGAACTTCCAACCAAATCATCATCAAGAGGTTGTCCAACACCATCTTCAACATTGAAATTAACATCTTTCCCTTCTCCCACCTCAGTTATTCATTCATCATTTGATTCAATATCCCAAAAGGGATAGACACATTTCTCTTTGCTTATTTACGCTTCAACTTCAAGTTGTACATGACATAAACGAAGGCATTTATCTTCTTTTGGTGTAATTGATTCCTTTTCTTTGTATGAACCTAGAATAAAACACAATTGTAAAAAATTAAAACTTAGAAACAAAGTCAAGCTTAGAATTAAAAGAGCTATAAGTCAAGCTTACCATTTCAAGCGAGCTCCAATTGCGCTCACATCCGAAAGAGCTAAAACTCAAGCTTAGAACCCGAATAGAAAACTTCCTTGGTTTGGGACAATCATCTCCATAAAGTCCCACCATTCTGCAAGATGTGTAGTCTTCCTAGCATCCTGTGGAACCTCTAGTCCAAAAAGGCCTCTCTTATAATGAAAGTTCATCAGTTGGGCATGAATCTTATTCCTCCCACCGTGAGTGCCCACCAACCTTCCTATACAATTTTATAGACCTTGTTTGACTTTAGATACATCATGTTTGAAATTAGACTCCCAATGAAAATGAGGATTGAGGTAATATGCAACTTCATGCAAGGGTCTATGAAGTTGTTTATCTCACCCTTGATCAATAATGTCTCATTCAGGCAGATAGCTACAATATGTCAAATACAAATTAATTAGAACATATTTTCAAGTTAGAGTAGAAGAAATATAGAATTAGAAAAACTTATTTACCTCTTCTTGATATTCTTGAAGTTTCTTTTTATCTTTTCTTTAGTGCAATCCATCGCATCATATATGAAACCCATGGCAGGTTTTTCATCAGAATCCACCATGCATTGGAATCTTATCATAGGACAACATCATTGAGACATGTGACTATATTCTTCCAAAACTGACTATCTGGAGCTATACTTGGCACCCCTTTTCCCATTCGATGTAGAAGCAAACTTACTTGCCTTCCACTCGTCTAAGCCAAAAATGCTCATCATTGATTTTTTGTGATCATTGGGACAAGATAGAGTCAAATATATTGTGGTAAAATGAGTCGCACCAGGCTTAATTAAATCCCTCCCATCAATGAACTTCTTCAAAATTGCAATTGTAATGTCCTGGTATATAGTTAGGTTGTGATCTTTATTCCCTTATTTATAGTGACTTGATGAACCTTCATATTCTTTTCTAATCCTCTAATATCAAGTCAATGCAATGGGCAGCACACAAAGTTTGTTCAATCGGCTCTTCAGCCCTACGACCCGACGACGTAGCAGCTGACCCACTAGGGATGCTCTCAAGCATACGCCCAAGAGGCGGCCTGCACGGCCTAGCTAAGGGACGAGCACTCCCAGATTAAGTGGCACCTTATCCGACTGGCCCAGAAATAGGCCGAGGGGAAACGCTTCACAGGCTGCTCGACCTACAGCCACTCCCGCTCGGAAGCCTCACTTATGAGCTTCCCCAGCACCTGCAGGAATACGTCCGACACCTATAAATACCAGGTTCTATCGTCTCACTAAGGGCTTTTGGACTTTGATTATCATTTCACTTAGAATCTTCTTACTCACTCTTTACATTACAAGTTTGCTATGCATTCTTACATGTCTGAGCTGAGCTCTTGGACTCTCTCGGAGCTCGCTTATTGACTTGAGCGTCAGAGTGTCTTCTGCAGGTCCCCCTCTCGACTTGTTGGACTTGGAGACTCCACCTCATTCACGCCGGAGCCCTGTGAGCACCACCGCAACCTTGCCAAGTGTAACGCCCCAACTTTGGGTTAGGGGTCACACTAGTAATTGTCAAAACTTAGAGACCATTTTCAAAAAACTAAGATAGAAAACCTCATGTTTCAAAAGCAATAGTGCATCTAGTAGGTTCCCATGAAAGAGAGGTGTTGTTCTGAAAGATGTGCTTAAGTATCAAGTCTTTCCTTAGCCAGAAATTTCCCGAATACACTATCACAAGATCACATGAATATCCAAAGCCACATTTTCGAAAAACTATTTTCAAAACTTTAACCAAACAACATGATATCATAAATAAATACCAATAAATATATAACGATAATTATAACGATATTCAAAACTAATAACAATATCTCGGCTTAAAAACATGTGCCCCAAAACCGTTCAACGTAAACAACTAAGAGAGTTAATAGCCGACGATAAAATAAAGATCTAAAACTTTCGTGAAGTCATAGCTTTAAGGAAAAAAGTGTAAAGTTCCTCCTTAAGAATCTCCAGCTTCTCGCCGATCATCCTTTCCACCATCTCCGACACAGACTCCACAACTTCCGGCACATACTCCTCTAGATCCTCCTCATCAGAAGTTTCCACCATTTTCATAGTAGGTGCTTCCTCTTGAGAGATCTCCAGCGGTGGTAAGGTGAAAGTCACTTCTCCAATGTGATATTTATGGGATTTGCAACCACCAGATGTTGTGATAGTTACTGCGAAAGAACCACGGTATGCTTCTGAAAGAGATCATAAACGATTTGGGAAGCCATCTTCGTTATCTATTGGCGTTAAGCGTCCAAACAATAATCAACATGTAGAAAGGGTTAACTTCATCAATCAAAGATAACAATTAATTCATAGAATAATAATAATTTGCAAGAAAGTATCAAGTATAGGCAAGGATGAACATAAAAAATTATGGTTAGTTCCCGATGCATCTATATGTCAACTACCAAAAACCGGTCAAAACGCCACGCAGGCGGGACAATCCCACCGGACAACCCCGTCTCATCGTCACTTTCATAAGGTCCGTGAACTACGTCCTGACATTCAACTCCTACATGCACATGCCATGATACAAATACAATTTCCAAATTCAAGACTTGATAGTCCTTTCAATATCAAATTCCAAATAAATTATCAATGACGTGATAAGTTAGCATCATTTAACAATAATCAATAGGCAAGTATTCACAAGATCATAGTCAAGTAAGTCTCAAAAGAGAATCAATCCACAATCACAAACATGACTCATGACGCTTCTAGGCCGAAGTTACCCTTATTGTCTTGTCGTAAGTAATAGCGCATAAATGTCCGTCCAAACCTTGAAACAATAAAACATAAATAACCATCAATATACAACTAAACAAAAAAAAAAAAAAAAAACCAACCCCAAACTCGCTAGAGAAACCCGCGGCCTACCCTCAAAGAGAGGAGAGTTTGAAAATGATTTTCGACACCCCTAAGGCCATGTATGGTCTGCGGCCAAACCCCCCAAGTGTGCAGAATGTTTTTGTTTCAAAACCCCATGATAAAATAGAGAAAAACCCTCAACCCTTTAGAAAACTAGAAGAGAGATTAATAGATAACTAGAAGAGAAATCTTCTTACTAAATGTCTGGGGGTCTCCAAACTCTAGCCAGGCCCAAAAAAAGGGTGGCAGAATGGTGGCGGAGGAGGAACAACCGCGACTCCAATGCCCAACCCAAAAGATGATCTGCTGCAAACAAAAGTAAATATTTGATATAAAAACTTTAAATGTTGCTTCTTCCAAACATTGTCGGCTTTGCCCTCAGCTGTAAACATCTCTACTACAAGGTCATCATTAATAAAGGCACACAACAATTATAAAACAAGGGACAGAATCTGCAGCAGACCAAATCTGGATGAATACAGAGATGAGACCAGGGATGTACAGTCTTGAAAGATGGAGGTCGCAGTTTGCCGTTGGTGGTTGAAGGTGGATGCCGCGGACGTGGCGCTGGTGGAGAAATAGAGGTGGTTGCTGGTAGTGGACTAAAATGGCATCTTCAGAATAGAGCCAACATAAAAAAATGAGGGGAGGAGGAGGATGGAGGTGACAACATCAAGAATGATGCGATCAAGACACGGGCAGTGTTGGAAGCACATATGTGATAGTGGAGGCACGTAGGCTGCGGCACGGTGATGACAACATCGAGCGGTGGGTGGAGGTGGGCGGAAGAGACTGTAGGTAGAAACAAAAGGGAAAATCAAACTAAAAAAGAGAAAAATCCACTTATTGGGTAGCAAATACACCTAATGCGAAAGAGAACTCACCTATTGTGAGAGAAAAACCTACCTAGAAGAAGCAGAAGCCTCAATGGAGGAGGGGGAACCCCCAATGGGGGAGGAGACTCCCAAAGGGGGTGGCGGCTAGAATCTCTCTTTTGCCTTCAAGCTCAAGCAAAGCAATTTCAATAGCCTTCAAGCCTTTAAGTATTTAGTTAAGAGTTTGATACCTGGGCAGCATGGATAGAAAATAAGTTGTTGGGAGAGTCTACTCATTTAATTTGATCTTTGAATGAGTAGAATCTGGGCCACAAACGTGGATCTGAGTCTCAAACATGAATCTACATCGTTTTGGACATGTTTGAGAACCAATTTTGAGAATCGATTCTACATGTTTGATCCGGATCCAGCAGAATTGACCTAAAGTAGTTTCTCCATCTGTCTTATCTAATTTTGTGTAGATGTACTAAAATTCAGTTATGAAAATCAATTAGAGGTAAATGTATCAAAACATAAATCATGTCCATTAACTCACGTTACCAAAGTTAATTTTTATCAGATCCAATTCCAATTAAATCTAATTCTACTAGCGCTAACGCTGATACCAACAAACACAAAGTGAAGTTTTAATCACGCGAACCTGAGTTTGTTAGACTTATCACATGATTCATTCCTGAATCTCCACCTTCCCCCTTTTCAACGATTGCGACTACTCAATTTGACGGTCTTACCCCTTATTCTTCTTCTTCTTTTCCTTATCCACTCTTACCCTTATTCTTCCAACTGCTTCCTTTCTGAAAAGCTATCTTATTTTTATGCTCCACACTCCACAAAACCCAATGAACATTTATATTTGCTTAAAGAAAAATACAATAAACATTTATATCAAAAAATAATAGATAAATCGTGATGCCAACTAAAATTTTATTAAAGCGACTGCTACCTATATAGGTAGCTTGGATAAAGGCATGGGCACGCATACTCTGTAAATAAAATGATAAAAACAAATTATTAAAAAATCAAATAAAGGGATCCAATTCTTTTTGACATAACTGATATCAATATCACTTCTACGAAAAGAAATGGCAGAGGATGAATAAATGGTAAAAGGTCAACATGATGCACAATTAGTTTTTTTTTAACGGGACGCACAATTATTGCCTTGTCCTTATGTATACATTTTTTTTAATCAAAAGTTTTCAGTCACCCTACAGATTAGGGTATGTATTTATTGAGTTTTAATTAATCAGTTTTAATTATTTATTTAAAATTATTGTTTGTTATTAGCTAATATCTGTTTGTTATTAGTTAATATTTGTTTGTTATTAAACTCTGATTTGTTGGGATTGTGATATGATTTAATGTGATATTATCTTGTAATATCTGGATCATTAGAATCCTTATAAATAGGTAAACTCTGTAACCCTACTATGTGTGGTAGTGGGTACCAGTCGCAGAGGTAGGCACAATTGGTCGAACTGCTTGAATAAAAGATCATTCTGAATGAGAAATGAGCTATAACTACTCTATAACCGCAGAGTTAGGCACAATTGGGCGAACTACGTGAATAAAGATTCATGTGTTCTTTCTACCTTTATTTCTCCTAAGTTACTTTGTGCAATCTTAGTGTTTTTACTAACAATATTAAAAATTATAGATAGCTTATAATATTTATAACTCATCCACCAATATAGTTTTCACATTAAAAACAAAAATTGAATATATAATTTTCTGAGAGAAAATTATGTTTTAACAAATGACCAGAGTCGTGTAAGCCACAAAGTAATTGAGGCAGTTGTCTTAGGCCTCTCAATTGCTTTAGGCCCAAAAAAAATTTAGTACTTAGATGGTATATATTAGACTTGAGAGAGATAATAGAACAACAAAAAAACATGTTATATTAATTGTAATGTGGGCAATGCGTGAAAACTGTAAAGTGCAACGTGAGAAATACAACTTTGATAGTTATTAGAAGTAGTGTTTTGTATAACTAAATTTACATTTTTTAAAAAACTAAAAAATAAAATATCCGTTATTTTTACACTCCCAAAATTAAAAAATAGATTTGTGCGTACTCATAACATTAGTTTTTTTTTTATGATTTATATATTTATATTATTGTACAAGTTTGCTCTTCACTCACTGTTTCTTCTCTCAAAAAAAAGTTTTCATTATTCCTACCTTGAAGTGAATTATTAAATGAGATACTTGATATCAAACTGTTGCAAAATCTCTCATTGTTAGATTGTTTGTTCTATTTTTCATCATTTTTTATTTATTTTACAGTATTATTTTATTTATATCTCTTTATTATTTTATTTATATTTTTGTATTCTTATTCTTTGCGAGAGAAAATATCAAACAGAAAATATTTAGCTAAAAGATCAATATAAAAAAGCGATAATTTATATGATAAATTAAGTTTCTCTAAAATTCTTATAAAAAAAGTCACTTTAACATTTTCACCTTCTGCATTAAAATGCTTGTATACCCTAGAAATGAGTCGAACATATCTTAGTGGTTGTCCTTATGTATGTATGTATATGTGGTATGGATAAGAGAGCCCGAAGAATTGGTTAAAAAAACAGAAAAAAGAAGCCTGAAAAGCTCCACCGCATGAATTCAAAGAAAGTGCGCCATACAACACATGAAAGAAAGGGTATAAAAAAACATTGTGTTAATTAATTAGGGACAACTCCTTTCCTCATATAGCTAAAGTTAAGATCTACCCTTAAATTCTCCTTTACTTAAGCGGTAAGCAAATATCAAAAGATCCTATCCTGCAGCGACTACACAACATTAATCAACATGACGTAATACTCTTGAGTTATAAAATGAGACCTTTCTGTTACATATCTGTCCAACACACCCTCTCTCTATTTAATATTTATTTACATTACATTCACTTAGCTTGTATATTAATTAATCTTTATAACTTTTTTCCTTATATATATATATATAAATAAGCATATATATATATACACATCGTCGTCATGTGTTGTTTTATTCATATGATTTGTTTTGTCAAGCATAGCATTCACCTCCATATATATAGTATGTTGTGAACCTCCTTCATAACGCTCCTCTCGTTTTCTCTTTTCCCCAACAGACACTAAAAATGGCCTCGGAAGTGCAGGGCCTAACCCCAGAAGAATTGGCAGAACTGGAACCAATCATAAAAAAATACCACGTCTTCGAGCCCACACCCAACACCTGCACCTCCATCATAACCTACCGAATCGACGCCCCAGCGAGCAGGGTGTGGCCGTTCGTTCGAAGCTTCGACAACCCTCAGAAATACAAGCACTTCATCAAAGGCTGCAACATGCGAGGCGACGGAGGCGTCGGCAGCATCCGGGAGGTCACCGTCGTCTCAGGCCTCCCGGCCTCCACCAGCACCGAGAGGCTCGAGATTCTCGACGACGACAAGCACGTCCTCAGCTTCAGGGTCGTCGGCGGCGAGCACCGCCTTCAGAACTACCGTTCCGTCACCTCCGTCAACGAGTTTCGCACCGGAGACAGGAAGCCTTACACGCTCGTCTTGGAGTCTTACATCGTCGACATACCCGAAGGGAACACGGAGGAGGACACTAAGATGTTCGTCGACACGGTGGTCAAGCTCAACCTTCAGAAACTCGGTGTGGTGGCTATGGCTGCATCGTCAATGCATGGATCACAACAGCAACAATAATATATAATCAATGTAGCCCTTCTAGGTACCATTTCTCTTCTCTGCGATCAAATTAATCGTAAATTCACGCGGTTAAAATCACCGTGTGAATTTATGAATATTCTGTTTGCGCAGGGAATTTGAATTCGGGTATTATTATTGTGTGGACTCAGATTTGTTATTTAGACTTTTAGTTTGAGTTCATGGATGCTACCTCTAGCTCTGGTTAGTTAGTGAGTTAATTAATGCATGGTTAATTCCTGCAATTGATTTTCATTGTTTCTTCCTTCTTATAATAATATTCATCATACAATAATGATAATAATATAGTTCATATATATCATCATTACTAGCATTAGTTATAGTTGAAATTTGATTTGCTAGTGTTTAGATTTCATATACCAAAATGCTCGTAATAGTGAAGTTCATATATAATCAAGGTTAATTATATTACTTCAGCTTTATATATATGTCGTCGTTGGAATGGAAGGGCTACAAATTTTGAATTCAGCTAATTAATGTGATGGTTATAATTAATTAAATAGAAAACTGGTTGCTGGTAGGAATCTAGAGAACAAATTATTGAGAACTGATTTTAAGTTTTATGCGGAGGATTTCTCCTTTCTCGTCTGTTTGGTAAATAATTGGCTGATTCTTTGTATTTGATGAAGAAGAACAAACAATAATGTTAGTAATGCGTTCGCATGCATGATGCATATACAAGTGTAGTCTTTTTTTTTTTCTTTTTCTTCAGGGAAATTGTTGGTTGGAGCCTGGAGTTATCAGTTAGAGAAAAATATGATTCGAAAATGGAGGTTGTTAGAGAGAAAAATGAGCTATAAAATTGTAAAATATATATTTTAAAATAGGGTCAGGAACAAGTTGGACAAGTTGAGGCATTTGACATCACTATCTATCTGCTTCCAACTTTTTAAATGGGCTTCTCTTGTAATTTAATTTTGGTATGAAAAATCAATTAAGTTCAAATAGGCAATTGGATCATCAACTTGTTTAAAGGGGAAATCAAAAGAGATGTGGTGGATGGTAGTTGAGTGTAAACCCCTTTTCGTGCGGCTTCAATGTCAAACCCAGACTCAACTTAAAGAACAAAATAACGTGAAAATCTCGTGAAGTCCGTGACCAAAACCTTCAGGAACATGTGATTGTGTGAGAACCATGAGTAGAAAAGACAAGTTCGGTTGGTATAGACGAATCACCTCCCCTCTAAAAGTTGTGTGTTTAATTCTTCATACATTGTAAAAATAGTGTTGAGAAGTGATATATAAGCGGTCTATCTATCGTCCAGAGACATGTCCTAAATTGTAGTTGTAATTAGAGCTAAACCCAACCAAATTTTTAAAGAAAAAAAAGTTGATGTTTCACTTTCTCTGCTCTTGGGACTTGGGGTGCACAGACACAGCATGACCATTTTGTTCTTTTTTTGGCCACCAAGATAATTTTCTTTTTCTAAGGCGGCGCCTAGCAACACATAAAAAACTAAAAAGTAAATAGATTCGGCTTTTCGGCCCACATAATAATAATACATATCCTAACTTTTTTATTTACCTTTTTGGGTGTGTTTTCATTGGACAGGTTTTGCCTCAAAATTTCACAAATCCCAGTGCATGAGTTGTGAAAAACTTGAAGGAAAACAATCACCAGACATATGAAATTTGATGACATACGTTTATATATCAGTACTCAATCTTTAATTGTCTAGCTAGCATGCTTGAGAAGAGGGGACGTAAAACTTTGAATGCACTAAAATCTGAACAATAAACTAATCACAATCACTTACACAATTCGCTTTCATCATATGCATATATAAACTATATAATTTTTCAAATTCAATTTGTCATATTTGGATAACTTTCTATTAAATTAAGACTGAGATGTTTTCCACTTGTAATAAAAAAAAAATTAATGGTATCCTTGGTCTCTGTCTTTACATGCATATTTGCGTTTGATTCTTGCCGAAAAAAAATCAGTAATAAGTTCCTACGATTGGTAGATGTTTTTGTTTAGTCCCGACCGGAGATCGTAGCTCCGGTGATTGTTTAGATGACTTACTGACTATTTTAATGATGATTATGTAGATTTTTTTTAAAGAGAAGACATGTCAAAAAATTAACAAACACTAATTACCCCAAAATTTCACTTATTCTTAATTTTACCCCAAATTAATAAGCTAAAATCTCTCAATCCCTAAATCCCTAAATCCCTAAACCTCGTTCCCTTTCTTTCTTTCTACCTATGAAGCACCGGTACGTTAAAATGGAGGAGGCACCGGCACCGGGTACGTTAAAATGGAGGAGGCATCGGCACCGGGTACGTACCCGGTGCGGGTGCGCCCTGGGGCGTACCGGATTTGGCCTCACGCACCCGGTGCGTTTTCAACGCAAAACGGCATCGTTTTCCTTTTTTTTTTTATTCAAATTGGGTTTTTCAGAAACGCAAACCTTCTTTTTTCCAAATCAGAAATGCAGACCTCTTGCTCTCCTTGTGCGCCGTCTTCTGCCGCCGCTGTCGCGCCTTCTTCCTCCTACCGCTGTCGCGCCTTCTTCCTCTCACCGCCGTCGCGCCTTCTTCCTCCCACCAGCGTCGCGCCTTCTTCCTCCCGCCGCCGTCGCGTTCTCTTCCTCCTTCAGCCCTTCCTCCTTCAGCCGGCGACTGGTGCCCTTGTTTCTATTTTCTATGCCTCTGCAACTGTGCTTGCTAAAAGCTTCTTCTGTTTCTATTTTCTGTGTTGCTTACTAAATAACCCTTCTGTTTATATTTTCTATACTTCTTCTTCTGTGTTCCTTATTAAATAATACTTTTTCTGTGTTGCTAGTTCCTATAGCATGACATCTTTATAGACTTTCACTTGTCTGAACACTAGTAATAAGTATTATTCCTTATTAAATAATACTTCTATTTTCTGTGTTGCTAGTTCCTATAGCAGTAGCACACTAGTAAGTTAAATTTACTCTGCCTCTTCCAACTATTATCATTTGTTCATTATTGTCTGAATTTCTGTTACAGTCTAAATGAATTCTTCTCAAGAATCCAGTTCTTCTATATCTAGTAAATTTGCACTCGGGTCAACTGAGGGAAAGACACCCCTTTGGCGTTATGTGACTGTAATACAAAATAGGAAAGATGGAGGAGGGAACATATCTTGGCGTTGCAACTACTGTCAAGATGAACATAAGAGTTCTTATTTAAGAGTGAAGGCTCACTTGTTGAGGATTCCATCAAAAGGGATTGGTTTCTGTAAGAAAGTCCCAGAAGATTATTTAGAAGAGATGAGACAACTTGAGATGGAGGCAAGTGAGAAAACTAAACCTATTCAAGTTCCTTTACCCACGGGATCAACAAGTATGAATCCACCTACAATGGATGGGAACAAGAAAAGAAGAGGCTTGTCAGGATCAGTAGAACATCTATTCCAGAATGAAGCTAGAGATCATTTGGATTGTGAAATTGCAAGGTTCTTTTATTCAGCTGGTTTGCCATTTCATGCGGCTAAAAATCCACACTTTGTGAATATGCTCAAGTTTGCTGCAAATAGTCCTCTTTCGGGCTATGCTCCACCTGGATATAATGCTATTAGGACTAAACACTTGGAAAGGGAAAGGGCCAACATTGAGAAGCTACTTAAGCCTATCAAAAACACTTGGCCTGTAAAAGGGGTGAGTATAGTGACTAATGGATGGACTGATGTACAAAGAAGACCATTGATAAACTTTGTGGCAGCCTCAGATGCAGGGCCTATGTTCTTGAAGGCTGTTGATGCATCTGGTAAGTATAAGGATAGGAACTATATTGCAAATCAGATTTTAGATGTCATTAAAGAGGTTGGACCACAAAATGTTGTGCAAGTCATTACTGATAATGCACCGGTTTGCAAGGCGGCTGGAGCTATTGTGGAGGGTGTTTATCCACATATTTTTTGGACACCGTGTGTTGTTCACACATTGAACCTTGCATTAAAAAGCATTTGTGCTCCAAAAAATACTCAAAGTAATGAAGTTTCCTACCATGAGTGTAGTTGGATAGGTAAGGTTTCTGAGGATGCTCAACTCATTAGAAACTTCATCAATAACCATTTTATGAGGCTTTCCATGTTTAATAGGTTTGTGAGTTTGAAGTTGCTTGCGGTTGCTGAGACTAGATTTGCTTCAACTATTATCATGCTTAAAAGGTTGACAACCATTAAGCAAGGTCTTCTATCTATGGTCATTGACGAAGCATGGTCTAACTATAAAGAAGATGATACTTTACGAGCAAAATTTGTGAAAGAAACAATTTTAGATGATAGTTGGTGGGAGGAAGTTGATTATGTGCTAAGCTTTACAAGCCCCATATATGACATGCTTCGTGCTTGTGATACTGATGAACTCACTCTGTAAATCAAGTCTCGTCCTTGGACTCGACTGAGGTTTTGATGAAGACAAACACATCACAAAAAGAAGAAAGACTTCAGAAGAGAAAAGGAAGACTTCAAGAAATCTTCAAGAAAGAACGGAACAAAAAGAAAGACTTCAAGAAGACTTTCAAGAAGACTTAAGAGAAGAAAGACTTCAAGAACCAGGCTCAGAACGTCAAAGATCAAAACATGAAGGTTCTAGTTTTAAGTAAGTCTTGTCAACTTAGTGTGCTATGCTTTATTAAGGTTTAATTGCATTAGAAGGCTCATGAAAGATCAACTAATTGAGTACAATATGTTCTCACAAGTTAAACTTGGTAGGAACACTCAATTAGGGTTTAAGATGGTCAAAACTGAGTTCTGGACTATCTGTAATCGATTACAGATGTGTGTAATCGATTACAGGATGTGTGTAATCGATTACCACAAGTGTGTAATCGATTACCAAGTTTGAAATTCAAATTCAAACTTCAACGACATGGTGTAATCGATTACACTAACTGTGGTAATCGATTACCAGGTCGACAGATGTGTTATTTCATGAACCATTGTGTCTCAAACCCGTTGGGAAAGATTGTGTTGGTTCATGGACGACCTCTAGTGCCTATATAAAGTCCTTAGACACTCAGAAACATCAATGACTTGGTCCATAACTTTTATATTCATTAAAGTCATCATTCTGAGTTTCGGTTCTCTCATTTTCATAAGAACACTCATGATGTTCAACATTTGAGAAACTCAGAATGGAAGAGTCTTCATTGTAATTGCCTGGAGCATACAAACTAAGATCAATCCTTCTTGTCAAAAGGATTGAATCATGCATAGAAAAGGCATCTTCTTCTTCTTCTTCTATTTGAATCATGTTGATTCATTCACCATAGTTTTTGGTGGTTGTAAAAAGGCCCTTTGAATCAAGTTTGATTCAAAGTCCACCGTGGTAATACGGTGTCATCAGAAAGTGGTTTGCTTTCTGAGGCATGATGGGTTCTCTTAGGGTCCTTGGCACAAGTATTGCTAAGAAGACTTGATCAATCAGAAGTGGGTTGCTTCAGGAAGATTGATAAGATATCTTAGGGTCCTTGGTGCAAGCATTCGTTAAGAGTACTCGATCATGGGAAATCTTCACTGTGGAATTCAGTGGAGTGGTTCTTCAGAAAGTGGTAATCTTTCTGAGGGATCCTAACTTCACCGTGGTATTCGGTGAAGGGTTGTTCGATTGAAGGCGGGTTAGTCTTCAAGGTCTGAGGGTGGTTTGCCTTCAGGAACTGAAAGCGGTTTGCTTTCAGGGGCTGTTGAAAGTGGTTTGCTTTCACAGGATATTGGTAGAAATTCTTGGGGTCCTTGGGTTAGGAACTTGTAAGAGATTTTTATCAATAGTGGAAAAATCCTCAAGGGGTTTTCTTGAGGGACTGGACGTAGCCTTCGGTGGATTGAAGGTGAACCAGGATAAAATCTTGTGTGTGATTCTCTTTATCCTTCACATTTACTTTCAAGTATCGTTCATATCAGCTGCAATCATAACGATCATTTCGTGATCATCATAAACTTGAAAGTAACAATTTCAATAAGGCGAAAATTGGGGCAACACTGATTCACCCCTCCCCTCTCAGGTTGCTATCTGTTCTAACACACTCTGCATTTGGTTTATGAGAAATGGGATACCATGATTGAGCAAGTGAAATTGGCAATATATCAACATGAGGGCAAGGAGTTGGATGAACATTCCACCTTTTATGAAGTGGTGTATAATATCCTTATTGATAGATGGACTAAAAGTAACACACCACTTCATTGCTTAGCTCATTCACTTAATCCAAGGTAAACTTGATTCATTTGTAACTTCCATTTTTATAGTACTCTTTCTTAGTTGAGGATCTATTCTTTAACTTGTTGATTATGCTTTCTATAATAGGTACTATTGTACAGAATGGCTTGAGGAAGATCCAAAACGAGTAGCTCCTAATCAGGACAATGAAATTTGCATGGGAAGAAACAAGTGCCTAATAAGCTACTTTCTGGATGGAAAGGACAGAATAGAGGCAGCTTCTGAGTTTGCCAAATTGTCAAGTGGGGACGGTGAACTTAGGCAATTTGATTGCTTACAACATAGATGGGACCTCCAGCCAAAGGAATGGTGGGTCATGTATGGAGCTGCACTCCCTAAGCTTCAAACCATTGCCTTGAAACTTTTTTCACAGCCATCATCTTCTTCTTGTGCTGAGAGAAATTGGAGTACATATAATTTCATTCATTCCGCGATAAGGAATAAACTCCACCCTACAAGAGCTGAGAACCTTGTTTACATACATACAAATCTTCGTCTTCTTTCAAGAAAGTCCGATCATTATAAGAAAGGTGAAACCCAAATGTGGGATATTGGTAGCGATGAATTTGATCTTGAAGGTTCTAGTTCTTGATGTTGCCTCCCTTTCCCTTGATGAGCCAGATTTGGAGGGTGTTCTTTTCTCTGATGACATTGACACTCTTATTATTTGAACTTTGAACGCTTGATTTTGTAATGTTGGTTGTTGAACAATCTATCATTTAGTTTTTTTTAATCAGCATTAATGATATTGAATGATTTGATTATGTCTCTTAATGTTATTTTAATTTGTGATATTGTTTGAAATCATAATGTTTATCTGGAATAGATAGTCATATTATTTAATATATATAAATATATATTATTTAATATATATATATATATATATATATATATATATATATATATATATATTAACGTACCCGTACCCAGGATTTTCTGAAAATGGCGTACCGCATACCCGGTACCCGACGCGTACCGGGTACCCTACGCGTACCGGGTACCCTCAATCCCTCAAACCCCAAATTTCTTCTTGCGTTCTTCTTCGTTCAACTGCAACCATCTTCCTGCGTTCTTCTTCTTCCTGTGCCAGAAGCATCAAGTAAGTTTCTTCTTTTATTTTTCGTTTTGTGTTCAACGATTTTGGGGCTGTTTTTGGCTGTTGCAGTGCACAAATTTGATTTCTTTTCTTCTCACTGTCATTAAAATGTAGTACTGAACAATTTGTTGTGGCTGGGGTTAGTTGTTTGGGTTTTGGAGGACTTCTTGTAAGTACACATAGCAACCTAAGAGGGGGGTGAATTAGGTTCCCACAATTTTCGCCTTATAAAACTCAAACTCCTTTCAGCGTGATCAGAATCACAACGTATAAACGTTAATGCAGCGGAATAAAGTAATGCTGAAAGTAAGAGATGAAGGATAAGAAGATCACACAAGGATTTTATCCTGGTTCACCTTCAAACCACAGAAGGCTACGTCCAGTCCTCTGATCACACAAAGATTTATCCACTATAATAGAAAGTAAACCACTTCCTGAATAACCCCATTCACTGAATCACCACAGTGAATGTTACAACCCTTAGAAAGAATTACCACCTTCTGAGTAGCACCCTTCACTGAATCGCCACAGTGAAGTACAAAACATTCAGAAAGAATTGCCACCTTCTGAATAACCCCTTCACTAAATCGCCACAGTGAAGTTTACAACATTCAGAAAGAATCCCACTTTCTGAATAACCCCTTCACTGAATTGCCATAGTGAAGTTCACTCTAAACAAAATGAAGAGAAGAAGCTTTTACAAGGCTGAATCAATCCTTCAATACTAGAATGGTTTGATGTTGTAAGTTATGCACTAAGACACTCTAACATGAAGGCTCTTATTCATCTGAGTTCTCAGAAGTTGAACATCATAAGTGTTCTTTTGAAATTATGAGAACAAGAACTCAGAATGATAGCAATTCAGTATATGAAAGTTGTGGATTGCATGCCTTGCGTTCTGAACCTGTTATGGACTTTATATAGGCACTAGTGACTGTCCATGAACCATTGAAAGGCTTCCCAAATGGTATGGGATGCATTGATTCACGAAACAACACACCTATTCGTGTGTGTAATCGATTACAACTATAGGGTAATCGATTACGCTACTAAGTCTTCTTGTCTTCTTTTTGTAACGTGTGTTGTCATCATCAAAACCACAGCCAGAGTCAGGAGCAAGACCTTCTTCACAATCTCCCCCTTTTTGATGATGGCAAACACGTGTCTTAAGCATTGAAGATCATTGTGTTGAGACTCTATTGAAACTCCCCCTGTCTTATGCAACTCCCCCTTTGTGTTTCACTTGTAGCATTTCATTTCCTGTAAATGATCTTTAACAGCACATGACCCTTTCTCCCCCTTTTGACTTCATCAAAAAGAAGAAAAAGCCAAAAATATATATACCACGCAAGCGAACAAATATAAAACATCGAAGCGTAGGGAGCGGAGAATTCAAGCCGATATTTGGATAATAATAACATAAACATTCAAATGATAAAGCATGAAATTGTTCCAAATATCCAAACACACAACATAAAGCAACTATTAATCCTAAAACTATTACAAACCAAAGAAATTGTCATGACAAAAGAGAGAAACATAACAAAAAGAACTATCCTAGATGTCATCAGAAGAGTCAGCAAAATCATCTGGTGCTAAAATAGGAAGGTCATTGCCATAGTCATGGAGTATCCAGGAGAGCGAGTCAATGCCAAATTCATGAAATAGTCCAAGGCGGGAAATAATTGTAGTGGTGACACGTTGGAAATAAGCAACCCGCAAGTCATACATCCGTGCAATTGGAACTCCACAGTGGACAAGAATGCGAGAGATGGCAGAGGCATAGGGAAATGAGTCAGCGTGATCTCTGCAGTACATCATGTGTTGCATGATTAGAAAAGCCCAGTTGATCTGCCTGCAATGTATGATACCGTATAGAATTTGCAGTTCTAACTCACTAATGTGAGCAAGATGATCGTGTTGTGGCAGGATGATCTAACTCAGGAAATAGAGAAGCAGATGATTGGTAGTGGTAAAAACATCAACATTATAAGGACAAGAGGTTGTGTGTGGAGGATGGATTCTCTGAAGTTCAGATGGCCTAAAACGATAGAGAGACTGTAGAACACGTCCTGATTATAATCTGCCCAAGGACATGGCAGATTTGTTCCTAACTTGGCACCTTGAGAGGAAATTCCCAAACAAGATCCTATGGTTGTCAGAGAGAGTTGAATAGGAACTCCCTTGACAGAACTAATGAAGGAGTCTCCTTGAGTTTCCAGATTACAGTAGAAGACCTTTACCAATTCTGGATAGTAGGGGTTATTCATGGTGATAAAAGCTTCTAGAGACTGATTTCCAAGGAGGGCTGGAAATGTAAAACCTTCTTCAATAAAAGAGTTTAAATCTCCATACATGGGTTTCTTGACTGTTTGATGAAGAAAACGAGTAACAAAGCGAGTGCGTTGCTCAGGTGAAGTCAGGAGACGAGATAAATTGAGAGGATGAGGAGGTTGAAAAGCAGAGGACAAAAAGGGTGAGGATGACATTTTTGAGATTCTGTAGTAGAAGAGGATTATGATTTTTATGTCTAGAAGGTGAGTTCCAGAGAGAATAGACAAAGGCTTGAGGGAATGAACAGAAAAATATACAAAAAAATTTAAACTTGTTGAGTAGGTAATCGATTAGAGCAGTTGAGTAATCGATTTCAGGCAGTTTTATTTTGAACTTAGATCAAAACCGCCAGGAGGTAATCGATTACACTATTCGAGTAATCGATTACTCAAGTTTTCTGTAAGGTTTCCTGGGCCGAAAGTTTTCACGTAATCGATTACTCAGATGCTGTAATCAATTACTCACTTTGAGAATCTCCCTTTTTGGACAATATCAGAGGATTTTGGAAAGAGAAGGAAATATATATCCTAATCCTAACATATGAACACATAATCAAATATCACATTCATCCAAAATACCTAATTCTCTCCTAATCCAAAAGAAAGAATCTCTAGCCAATGGTTTGGTAAAAATATCAGCTAGTTGATTATGAGTATCAACGAAAGCAAGTTCGATATCTTTTCTCAATGCATGATCACGAAGAAAATGATGTCTAATATCTATATGTTTCATTCGTGAGTGCATGATAGGATTCTTCGTCAGATTTATAGCACTTGTATTGTCACACTTAATAGGAATGCAACCCATGTCTAAGCCATAGTCCTTTAACTGTTGTTTGGGCCATAATATCCGAGCACAACAACTTCCTACAGCTATGTATTCTGCTTCTACAGTACTTAGAGCCACACAGGCTTGTTCCTTGCATGACCAAGAAACTAGTGCATTTCCTAGTAAGTGACATGTTCCACTTGTGCTTTTTCTTTCAGTTTTGCAACCAGCAAAATCTGAGTCGGAATATCCAGTCAAAGCACAGACACTTCCTTTAGGATACCATAATCCAACATTTGTTGTTCCTCTTAAATATTTAAAAATACGCTTAATAGAACTCAAATGGGATTCCCTAGGAGATGCTTACAAGGCATCCCAAGCAGAACACCAACAAATGAGAATGTTATATATAACCCACAAACACATCATTTATCAGATAATTTGCAACTGTAAATAACATAAAACTACTCAGACATTGAACAACGATGAATGAGTCACTGCAACCTCTAAGCCATTGACTCACGTCGACGGCCAATGGCAGGCATAAGCAATAATGTAAACAAATATAATCAACATTGAATATTTCCCCAAACTTTCAAACCTATTTTGTGAAATCAGCGGCACAAAATAGGTACGATTGGAAGTCTATTTTCACGAATGCAGTACATTTTCACGAATCGCTCTGACTTGTCCTCGACACAAATAGTCGATATCAGAAAGGGAACACTGTCGGAAACTCGAAGTTACTGGTGAGGACGAAGATGACGAAGCGGCAGGGGAGCTGGATCTTGAGAACGGGGGGAAACGAAGCTCGGGGTGGGTCCAAAATCTGTTAATGTCTGATGGTGGGAAAGGGGGAGAGAAATCGGGAAGGGGAGGTGTTTTTGGTAAAGGTATTTGAAATGTACACAGGGGCGTAGATGGAATTTGACCCATATTTTCTTTTTGATTTTTTTTAGGATACTGAAACCTGCTATCGCAGGTCATTTGGCGCCCAGCATCGTGCAAGACTTGAGATGCTCTTGCACCCTAGTCGCCACCGTAAATCTGACCGAACAAACATTGATGTATACACAACTCTTCGCCAATATATCCAATATGTTAAGAAGGAAACTCATTAACAATTATATCAAAACTTAAGTATTTCTATCGTACAAAACTTCAAAACTGAATGGAAAAAAACAATGATGAAAATTATTAAAATAATAAAATAATTCATTTGAACTCCAAACTACGAACTTTTATTTTGGTTGAAAATTATGTTTTACTTCTTCCATAATTCAAACCATCTAGTTTTTCATATGGATGGCAGTTGGTTGGCAGGGTCAAATAGATGGGGGGTGACGGTGTAGTGAGGGACTTCACCGGCCGATGGCTTTCGGGCTTTATTTGTTCTTATGAGTCTGGTTGTGCTTTACTGGCGGAGCTTCTGGCGCGTCGATCCGGTTTGAAACTGGTATGGTATGGGAGTTGAGTTTCCGTGAAATAGTTTACTACATGGATTGTAAGGATATTGTGGAGCTTCTGAACCAGAACAGGACACCCGAACCTTTTAGCAACGAAAGACTATTGCTTCCATTCGATCTAATTTGTCCGATGCGTATTTGGAAGGAGTCTTCGTCCTCTGTGATTCCGCTCTTATGTAAAGATGCGGTAGCTTAATGGCTTTCTTTATTGTTTTTCTTTCCATATGTAACAAAAAAAACCATCTAGCTTTTCACTCATTCCATCCAACATTATCAAATTTAGATCGATCAGATAATAGCAGTCCCCAAACATGTCTCACTTCTTGCTGCCTATTCGGATACCCATTGAACTTAACTTGAATTCACGTTAAATTCAACGTGTCAAAATCCTACTTATTCCAGGTTAATCTTAAGTGGCAAATTTTAATTTCTCCATTGGTGCATAAAATCATGTTTACGATGGCTCTAACATCAAACCAAACGTGGACTAAATTCAAGTCAAATCGCTATAAACACACCAAAAATTAATAGTCAAAGCTATAAAACTATGCCGGGCATTATGCACAATTCTTGATTCAGCTTGGTCGAGTTTCTTACTTGATCTAATAACAGTAATAATCATAATTATAATAATAATGCTACATCAAATTGCTATGTGACATTCTTGACCTTCAATTGATGTTAAACATTTGATTATTGATGCTTATCCTGCTTTTATGATTGGTCTCCTTTCCTTCCTCATTTCGACAAGCTTTTCTTCTACTCATTTCAGCATACATTTCCTCTATCATTGGTTTCCATAGCCGTACACGTGCATTTATAAACCAGTTTGATACCTAGTCAACCAATCCATCAAGACAGCTCAAAGCATTATCAATCAAGAATAACAATATTTCACAACTCATAGCATATTGTTCCTCTCCAAACTGGTAAGGATCAAAGTATGTGTATATATTGACTTAAATAAGTTTTTAGTCACTCATTTTACCATTAAATTTGATTTTGGTCACTACCATCTAATTTTACAGTTTTAATCCTTACTTTGAAGGATAATATTGATTTTGGTCCCCACTGTTGATATCTTATTGTTAACAAACACATGTACACCACTTCCATGTGCATTAGTCTATGCAATGCAATTTTAGGAACTTCATCTTGAAACTCGGATTAGGTCTAACTCCACCATTAAAAATTAGTTCACAAGTGAGGTTTGTTCTACTTATATAAGGACTTTTTTAATCATATTTCTGATTAATGTGAAACTTCTCAACACCCCCTCATGCTCCGAGCATGAAATTTGCAAGACTAGATACTTGCGGATGACCCATTTATGATACCATCTTAAAATTCAAATTAGGTCTAACTCTAACACAATAGCTAGATGAGGGATGAAGATTGTTTTACACAATATAATAACTTATTTGGTCATATATTGAATCAATGTGTGACTTCTCTCAAAACTTCACATGGCAATGAGAATTTTCTTTATTAAAAGAGCTAGCTATCAAATTGCACTTGATAGAAAAATAGGTCATGTAGAATTATTTTTAAGTGGCAATGGTGGCACGACCTTTTGTTAGGTACATCACATTGAAATATTACCAAAACTGAAATTATCTGTAAAGTAGGACTAAATCCATAAAATTTAAATGGTAGAGATTATAAATGTGAATGTAAAGTGGGACTTATTTAAAGCTCATATAAAATTTGTAGCAAGATAAATAAGTACCTGACTCCTTGTCAACCCACTTTTTACAGCAAGCAAATGCTTCTCTGCTTCTTTCGGATACCTGAAATCCATCACTTCATCTTAAGAAAACACAAGCATTTGAGGGTATCTCCATACACAACTTTCAAAATCACATCTATGCTCTGATGATTATAACCCAAAAAAAGAAAGATGGTATCTATGTTTAAAATTATGGGCATGTTTGGATACACGTGGAAAATCACGGTGGACAGAAGCAACTTCCCTTACATTTTGCAACTGTCCACCATGATTTTGGCCTCACAGTTGTTTTCTAGTGTGTATCGAATATATCCTAAAGAGAGTGCAGAAACTCACGGATGGAGGAAATTCTGAAACATCCAAGCACGTAGAACTGAGACAGATCTTTCAGGCAAGCCCCTTTGGGGCCTCCACAACTGATCTTTTCTTTTCAGCTGTTGGAGAGCCCATTGCTTCTGAACAAATGAAGTGTCCATAGACCATTCCTTCTCCTCTTCAGAGCATGAGCTGTTGAAACTGGACCCCATGGCAAGAATTTGAGTGCTGATCCTCTCTCTCAAGTCCTTGTATAGGACAGAGATTGTTTGAAGAGCAAAATGTGCATGTATGTGAGGGTCCAGCTCAGTAGCAGCATGGAATGCAGCTACAACAGTATGAACCTCATCCAAACACTGACTATATCTACTGTCCACCTGGGTAAAAGAAGGATTATTATCAGAATATTGGGATGGAAGCTTTCATATAATTCATAGTGCGCGTTTGGAAATACTTCTACAATTGACTCCAATGCCAGAATCACAAGCGAAGAGAAGTTGTGTGAGTGGCCTCTCGGTTTCAAAATTGATTACGAGTAAAGAGAAGCTGATCCAAACATCATATTGGCTCAACTTCTCTTCTCAGAGTCAATTTTGACATTCAAAACCTCACAAAAACTTCTCCCCAATATTGAATTTTTTTCTTTACAATCAATTCATAATCAGTTACAGAAGAATTTCCAAACATGCACAATTCAACTTCTACAAACTTGTGTTCTAGACTATTGTCCTAAACCAGTACTAGCGATTTTCCATATCCATAAATTTTATTTGTAGAACTAATTCTGACACTCAAGCAACGCACATAAACTTCTCCCCTAAATTGATTTTGGCTTTAGAATTAAAAGAAGAAATTCCAAGCATGCACTCAGTTCAATATCTCCAAGTTTGTTTTCTAGACTACTGTCCTTAATAGGTATTAGATATTATTCCCAGCTATAAACTTTATTTGGAGAACTGAAAACTAAAAGTAAATAACAAATTTCATCTCTAATTCTACCAGGATAATAACTGATTTTACTAAAGCCAAATAAGTGCAAGAGGCAGCACTTTACCAGCTGTAGAAGCATAAGCAGTTGGGATTTGATTGATTCAGCAGCTTGACCTTGCAATGGAGAATCTGCATTGTGACTCATTGCTATCCTTCTCTTTGGTGCGAATGCTGATGTTGATTTATTTCCTCCTCCTCTAACACCAGCACCTGAATAATTCATCTCTTCTAGATTTTCAAATGAATATGTTGCAATCTGAACAAGTATCTCCTGAATTCCAGCAAGGTATCTTGATCCCATAATTGCTGGTGAAAACTGAAATCTTTCATTAGAATCCATACTCATACTCACTTCCATGCTGCTGCCTGATCTTGTTACATTCATGCTATGAGTTAAGTCAGAGCAGATAATCTCTGAGCCTGTGGTTGGAGATGATGAAGAAAGACTTAATGATAGCTCATTACTACAATTAGAGGAGTTATAAGCATGATTAGCCAAGTTAGGAGCATTTGATGGAGTCCATCCATTTGGATCCATGTTTCCTATGTATGAATAAGCTAGGAAACCTGTCAAATCAGCCTCTGAAGCTTTCAGAAACTTGTTAACATTCCACTTACCATTACTTGGTACTTCATCATAGCCACCACTGTTACAAAAAGTTTCAGACAAAGGATTTGAGGCATCTTGCCAATTATTGAAAACATATGGCCCCAATGCCTCCAAAGATACTGAATTTTCTAAATTCTCTTGATGACAAATTCTAGCAGGAAGTGAAGCAGAAGGAGTTGTCTTTCCTCTAGCTAAATGATCTTGAAAGTCACTGTTATCAATGGGATTTGAGGCATCTAGCATAATAGTCTTTCCTTGTGATGTAGCAAATGAACTGGAATTAGCAATAGTAACTGGATTTATGAAGTGACCATCTAACTGGTCATTTCTTATAGGTTCAGCTTGCTCTCCAGAAAGTATTGGAATTCCATTTATGATGTGGCTTTGGCTATTGAGGTCAAATGAATAGCAATAAATGAGTGGCTTTGGGATGAGGTGCTGTGTAATGTCTTCTATGCAAGTAGAATTTTGGTCAGCCATGTCCAATGGAGCATTGTACATAACATTTTCCATTGACATAACAATTAGTGAATGCAACAAGAGGCTCTAGGTACTTCAATGGACTTTAAGAACAGGCAGTACTCTTGAAGAAAGGCATGATCATTCTGTTTTAACTCCTGGTAAACTGTGTCAGAAGAATCTAGTTAACCCCTTTCTAAGAAAATTTATCAAGAACTGTCAAGAAAATAGATAAACCAAGAGAGTTAAATGCTACAAACAAGAAAAAATATAAGGTAATACATTCTTGAAAATCATTCTACAATTGACTCTGAAGTCAAATAAATTCTAAGGAAAAAAACTTATATAGGTAGCTTCAAGGTGCCAGGATGATTGATTCATAGGTAAGAGAAGTTGATACAAACATGCTTATAATAGATGTGAATCAATTCTGTGACATATGTGAATCAATCTAGCATCATTTCAAAGTTCAAAGTAGACCACTTACTGAAATATGAAAGGTACTCAAAGCTGATAAAAGATTGCTTTTTGACAAATAATTTGATATCAACTAAATGACACAAACAATTTCAAGAGGAGCAGAGTCAAAAGCATGCTATTAAGGAAAACCAAGGGAACTAACCTTTCCTATGGGAATAAGGAGCTATCAATCAGTTATCACCCACCAAATAAAGCATAGCCACCATATGGGACATTACTTGACACACCAGAAAGTTTCCACACATTTAATAACTTCTTCACAGGATCTGTAGATGTTCTCTGAGAACCCTGAAAAACAAAAAGGAACAATGGAAAATAAGCATTGCCTGTTTTAAGGTCCAAAGATTAGAGGATTATCATCAATTTTGACATTGTCACTATAACCAAATGGAAAAGCACAACGGAATAAACCACAGCTACTAATTAGTTTCAAAACAAGAATAAGAAACAAACCAGAAGTCATTCATTCCCTCCCATCTTGTGCAATGCAAAGCATGCTAAACAAGGCCATTATCAAAAGCTTGTCTTGATCCCTTTTGCATGAACAGCAACATTACTATAATTCCAGCATCCAACACCCAAAAAAAAAATCCCATTTTCGCAGATCCCATCAAGATTCATTGTATAGCCTTCCTCTCTCAACTCCTAAACCCCCACGTAAAACTCAACATTTAACTGTCTAAACTTGACACTTGTAAATAAAAAAACCACCTTCACAAGTAGCTAAACAGAGAAAATGAGTTAAACTAAAAAGAAGGAACTAAGCTTAAGCTAGCTATGCACCTACCTATGGCTATGCATGAGGAGTGTTGAGAAATAAATGAAAAAGTATGCATTAAATTGAGAAAGATGAAGCTAGAACAGCCACAAACGAGTAAAAACAAAGAGAAACAAAGAAAGAGAGAGTCTCTTTTGGTGCAGTGCCACTCATTTCTGTTTCAGGCTTTTGCCGGGCCCATCATTTTTCCCTTTCTCTCTGATCTCTTTTGTCCTCCTACTATCATCTGCATCACTGCAACCAAAATATCTGAATTCCTCTCTGTTGAAACTCCTGTTCATGGCAGATGTGGGACTCAATGACATTTATCAGAGAAAAAGGCCTTTGCTTTTTTATCTATTTCGAAACAAGTTGCTTTGGTGAATAGAAACAAAAGAGTGGAACAAGGAGTAAATAAATGTCATGCTTTCCCTTCAGAATGTAACTAGTAAAAGAACAAGGAAATTGACGTGTTAAGATCACCAACAAGGTGATAACTTGGTCACGTTGTATTTAGTTAAGAGTTGGATGTATGTGTATAAATAATAGTTTGTTGGAGAAATTCTAATCATTTAATGTAATATCTGAATCACAATAGAATTATTCTTAAAACGACATATAATATATTCATAAATAGAAAAAAGAATAAAGAAATGTATCCATTTTAAAATAAAAATCAATCACAACAAGGTCTTGAAATGTAATCTTAATAAAGTGTATTACTAACACATTTTATTAAAATTTTAAAAGTTTAACTCGAACTAAAAGCTAACTCACCACACTCAATGCTCCATATGCAAATAGTCGTTACTAAATAAATTCATGTTAAACTCTAATATTATATTCCCTCCGTTCATTTTTATATGAGGTGAGTTAGGGGTATTAGCCATTCCTTTTTATAAGAACTAGATGAAATTTTGTGCCAAATTAGTTATTTTTTCATCATTTTACCCCTATTCAATTCTGGATAATAATTGCATCACATTAATTACATTAATTATGATATTCCTTTTTTCCATTTTCCAAAGATTAGGTACATGAACTATGCTTATTAAAAAATGTGAACTATGTCTTTTCATCTATTGAAACAATCAATTATCTAACTTATCTACTCATATTTTACCTCTTTACAATAAATTGTGTTGGTTTATTCAAAAATAAATAAATAAAAATAATTAGATATATGGAAATACATTTACTGTGTTAAATGGTAATTTTGGAAATTCAATAACACTTTAGAATAAATTTAATGTAAAAAACTAGATAAACTAACTTTATTAATGGATGTGTAAAATTAGTTTATCTCTTATAAAAAGGAAGGGGGAGAGTATTATAATTTTGAAATTCTAACTAAATTAAAAACTAGCTCAACAATGGAGATTGTGTTTTCTAAGTATAAGTATATTGGTTATATCTCTTGTAACTTGAGACTTCTTGGAAGTGTGAAGGAGAGAGAAACAGAGAAAGAAGAAATGAACACGGTGACTGTGATAGCTCAGATTATAGTTACAGGGTTGTAGCTGTGTACTTTTTTTAGGGTAGCCAGACAGAGAGGGAGAGAGAAGAGGAAGAGATTTGAAAGGGTGATGTAAGCAAAAGGAGAAAAATGAAGAAGAATAGTTGTGTGAAAGGTCCCACATCGATCCATCACGATTTTGTTGCAGCAAATCGAGTGGTATAACTGTACTGATCAGGGCGTGCTTGCATGGAAAGTCTAATCCTATAGCTATAACTACTATAATCATATTCGTAGCTAGATGATAATTATTACAAGCTCATAACGTAGAACTAGAAGCTCCTCTTGTGTTCTTTGTGAAAAGTGGAAACAGAGTAACAGAGTATTAGGTGATCTTCATTGTTCTTGGATTTTGGTTTGTGTCATTAATTAGGTCATAGATCATAGATTGCCGTCTCTCATGTTGCTGTTGTCAATGTTCTTTGTTAATGTTTGTTGAGTTTAATGTAAAAGTCTTTTTATCTAATCTAATTCATTTTTATTTTTATTAGAAAATGTGCTTTTTTTCTGCATTAAAATATGTAAAGTACTTTCACATAAGCAATACTCTTATCAAAGCTTTAAATTACACTTGTGGTAACAGTCACGATCATATCAAAAATGCATTACGATCCTTCGTATTGTGTAAAATAGTGAATAAAAGTGGTTGTTATGATTGAAATCACGACTGCGTTGTGATTCTAGAAGTCTTCAAAATCTTGACGTTGGGGCCGAATAACAGTTGGGGACCTTAATTTTAAACATTAACTGTTACACGGGCAGACGAGGGGGTGACATGCTGGTGTCATGGTGTCACCCCCAATTATTGAATTTCTTTTACAAATTATACTTAAATCTATAATGGTCCCTGTGATGTTTCTATAATTATACTCAAATTATTTATCTTCTGACCTCCATCTAAAGAGAAAATGAAATTAAGGGAGATAAATGAGATATGATAAATGATGACAAGTGTGATAGGAAAAAAAGGATAAAGAAAGAGAAAGAGAGTGGAAATGGGAAATATCAACAACAGAATAGTTGAACATCTGTACATGTTTGGTAACACGTTGGATCCATACAGAACGTGGATCCAATCCTAAAAAAAATGTTTGGTTTCAAGTCTAAAAGTGAGTTTCAAACTCCAGAGTTGAGTCTGGCTCACGCTACTCTTGGTAGTTTTTACGTCCAGCAGAACCGATTCTCCACTTGCTTCATGGAGCTCAAACAATTCTGGCCATCTATACCCTTAAAGGATAATAACCTTCCAATTCTATTTTGGTCAAAGTACAAGTCAGACAAAGGAACAAGAACACACAATCATACGTGGCTACATCCCAAAGCAACACCATATTCTTTGTTTTAGAACTAAATCTTTATTTATTGCTACGTGGTCCTCATCTTAAGGCTTGGTATTATAGATAGTTGATGTATTAGGAATAAAATTCCCTTTTTATATTAGCCTCCATCTTATATAATTTGCTTGTATACTGATTCATATTATTTATTGTCAATTTTATACCATTTACAAGTTTTCTAGTAGCATATATTTTATTTGAAAAGCTGATATATTAATGAAATTAATTTAATAAATCATTTCACATTAATATATAGTTTAAAAATTCTTGGCCAAAGCATGTGTGTATTGTTTATTATATGTATACTCATTTTGGTCATTACACACTCAAAAACCATTTTAAACAAAATTATCCAAATAAAATTCTCTTAAGAAATCACGTTTCTGATAATTGAATCCAAACATAAATCACATTGAATTAACTCACGTTTACAAAACTCATATCTGCTAAATTTAATTTTGACCAAACTCAATTCTGCAAATGGTGAAAGCTTATGACAGGGTTAGTTGAGATTTCCTTCAGGCGACCCTTTATGGCTTTGGCTTTCTCGCGTCCATTGTGAATTTGATTATGTGGGGTGTCCAGGGGTCGAATATCTCATTTCTTTGGAATGGCTCTAAACTACCTTCCTTTGCTCCGCAACGTGGGTTAAGGCAGGGTGATTCATTGTCTCCGTACTTGTTTGTATTTTGTATGGAAGGGCTTGCCATTCATATCCAACGGCTTGTCCAAGAAGGTGTATGGCAACCCATTCGTGTTACCAAAGGACAGTATTGGTATCTCGCATCTTTTCTTCGCTAATGATGTCCTCCTCTTTTGTCAGGCGTCTAAAGAGCAAATGCGTATGATCTCTGACACTATTTCTGATTTTTGTCAAGCGTCCGGAATGAAGGTGAATTTAGAGAAGTCTCGCATGTTTTGTTCAAGGAACATAGACCAACGAACACAGCAAGAGTTATCGAATATTTCAGGGATCAGTAGGGCGGCAAATCTTGGTAAGTATATGGGGATACCTCTCCTTAAGGGGAGGGTAACTAGGGATATCTTTGCTCCTATAATTGATAAGATGAACACCCGTCTAGCATCCTGGAAACATAGACTTCTGAATAAGGCGGGGCGATTGTGTTTGGCTAAGTATTTCATGTCCTCATTGCCTGTGTTTACTATGCAAGCTTTGTGGCTTCCGAAGGGAGTTTGTGATCATATTGACAAGCTAGTCCGGAATTGTATTTGGTCCAAAGGAGGGTCGAGCCGAAGTTAGAATTTAGTGTCTTGGCATGATGTGGTTTTACCAAAAGACAAGGGTGGGCTTGGCATTCATAGTGCACGGCAGAATAACATTGCTCTCTTGGGGAAATTGGTTAACAAGCTCATGTATGATACTGACATGCTCTGGGTTCAAGTGTTGAAACAGAGATATGTGGGAGTTGATTCGGTGTTGTCGATGGAATATCACCCTCGGGATTCTTATGTGTGGAGAGGAATTATCAATGCTAAGGATGTTGTCAAGCAAGGGTTTCAGCCGTGTTTGGGTGATGGACAATCATCATTTTGGTACTCTAATTGGCTTGGAACTAGGAGTTTGTGCCACCGTGTCCCCTATGTACATATATCGGATACGGAGCTTAAGGTTTCTGATATTTGGATGCATGGTTCGTGGAACTTCACTAGTGTGTACACGCCTCTACCCCCGGAGTTAGTTAATGAAATTGTTCGAGTCAGTATATCGCTGAGCTCCGATGAGGAGGACAGGATTCTGTGGTTAGGAACCACTTCAGGAGTTTACACGACAGCGTCCGCATATCACATGCTTCAGCGTAATGACCAGCCGAGCTCTCGTGACTGGAATGTGATATGGACATCTCAGACACCGGAGAAGGCTCATTTTTTCCTTTGGCTAGTGGGTCGTAGCGCCCTTCCAACGAACTCAAAGCAGCGCCAGTGCCATCTGTGTTTGACCGCGACTTGTCCTCGGTGTGGTGAGCAGGATGAGGATGTTGAGCACCTCTTGCAATATTGTCGTGACTCGCGATTGATATGGAGCCACTTTCATAGTTTGCTGCCAACCCCTCCTACGGCGTATTCCTTCCAAGACTGGTTTTGACACCTCCTCCAGGGACCTCAGCAGCCATTCACGATTGCCACTTGTTAGTGCAGATAGCAACCTGAGAGGGGGGGTGAATCAGTGTTGCCCCAATTTTCGCCTTATTGAAATTATTACTTTCAAGATAATGATGATCACCAAACGGTAGTTGTGATTGCAGCGGAATTAAGCGTTGCTTGAAAGTAAAGATGAAGGATAGAAGAATTCACACACAAAATTTTATCCTGGTTCACCTTTTATCCACCGAAGGCTACGTCCAGTCCCTCAAGAAAACCCCTTGAGGATTTTTCCACTATTGATAAAAATCTCTTACAAGTTCTTATCCCAAGGACCCTAAGAATTTCTACCAATTTCCTGTGAAAGCAAACCACTTTCCACAGCCCCTGAAAGCAAACCACTTTCAGTTCCTGAAGGCAAACCACCCTCAGAACTTGAAGGCTAAACCACCTTCAATCAACACCCTGAAAGTATCCCACTTTCAGTACCAACAACCCTTCACTGAAAACCACGGTGAATACTCAATCTTACAGAAAGAGATGAAGAAGAGTTTACAATTGGCTGTATCAATCCTTTAACATACAAGTGGATTGATCATGAGAATTTATGCTTTAAGGCTTTTAATCATAATAGGATTCTGAGTTCCTCAAGATATGAACAACTAAAGTGTTATTATAAACATGAAGATCATGAACTCAGAATTTAGGCTCTTGAAGGTTTAAGTTCTAAAAGATGAACTAATTTTGACAAGGCTTTGGCCTAATGTTGTATTCTCATGTGTTGTGTGTTGTGTCTTATGTTCTGGACTCAAATGGACTTTATATAGGCAAGGGAAACGTCCTTGAACCATCACAACCCTTTTCAAAAGGTTTGAGACACAATGGTTCATGAAAAGATGCAACTTTTTGTTCTGGTAATCGATTACATCACTTAGTGTAATCAATTACACTAATAGCCGTTTCAGTTTGAATTTCAAATTCAAACATGTAATCGATTACAAGCAAGAAGTAATCGATTACTTGCCTAGGTGTAATCGATTACCAGAAGGATGAAATCGATTACACTAAAGTCCAACTTCCAGAATCTTGATCCTTTGAGATCAGCTTAAGGTTTTCTACTTCTTTTAAGTTATGAAAACATTAACCTTGATTAGTTTAGGTGTTTTAAAGAGCTTTTATGCTTTAATAGACCTTTAGAAGCATAACTCGCCTAAACTAAGACTTCTAGGTATTTGATAGACTTTGTAGCGCTGTTTCCTCTAAGTCTTCTTTTCTTCTTTTTGTCGATGAGTTTGTCGTCATTAAAACCTCATCCAGGGTCAGGAGCAAGACCTTCTTCACACCACTCTCTGGTGTTTATGGCGTTGGCGGAATAGCGTGGTTTTTGATTCACATCCGTGGCCTGTTCATTTGGTTTGATGTTAGATTTGGATAACGATGAATGAATTTGCGAGGTGGGGGACAATAACGATGAATCCTAGAAAATCCATGTTTGTAAAGGGCACAAATTTGATCCATCTTCATACGAATGACAGCTGGGTTGCTGTGCCAAATCAGATGGGTGGTGGCGGGGTAGTGAGAGACTCCTCTGGCCGATGGCTTTCGGGCTTTGCGTGTTCCTATGGGGTTGGTTGTGCTTTTCTCGCGGAGCTCTTGGTGCTTCGAACTAGTTTAAAGCTTGTCTGGGATTTGGGGTTTCGCGAAATTGTCTGCTATATGGATTGTAAGGATATTGTGGAGCTTTTGAGTCAGAACAGGAACACGAGAACCTTTTGACAACGTGATACAATTGCCTCTATTCGGGCGATGTTGGCTGGGGATTGGAATGTTTAATTCTCTTATATTTTGCGTGATAGAAATGTTGTGGCGGATGCGTTGGCGAGGCAAGCCTCTCAAACTACGTGTCCGATGCGTATTTTGAAGGAGTCTCAATCTTCTGTGATTCCACTTTTGTATAAAGATGCGGTATTTTAGTTTCCATTTTACTTTTTGTTATTTCTTTATGTAAAAAAAAAAAAAAAAAACACCTATCCTGCAAACGTGAGCCTGTTTGCACGGCTGAAGCAACAAGTTCTCTCCACCAATGAGTTTGTCGTCTCCGCGTCACCGGTTGCTGGTCAACCGTCTCAAGTCACCGGTAACTGGTTCGGGGTAAATGTTAAAGACCCACCGGTAGAGGAAAAGACCCAGAGAAGATCCAGATGTCAGGGGACGAAGCCAAGACTCTAGAATCCGGAGTGGATCTGACGGCTTTAGAAGGCTGCTCGACGGCGCTGGACGCCTCGACGGCGCCGGTGAGGGAAGAAGATGAATCTGATTTCGAAACTGGGACGAAGCCAAGAGAGTGGAATCCGGAGCAGAATCTTACGGCACCGGAAGGCTGCTCGACCGGGGTACGACACTGGTGGAAGTCGGCGGCGCTGGTTCCCCGCAGAAGATGAATCTGATTTGGCGATTTGTTGTCTATTGCAGCGTTAATGTTTTTCTGTTTCAATTGTTTATAACTTTTTTAATCTGTGAAATTTCTGGACCTTAGGATTAATCCAACGGCTATAACCCCTGCTGCAGAGAGATTGAGAGATTCCTCAGCTGTAGGGGATCCAGATTCGTTGAACATATATTTTTGGCTTAATAGCACTTTTGGTCTCTCACTTATTATGATTTGACACTTTTGGTCCTTAAAAAAAAAAGCCTAAATAGTCCCTCATTTTAACAAACGACAGCAGTTTTAGTCCACCGTCACTGTTCCGTTAAAAAACTAACGTTTTTTGAGTTTTTTATCCAATATTTAACAGTTTTTATAAAAAAAGAAAAAAAAAACCCCAGAATTTTCAACAGGTCTATCATTTTCTCTCTGTCCAGCCTGAAACCCTACTCCCCCCTTCCTCTTCTTCTCACCGCCACCACTCCTCTTCCTCACCAACCACTGAAACTCCTGCTTTCCTTTTCGACCCCAGTCGTCGCCGCTCCTTCCCTCCTTCTTCGACCAGAACCGTCGCCCTCAACCAACCTTCCCTCTCTTCTTCCCCTTTCACCCATCTCTAATATGGGACTCCTTCGTCACAGAAGATTATTACCTGACCTTGACGACTGGGAATTCTCTATTCATCCAACTGCGATGATTGCACATCAACAAATCCTTAAAAAAGGCCCAACCTTTAGTGTAAAAAAGACCAGATCTGCACAGCTGGCACCAGCAAACCAGGAAGAAACAAACAAGATAAAGGAAAGGGGCACAACTCACTACGCAATCTTTAGGTCAATTTTACATCTGGAAGCAAAGAGGGGTGTGGCTTGTGGCGGAGATTGCAAGCGGGGTGTAGTGTTCTATTTTTTATTTGAGTTTAGGGTTCATGGATGATGAAGGTAAAGGAAAGGTCTGGTTCATCTCAAATTTCCGGGTTCATAGATGATATGGAACAGAGGCGGTGGTGAAATGGGATGAGAGAGAGGAAGATGAGAGGCAGATTCTGCCGCAGAGGAGAGGGAGAAGACTTGATGTTAGAAATTTCTGGGTTGGAAGATCCAATTGATGGTATCAATGAGGGGAATTTTTTTTAATTATGTTGAAAGAAACACAAATGGTTACGTTAGAGATGGAGGTAACAAATTAGGGGCCGAAATGATTCAAATCTAAGTAATTGGCCATTTTTTAGTTGTTCCGTTCATTCTATGCTCTGCATCTCCCTGTATCCGTAGTCTAAAGGTCATCATCTATTTCATTGTTTCTCTTTCACTCACACTATGCAACTATCTTTTCATAGTTTGAAAATTAATATTGTTTGTTGATTATGCCAAGGAGATCAGTGTCTCTTGATTCTGCTTCTGCTGCTAAGATTAATCTTGCTCTTGCTACTGTTTTATCAGTGGAATCTTGTGGGGATTCAAAGAGGGTTTCTGGGAATGCTGAAGATGATGATAAATAGGAGATGAAGATAGCTTTGCTGCGTTTATATCTATTTTATTTTTTCTTAACTTTTTTTTAAGAACAACCGTTAGTTTTTTAACGGAACAGTGACGGGGGACTAAAACTGCTGTCGTTTGATAAAGTGAGGGACCAATTAGGCTAATTTTTTTTGTTAAGGACCAAAAGTGTCAAATCGTGATAAGTGAGGGACCAAAAGTGCTATTAAGCCTATATTTTTTTAGGAGCAGGAACAATACTCACTTTAACGTTCTTTTTTCAACATTGATTAATTAAAATTTATGTTTATTTCACTGAATTGAAAGCGATGGCATATTTTTATGGGCTCCACATGAATTTCAATAAATGAATGAAAGGGGTTGGAAGGAGAATATTAACACAAATATTACTATAATTTTTCTTTTTTTCTTCTTCAAAAAATAGTAGTTATATATAAAAAAATTGGAGAATGTGCAAATTTTAAATTTTCTTATATATGCATAGATCTTGGTCACTCCCTTACCAAATGCTGGTTCCCCCTAGACACTTATACAAAATGCGTGGCTGTAAGGGTAATAATCCAACCACATTACACATGTTTTGTTGAGTATTAAGTATTTGTGATTAATTAAGTGTTAATAAGAAATATTTTTTTTTCATATTAAGTAAATTGAAGAGTGTTGGATAATATCCACATTGAGTAAAATGAAAAAATTTCAATAATACATAAGTGAAAGGACCAATATACCTATGTCTTAAGGTTTTAGGTCAATGATGTGATGTGTTGTGCTTCACTGGTGCGGTTTAGTACTCTTCATCCAATTTGGCTATGAGAAATATATTATAACCCTGCCCCTCTACTATAATCGTGAGAGATAGCTCTCACACCATATCAACTTATATCAGAGCCGAAGTTACCACATTGATAGGCGATAACAACCCGTTGAGAGAGCATGGTAATATGGTGATAACTCACACTTGAGGGAGAGATTGTTCAAAATTCTTCAATGTGAATAAGAAATAAAAATAAAATAAAGAAGTCTCACATTATGTAAAATTTAGAATGTTAAATAATATATAATTGAAATGACAGATACACACTCATTATCTTAAGATTTTAAATTAACAATGTGGTGTATTCCACTAATGTGATTTACTCCTCAACTATGTGATTATAAAAAATATCTATAATTATGCCCTGCTCCTGCTATATCTGTGAGAAATACCTCTCGCACCATAAGAACATAACAACATTCTTAACTGAGACAACTAATTGTTTACCCTCTTATATATGTAGAAACATAACCGGTTAGTACCAAATGCATATTTCTATGCAAAGAAACTTAATAATTTAATAATAGTATTTATAGTGAATTATGAAGATTCTCAAAATTCAATTTTATATCAATAAAATTTATTTAAGTTAAGAGGTTTATATATCCTTAATGTTTTCTTTACATGATGAGAGAAAGAGAAAAGAGGAATGTTGAGTAGAGAAAAAAAAAGGTGAAGTATAGTAGATATTGTAAGTTGTTATATATGATAGAGATTGAAGAGAGAGAACATAGAGAGAAAATTACTTTTTTTTTGTAGTAAAAGACATTTTTGTATACAATTTAAATTACTGTGGCGGTCAAAATTGAACTTTCTGGCGATTTATCACCATCGCTTATGAGAGCATAATAGAGAAAGAGTGAAAATATCTCCAATTATATCAGTTTCTTTCCAATTTGTGAAGACCATAAAAAGTGCTTGGGACCCACAATTTGTTTCTCTCTTCTCACTTGTCAGAAGAAATCAAACGAGGGTGGAGTGTCTCCTCTCCTCAAGTTCTTTCTCACCTATTTCTCTCCACCAAAAGTTTTCTCAAACACAGTGTAAATGATTAGATTTATGTAAGATGCCCTAAAGGTGGTCTATGTGATTTAAGTAGCATTTGAGGACAGAATAGAACAGGGCAGAACAAAGAGAAACAGGACAGAACAAGACAGGATAATAATGTTATGTGTTGTGTTAGGTGACTCCTAGTCATTAAAACAAAACCATAATTTTAATTACGTATATAACCCTGGATGTTTAATATTTGAGTATAAAAAATTAAACCCAATTGAATATTATATATAGAGCCCATTTATGATTGATTACTTATTTCATGATATAATCACTTATTTTCCAAAAAACAGTCACTTATATATTTTTTAAGCTATTGTGTATGTTTTTGAAAAAAAAGCTGAAATTTGATTATTTCTTTAACCTATTTATAGTAGCTTTTGAAAAAATAATTGATTTTATTTAAGTGATTTTTTGAAAAGCAAAAGTTCATTTATGTTTGTTTACAAATATAATAAGTGCTTTTCACTTTAAGAAATGATTTTAATTTTTTTTGATATAAAACTATAAAAGTGTTTTTTCATATATAAGTGATTTTAAACAATTTGTCATTGCTTATTTTGCGATATAATCACTTATTTATAATCACTAATTTTAAACTGTTTGGATATAAAACTATAAAAAGTGCTTTTTTATATCGAAGTTATTTAAAACAATTTGTCATTACTTATTTCATGATATAATCACTTACTTTCAAGAAAAAAAACACTTATCTATATTTTTAAGTTGTTTGTGTATGCTTTTGGAAAGAAAAGAGTAGAGATCTGATTACTTTTGTAAGGTCTTTACACTAGCTTTTGATAGAATCAATTATTTATAATGTATTTTTAAGTGAAAAACAATTGGCTCATTTGTCATTGCTTAAAAAAGTGATTTTACTTTAGAAAAAATAATTGATTTTATTTTAAGTGATTTTTTGAAATACAGAAATTCATTTATCTTTGTCTACAAATATAATAAGTATTTTTCACTTAGAGAAGTGATTTTAAACTGTTTGGATACGATAATCAGTTTTCTGCTCTTTTAAAAAAAATATTGTATAACCAAAAGATTTCAAATATAAATAAAGGGTGTTTTTTACATGAAAAGTTTTAAAAAAGTGTTATGTTCCCTTCCGTTCCACCCTTTTTTCATGGAACCAAAATGCCTCATTCCTGGAGTCTGTGTCCGGTTCCATTCCATCTTAAAAACATGACAAACACATAACAGAACTCGTATATCCTGTTCTGTTCCCTTCCCACCTTTCTACCTAACGCTACCCTAGAAATAGTATCATTGTATTCCTTTGTTTGAGAACATGTTTGTCTAAATTTTCTTCAAAACTTAAAAGTATCGTATCTTAAATTACTAAGAGAGTGTTTGGATATAGATTAGTGACCACATGTTGTGGCTTTTCAAGATGAGGTCAACGAGTAAATTATCAATGTCGTCCCTAAAGTTTTGCTCGCTAACGATTTCCTCCCTTGAAGAAGGAAATGGTTTGAAAAATATATGAATGTTCAATAGTCGGGCACGTTAGTCCCTGAACTTAACGTGGAGTCCTAGTTGGATACCCTACATGGCATAAGTTTCCTGCCCATCAAAATATTCACCTTTCACTTGGGTCCCTCCGTAGTGTCAAGATCTCATTTCTCAAATTGGACAATAAATTTACCCCTGCCATCTTCCTTGCATGAAGAAGACCACCGTTGTAACGCCCCAATTTTCACGGGTTACCTTAGATACCATAACAGTAACTAAACATGTTGGATATCTTTCAAATCTTGAAAATGCATAATATTTTTTTTCAAAACATGCTATCGACAACATGCACTACATGAAGATATATCCATCCATAATATGAACCATATACCTACATAGTCATGTGTTACACAATGATGAAAATAGTTTTATAAACTAATTGACTCATCAAAAGAAGGAAGACATGCTGCCACAATGAAACTCAGACCAGACCTCCTAACTCTGGTATACCTCTTGTGATCCCATATAGGGGACCACACAAAGGTATATAGTCTCGGGACCTACCGTGTCCCTAGTTATGCTAATGTACAGACACAACAGTCACACTAACTACTTATATCACCAAGCGCTAAGCCATCTGTCGATCTCCCAAGAACTCTTCTCTGATTCTACATTCGTCAGATTCTTCCCCGCTACGTGGCCAGCAGTTGTCTGTCTAGCGACAGGTCGCCCAAACACAAGAAGCAAACAAATGCAAGGGTCACTTCCAAATAAAACAACATAAGTAATATATATATATATATATATATATATATATATATATATATATATATATATATATATATATATATATATATGAGGAATGCTAATGCACACCCACCTTTTTTTTAGAAGGAGTGTATTAGCAACCTACACCTTTTTATTTGAACAAAAAACCCAACATTCACTTCTTAAAACAAGTTACTTACTATGGGTATAAACGTAATTTTTCTTCAAACTCTTTCTCTCTCCCACTTTCTCTCTCCCACTGAGCAATTGCAGAGAGGGCAAATGACATGCATCAGCTTCGTCTCTCTCAGACCTCTCCTAATACGTCTTCGTTTGTCTTCTATTGCTGCGAGCACCACATTGATTTGGGATTCTTATTTTTGTCTCACCCATCCTGCTCTCCATGTCTATCGCAAGTCCTTAAATTTTATTTTTGAAATTTCTTGTGCAGATGTTCTTATGCGTACTGCTTTTTGCAATTTCTCATTTCCCCTTCATATCAGTTTCACAATTTCTATAAAGGCTTGTGATTTTATTATAGGTTTGCTCATAATTTCCCCTTCATATACGCTACTGAATTGTGCAGATTTGCTCTTGATATTATTGTTTAGATATTATTATGGGTTTTCTTATAATTTCTATAAACATGTGATTTTTACCTTTGCTTATTCTTAGTGATTTATTCTAGCTGAGACATTATGGGTTTGCTATTTCTTCTTCTTTTAACATAGCAAAATTTTCATTGATTGATACTGCAACTAACTTTCCTTTTAAATATTAAAAAAATCAGCTTGCATGTAATATAGAAATTGCATCTGAAGTAAGAAATGAAGTCGATGATTCTCCATCTGAAGCAAGTAATAAAGATGGCGCTTCTATATTTGAAGATGATGAAAATGTCATTTCTTTATCTTTTCAAGAGCAGGGAACTAGACCCACTCCTCAAGCTAATAACACATCTGAATGGGTTCCTTATGAAGGGAAAATATTTAGTAGCGATGATGAAGCTTACAACTTTTATTGTGTATTTGCACGAAAAAATAGTTTTTCAGTTAGACGCGGTCTTGTTTACAAATCCAATAAAATTCAGACTGAAGTGAATTCATTGGGTATTTATAAAAGGGAATTTGTTTGTCATCGTTTTGGTTTAGTTAAACATCGGAAAGTGGCTGAAGTTGGAAGTCAAAGGAAACAAAAAAGCTGACGGTGTAATTGTGGAGCGAAAATGTTAATAACTAGACAAAAAATTGGTTCTGATGAAAAATGGGTGGTTAAGTATTTTTATAATCACCACAATCATGAGTTATTAGATGATAAAGAGGTTCAATTTATTCCTGCTTATCGTAACATTCCAATTGCTGATCAAAGTCGGATATCATTATTGTCAAAAGTTGGTTGCTCTATCAGTCTCATACTAAGAGTTATTGAATTAGAGAAAGGAATAGATCCAGAAAATCTACCATTTTTGGAGAAATATATTAGGAATTTTATTCAATCTCAAAGTGGTATTGGTAGAGAAAATGATGCTTCAGATGTTCTCAAATTGTGCAAAATTCTAAAAGATAGGGATGATTCCTTAAAATATGATTTCACCATGTATGAAAGTAATATATTGGAGCATCATATTTGGGAATTTGGTGACTTAATTCGAGCATATGAAAATATGCAGCAACTACACTTTCCATTGGCTCGTACATCATGCCGCATCATACCAAAGTTGTGATAGTAATAAAACCACACAAGAAAGGAGGGGTTTGAATTGTGTGTGTGACCTTTATAAACATTTTCGCAATATAGTTGTTATTAGTTCGAAAACGTTGAAAGATATGTGCAGCGGAAATAAACTTAGAGCTTGAAGAATAAAGCACACACAATATTTATCCTGGTTCACCCCCAAAACTGATAGGGCTACGTCCAGTCCTTGGCTATACCAAGATTTTCCACTATTTCAACAGAATAGTACAAGTGTTCTCAGGGACTTCTCCCAGTATTCTGAGGACTACTCCTTTACAAGTTTTCTTAGGACTTCTCCTTTATCTCTCGAGTATTCGACAGGACTCCTCCCAGTTCTTTTTCAAGAAGGTTTGTTTTCTACAGGGATCTCTTCACAAAGAGTGGGTAGAAACTACGAAGTTCTAAATTCAGAGAGGGTATACAAATTGGTTCTCTGAAGGGCTTGTGTGAGAAAGAATAAGAGTTTTCACCCCGTAGGGATTTCACACTAGTTGGCGACTAAACTCAGAAAATAAGAAGGCTAAGGTTACTGAGTGTTCTTGACTAAAGCTTGTTCAAATTGTAAACTGACTTGAAAGATTTGAATGCTTTGATAGTGTGTAAGTCGCCAAGTTGAAGATGATGCAGAGGCCACTATTTATATCTTCAGTAGGATGATAACTGGAGGCGCTGATGAAGATCTTCAAAAATAGTTCCGTTGAATCTTTGCTTGATTGTGAGTAACGGATACTTCTGCATCGCTTGTTGTAGTCTGCCAGGTGAAGAATGTTTCTCCAAAAGATAGAGAGTGATATCGCCTGGCAATGCTTTTGTTCTGGTTCTCAGAGGTTGCAATTAATGCATGTGCATTACAGCTAATATGGTAATTAATGCTCTGACCAGAAGATTTGGATTTGGCCGTTGAGGAGATACGATGATCAGAGGATATCACCGCTAATTCAGCAAAAGCAACTTGAATTAAGGAATGTCAGAGAATTTGAACCTTCAAGGTATATGGCGCTTAATTCTGTCTCTTTCGCCATTAATGCTCTGATCCACCAAGAGGTGCATGACAACTCATCTTTGGTTTGAGCAAACGATCTCCTTTAAGCTAATTCTTTTTGTATGGGTCTTCAATCATTGCTCTCTGGTCAACTCATGTGTTTGACAAGGATTGAGCCGGACAGTCTTTGCAGGCGGACGAACTTTACTCTGGAGGCAGACTCATTTCTCATAGGCGGACGGTCTCTTCTTCATTTGCTTTTTGATAATGTTTGCAGCATGGCTTCAGTTCATAAGTGTTCCTGAATATGAAATCCTTTAAAGAAAGTTAGTAACACTTAGCGAAATTGTTATTTATCAAAGTAGGTTAATTCATTTAAATATTTTACTCTAACAAGTTGGTGGGGGTCGATTATTGATTTGGATAGAGGAAGAAGAATCAATCACTTGCTCTTGTAAATAATTTCAATTTCTGGAATATTGTGTAGAAATGCTATTCAAGTATTGGTGATGAAAAATATTTTTGCTTCCCTATAAAATATCTTCCCCTTCATTGGACGCAAGAAAGTTCATTGGTCCCAAAATATAGGAACATAATCAATAGCAGTGATAACTCCAAATTTTTGATTCTAACAATCTCCCCCTTTTTGATAATGACAATTTCCTAAAAAAAATGAGAGTGAAATATGTCTTTCTGATTTCCTCCCCCTAATTTTAAGATTCGTTTGTGAGATTGATTACTCCCCCTAAATTTATGCTATCTTCTTTGTCATTTTTAGTTATACTTTATTGATAGTAATAAAACCACACAAGAAAGGGGGGTTTGAATTGTGTGTGTGATTTTTTTAAAATTTTTTCACAGGATAGTTATTATTAGTTCAAAAGCGTTTGTCAAAGATGTGCAGCGGAAACAAACTTTGAAGCTTGAACAATAAAGCACACACGATATTTATCCTGGTTCACCCCCTTAATCGACAGGGCTACGTCCAGTCCTTGGCTTCACCAAGATTTTCACTATTTAAACAAAATAGTACAAGTGTTCTCAGGGACTTCTCCCAGTATTCTGAGGACTACTCCTTTACAAGTATTCTAGGACTTCTCCTTTATCTCTCGAGTGTTAGACAGGACTCCTCCCAGTTCTTTTTCAAGAAGACTTAGTTTCTACAAGAATCTCTTCTGTAAGAGTGGGTAGAAAATATGAAGAGAAAAGTTCAGAGATGATAGATAAGTTGGTTCTCTGAAAAAGGTTGTGTGAGAAAGGATAAGAGTTTTCACTCTATGAAAAGTTTCACACTAGTTGGCGACAGAACTCAGAAAATGAGAAGGTTAAGGTTACTGAGTATCTTGGCTTAAAGCTTGTTCAAATCGTAGTTAGACTTGGAGAGTTTGAATGCTTTGATTGTGTAAGAGTCGCCAATTTGGAGCTGATGCTAAGTCCACTATTTATATCTTCAGTAGGATGATAACTGGAGGCTTTGGTGAAGATCTTCAAAAATAGTTCCGTTTGAATTTCTGCTTTGATTGTGAGTAACGGATACTTCTGCATCTGCTGTTGCAATCTGCCAGATAAAGAATGTTTCTTCAACAATGAAGGACGGTATCGTCTGGTGATGCTTTTGCTTCGGTTCACAGAGTCTGCAATTAATGCTTATGCATTACAGCTAATTCAGTCATTAATGTTCTTACCAGAATATTTGAATTTGACCGTTGAGGAGATACGATGATCAGAAGATATCGCCTTTAATTCAGCAAAAGTAGCTTGAATTAAGGAATGTCAGAGGATTTGAATCTTCAAGGGATGAGACGCTTAATTCTGTCTCTTTCGCCATTAATGCTCTGAACCACCAAGAGGTGCACGATAGCTCATCTTTGGGTTGAACAAACGATCACCTTCAGGATATTTCGTTTCGCACGAGTCTTCAATCATTGCTTTTAGTCAACTTAAGTATTCTTCATGAGGCAGACTGATTCACATCGTAGGCGGACGAACTCTTCTCTGGAGGCAGACTGATTCACATAGGCGGACGGATTTGTCCACTTGCTTTTTGATAATGCTTTGTCGAAATCCTCGCAGCATGTCTTCATTCAACAGGTGTTCTTGAATATGAAAGCTTTTAACGAAGTCAATAACACTTAGCGAAATTGTTATTTATCAAAATAAATTAACTCATTAAATTTTTGATTCTAACAAACTCCCCCTTTTTGATAATGACAATTTCCTAAAAAAAATGAGAGTGAAATATGTATTTCTGATTCGTTTGTGAGATTGATTACTCCCCCTAAATTTATGCTATCTTCTTTGTCATTTTTAGTTATACTTTCTCCCCCTTTGGCATTATAAAAAACATAGATAAAGAAAGGCATAGTAGTCATTAAGAGCATAGATAGTTAAAGAAGACATAGAGCAGTAAGAATAAAAGTCAAGAGGATGGCTTGGATTGCCCAAGAAGTAGAGCAATAGTGTCTTGCAGTCGATCGAAGCGAGCATCCATTTTGACGGAGAGGTTATGTTGCATGGTGTCAAGGCGAGCATGCACATCTTGATGAAGAACACGCCGTTCATGAGAGGAGCGATCATTGAAAGTGTCAATGTGTTAAGCAATCAGGGAAACCATGGTTCTAACATCAGCAGAGTCGGAACTAGGAATGCGATCGACCAGCGGTGATGCAGTGAGTGATGGCAAAAATGGAGTGAAATATGCCACAGTAGGAATGAGTGGAGATGGAGTGATGGAATGCCAACCAAAATGAGGAGCCTTCAGGACCGACGGCATCATAGGAAGAAGTACCAATGTCCAGGTCTTAAACGTGAGGACCAGGGGATCAACTCGACCAGCCAAGTGAAGAGGAATGGAAGCGACGTGAGTATCACCAGAGATAACCAGCTGCCAATCGAAGTGGAAGAACAAGTGGCATGATGGCAAGGATGGAGTGAGCTGGTAGTCATGACATCCAGGAGGAAGCCATAAACCTGCCTTAAAGCAGAAAGGGAAACCAAGGGCTTGTAAACACACATCTGAAAGAAGATGGGCATTGGGTGCAGTTGTAGAGCGCTTGCGTTTGCCAGAGTAGATCTGGAACACCGAGGAAAACATGACATGAAGGGGATCTGAGGGAGAGACATGCAGGCAGGAGAAATGAAGGGAGCCGGAGATGCAAGCTTGAGATCCAGATCCAGATCTTTATGGAGGGGGACAAGTGGTGATGGATGAGATGCATTAAGATTTGTATTAATGTGAGCATCTACCCCTTGTATTAATGTGATGCACGTCCTTTGCCCTCACCTCACACAATAAGACACTTATATTATATATATATATATATATATATATATATATATATATATATATATATATATATATATATATATATATATATATATATATTGGTATGGCAGCCTAAGGAATATGGACGAAAATAACATTTGGCAACAACATCACTTAACATATGGAAACAACATTCACAGTTAAGCACTACAACAATCAAGATGTGATGTTTATGTTATGCCAATGCACATGTGTCACTCTCTCGAACCATAATTACCCGGATATAACGCCAACACTGACTCGCGGGAGGAGGGTCAAATCCTTCCAGTTTCTGGTTTGGTGGCAGCCTCCATCAACCACTGGGATTTTCCACTTACACAGGTACGACTCAAGTCGTCTTGATCCAACGACACGACCAGGTCTTTGGCTCGGCTAACTCTGCATAGTTACCAACCTCATTGGCTTGTACCCCATGTATACATGATATGTTATGCTATTTATAATCAATAAGCATAATCATCATCGCAATCAAGGCTTAACATGAAATGTCTTTTATGCGAATTCGAGTTCCTTACCAATGCGAGTCCACTCTCAATTGAGTGCCCGCTTTATATCAAATCATTTCTCGTCAGTTGGACTTACATGCCCGTGACCCTGTTTCGTTAACAATCGATAAACAATGCTTTAAACATGCATTCTCAGCAACATCATATCACAATAGATCATCATGCTTCCAGAGATCAACATGCATCATGTTATCAACAATTCAAGCATATATTCATATATCATTACAATAAATCAACAAATCACTTCAGTCACACACTTCTTGTGCCACAATCATATCAATAACATTAGCAACATCCCAAAAGCATACAATCAGACGTACTTATCATATATTGTATAGCTATTTAAAGCTCAGAAATGCTATTACCGAGGCGCTTTCCTCCTACACTCTGTACTCGTCTCGTACGCTCTCGTGTTCCTTGTACCTTAACAAACATATACCCTAACTTAATGACAAAACTCAACTAAGCTTTATTTCTTAAGCTAGGGATTAGGTATAACTCGAGGTCCCTTATGTATGCATCAGTACCATCTAGGGAACCCTAGATTTCGATAAAACTTTTCAAAGGTGCTTTTCAAATACAACATGTACATGAAAAACCTTTTACTTTTGAAAGCTAATGCTTTTCAAAACACATTACAAAACGCTCAACCAAACCTTTTCGAATTAAATCATTTTCCTTTTCAAATTCAAGAATTTTTGCAAAACTTATTACGAATCAAGTTCAAAGAAACCTTCCTTATTTCTCCCTCCCTTGATAACTCTCGGCCCTAGGCCAATCCTTCATCAAAACTCTCAACATAAATCATTCTAACCATCATAATGACTTCCCACCTATTTAGACATAAATCACAAGTCCTACCCATGCTTATCATATCCATTAACACCTCAAGGCTTAAAATTCTCAAATCTCAATTCCTATTAACCAAGTTCATGATTTACACTTTAAGGGAATAAATCCAAACTCTATCTGTTTCAGAACCTCAAGCTCCAAACAAACTTTCACTGTTAAGTTCAAATGTTTTCACCTTTTATCATGTTTTGAACAATAAAAATTTTACTCAAGGTTTAATTATGATAGATAAAGATTTCCTAAGACTTTGAATATTTTATATTTCAGGAAGCATCTATCAAAAGGAAGAAACGCAAAGTCTGCCCTATCTTGAAGAGTTCAAAAGCAGCAAGTTTAAAAGTATTGATTAAGAAGAACGTCTGACAATGTGATGAGTGGATATTATATGATGTTTTTAGGTAGTTTTTAGTCTTTTTATTTAATTATTTTTGAGTCACATATAGGTTTTTTATTATTTTTATGTAGATTTTATATTTGTTTTGCATTTTGCATGTAGATTAGGTTTTATTTGTTTTTCTAGCTTTATTTTATATTTTTAGGAATTTTTATAGCTATTTTATATTTTTAGGAAAAGCTGGTTTAGTTATCATTTTTGTCCAAGGACCAATTTGTAAAGTTTCAGGAAATCAGGGACCAAAATGTGAAAGTTCAAGAGTGGAGGACTAAAAGTGAAGATTGAGAGAATTAAAGGACCAGAATTGAAGTGCTAACCAAGAGAGGACCAAAAGTGAAAAAGAAGAAAATGAAGCAACTCTCTTCAAATTAGCACATGGAAAATAAGGATTAAAGGATGAGTGGAGAATTGATGGTAGTGGGAAGGAGTTTTCAAAAGTTAATTGGTGGCCAATGAAGGCCATAATGGCCATCAACTCCTCCACCATTGATTTTTTACTATAAATAGGGGCCTTTTCCTCACTTGTAAAACACACCTTCTTAGAATACAACAAGTATTCTCTCTTTCTCCCTCTTGAGCATTGTTCCTAGGACTTGAGGGAAGCCATACTTGAGCTCCTATCCAGGGTAATTCAATGTCTCCTTTAGCCATGCTTGGCTAACTTCTTCTTTAAGTTCTTGGGTTGTAGTAGTTTATATTTATGTTTTAGTTTGTTTTTACCTTTCTGAATATTACTTCTATTTCATGTTTTATTTCCTTGTTCTTCATTCATCTTATGCGCATAAGAGTTTTTGCTCATTACTTATACGAATGAAAATTGGTAAGTAGTAAGGGACCTAGGATTTAAAAAAGGTTATAAGTATACTTCACTAAGGAATTAGGAAGGACGTAACTTTATGTTGGCCTGAATTTCTTCTTCATCTTCTTCTCTAGTTAACTAAGTTGCAAGGAATTGAATTTAGTAATTAGAAAGAAAGTTCTACAATGTGTAAGGAATTAACTTGTAGATACACTAGGCTATAGCATCATGAAATTAGATTTAAAATTCAGAAATTAAGTAGGAACTTACTAGCATATTATATAGACTATGTAAACCAACCCAAGAGCTTATTTTCTATCATCTTATTCTCTTTTATTTCATTGCTATTCCATGTGCTACCTTAAACAAACTTTCATCAAATACATCTTTTTAATTTTCCTGTTTAAGTACTAAACTTTATATTAATAAGAACACCTATCCTTTGGATTCGATCTTTTTATTACGTGATAATTAATCGTACACTTGCGATTTTCTTATCACTATGCTCTAGAAGAAAGTTTTACTGCATTCAAGAAACACGTCTTACTATGACCATGTAGATCGTCCTACCACGTTCTGTAATAGAACGTCTGCCTGAATGCTTCCATCAACAAAGACTTACAAAGGTCTGAATAATTAATGAAGCACTATTCGAACCAAATTCAAGGAAGGACACATTTAATATTATATTCCTCGTATCTGCCTACCGTGTCTGAACATTTCGTAAATCAAGGGACACCTTTTCAAAGTCAGCGACACTATATTCTGAATATCGTATCACCTCAAAGGTCAGAATTAAATCTCCGCGTTCAGAATAGAAGATACGATTTGCTGTTTCCCTCAACATTAAATGAACAAGCACTATATAAGGAAGCAGAACAGCAAAGACCAAACGACATTCACAACTGCATTAAATGCTGCAATTAATGCGTAGCAGGTTTACATTTAATGCTTTTGATAGCTTGCCAGAAGTATCCGTTTCAGAGAAGAAATTCAAATGGAGCTTCATGATCTTCACATACGTTCATCCTACTGAAGATATAAATAGAAGACTTGAACACTAGAATCAGTGGCGACTTACAACGATCAAAATCTTAAGCATTCAAAGTCTTTCATTGCAAGCAAGGTTTCAAACCTATTCAGTCGCCTGTATGTGTGATATTCTCATAGAGTGAAAACTCTTATCTTTCTCACACTCCAAAATAGAGAACCCATATTCATATCCTCTCTGTGATCCATACTTAAAATTTTTCTACCCTCACTCTTGTTGAAGAGATCTTTGTAGAAAAGAAATATTCTTTGTAAAAGAATTGAGAGAAGTCCTGTCGAATACTAGGAGAAGTCTTGCGTAATACTTGTAAGGAGAAGTCCTACGAATACTAGGAGAAGTCCTGCATAATACTTGTATGGAGAAGTCCTACGAATACTAGAAGAAGTCCTGCATAATACTTGTACTGTTCGTGCGAATAGTGATAATCTTGGTGAAGCCAAGGACTGGACGTAGCCCTGTCGATTAAAGGGGTGAACCAAGATAAACTCTTTGTGTGCTTTACTTTCCAGGCCTGCTTATTTTTCGCTGCACAAGTTTTCGAAAACACTTTCAAAACTTATATTTGTTTATAACGAAAAGTTTATTAAAAATCACACACACAATTCAAACCCCCATTTCTTGGGTTGTTTCATTACTTCTCAGCAAACATGGTACTGACCTATATGCTGATCCATCCAACTACAGGTCTGTTGTTGGGGCATTGCAATATGCCACTTTCACCAGACCTGAAATTAGCTATGTTGTCAACAAAGTCCGTCAATTCATGAGCCAGCCTCTCGATGTTCATTGGAAGGTTGTCAAGCGCATACTAAGATACCTCAAAGGTACTATCTCTCATGGTCTGCTTCTCAAGCCTTGCAGTTCTAAAGCTGTTGTGCCCTTGACTTCCTACTGTGATGCTGATTGGGGTTCGGATCTGGACGATAGACGTTCCACGTCTGGTTTATGTGTTTTATTTGGACCAAACTTAGTGTCTTGGAGCTCCAAGAAGCAGACGATTGTTGCACGGTCAAGCACTGAAGCAGAATATAGAAGCTTGGCCAACACCACTGCTGAACTTCTTTAGATTCATGCTCTCGTCACAGATTTAAAGATTCCTTTCCAAGTTCCTACAGACAGTATACTATGATAACATGGGAGTTGTGGCCTTAATTCACAACCTTGTTTTTCACACCAGAACAAAACATATGGAATTGGACATCTTTTTTGTTCGAGAGAAAGTTCAAAATAAGTCATTACTTGTGTATCACATTCCTGGTCAGGATCAATTGGCTGATATCTTCACCAAACTTCTCTTGCCTCAACATTTTGCAGAAATGAAGGCCAAACTCAACATTTTGAGGGGGGATGTTAAAGAAATGGAGTATCGTCTGATACCTACCATCTGTAACGTTTGATACTTATCGTCTGTATCGCCTGATACTATCGTCTGAATAAGTTAGCATTCTATCGTTTGTATGGAAGCATCGCTTGCCAAGTTGAATCGCATGCATAACTGTATTGTCTGGTCAGTTAGTCATGTCAATTGTCGATGTGTGATAGGTATCAGCTGTCCATCTGTGATAGGTGACATAGAATTATCCGGGATCCTGTCTGATTGTGTTGACCTGGAATATCCAGGATTATGTCTGTTTTCCTCTATATATAAACAGAGCTTGTACAGTGAATTAATTAGAATAGAAAGAACATTCAGTATCTTCAATTTCTCATTTTTCTTCTTCAAATAACCCTTGGTTCTTAACATGTCATCATAAAAAAGGGGGATATTGTTAGGTTCATAACGTAAAAGGGGAGATTGTTATTGTTAAGTGAGAGATTGTTAAGTTCAGAACATGTATTTTGGTTTTGATAACAATTTTAATACTTAATTGTACATTATGTTTTTCAGGACTATTCCCATCGTCCAATGAATGAATGATGATCTGTCTATATCGTTCATAGATGCATCGTACGCACGTTTACAAAGAAAAGACTCATCGACCGAAGACTAAAAGAGTCGCATCGTTTACAAGCTAAAAATAAGTATCGCCTATGCGGATGTGGAACGTATCGTCTGAAGGACAAAATACACGTATCGTCTAAAGGCCAAGATGCAAGCAATGTCCGAAGGCGAAATGCATGTTTCGTCTAGAGACTGAAAGTGATGTATCGTCCAGAGACTGAAAGTAAAGTATCATCCAGAGACTAAAAGTAAAGTATTGTCCAGAGACTGAAAGTGAAGTATTGTCCAGAGACTAAAAATGACGTATCGTCTAGAGGAAAAATTTCAAGTATCGTATGTAGTGCAATGTCTGCTTACGTTAATCATTAAACAATATAAATCCAGCGCCAGAACAGACCATGTCATATTTCAAAATAGAAGCCATTGATGATTAAACTTATTGCAGAAGCGTAAATCAAGCACCGCATCAAATATATCTGCTGGAAGTGAATGAAACAACGCAGCATCAAATTGAAGGGAGAAAATCACGCTGGAATTACTCAGCAAAGTCAAAGCTATTCAAAGACAAATAGTCATTGGTGAACGGTCAAGTAATAATGGAAGCAGCAAGTCAACAAAAAGAATTATCAGAAAAATGAAGATCAACTATAAATGGGAGAAGCAAGTCAATGACAAGAATTATCAGAAAATTGAAGTCGAACTTAAGTATAAAAGGAGCACTAGAGATCTCGATGAAGACACAGTAACACACAACGAACACAACAGCAACACAGTGAAATACACAGCAAGAAATTCTTACACGTCTATTCTTTCAATCTTGAAAAATCAGTGAGAGGGAAAAACAGAGCCTAGAGTCATATTTTCAAAACAACCTCACCTTACAGAGAAGCTTTTATTTCATATTCTCTGTTTTACAGAATCTCTAGTATTTTCCCGAGAGTCAAATCCATTTACCAATACTTAGAGGATACCGAGCCTAATTGCTTCTACAATTACTCTTTTGAGAAGAGATACTTTTGTAGAAGAACTTGTTGTAAAGGAGAAGTCCTGCATAATACTTGCGGTTAGGAGAAGTCCCTAAGAATACTTGTTGATAGGAGAAGTCCTGCATAATACTTGTACTATTCTGGGTTCAATTGTGAAAATCTTGGTGGAGCCAAGGACTGGACGTAGCCCCATCGTTCTAGGGGTGAACCAGGATAATTTTGCGTGTGCTTTACCGGTTACTGCTTTACTATTTGCATCGTTTAGCTATTACTTGTTTTATTCTGCTGCTTGCTCTATCGTTCTTTGTTAATTTTCTAAAGCTTACGAAAAGGTTTTGAAAAATCATATAATTGTTTTGGAAAAATAAGTTTTTATAAGCACACAATTCAACCCGCCCTTCTTGTGTTGGCCCTTATTTTATCAAAAACTTCACCCAAACCTTCTCTCTAGGAAAAGGATTCTCTGGTGATCGGAATGTTGTGGGAAGAAACACCAAGACCGGTTGTTCGAAAAGATGAAATAACTTCCCAAGCATGCCTAGATGCTAAAATGAGCACAGAATTGGCAACATCACGGCTGAAGAAAAAACAGTGGCCATGACTCGAGGGAAAGTCGAGATAGTTTTGCTCAAATTAGGACTAAACAATTTTCCTTTCCTTTGTAATCGAATCTTAATTTCTCAAACAATAGCCTTGTCAAACGGCTTAATTGTTAGGACAACTTTATAATTCGACTGTTTTATCCATCGATCTTTGCAGTGGTTACTTTATCGTGATTTCGTGTAATGTCGATATATATTTCTTTAAGTATTTTCCGTTTATGCTAAGAGTTCGTCGATCCACACCGATTTCTTGAATTGAGTATGCATTACCTGAAAATACTTTTGTAACTTTAAAAGGTCCTTCCCAACTTGGAGACCACTTACCATAAGTTCGATCTTTCTTATCCATAGGCAAAATGACTTTTCAAACCAAATCGCCAACAATAAAAGCTTTCGACTTAAACTTCTTGTTATAGGCCTTAATCACTTTTTCCTTTTGACATATGATGGACTCCAAAGCTGAAAGTCTTTCTTCTTCCAAATCAATCAATTCGTCTAACACCATATCCTAATAATTTTCGACGGGAATCTCCATTTGGCTTTGCGCACCAGCTGATTGCAAATAAATCTCAACCGGCAACACTGCTTCATGCCCGTAGGTTAGTCGAAATGGAGATGTTCCTATAGCTTCTCAAGGAGAAGTTTAATCCCACAAAACTTGGTCTAAATACAAGTTCGCTGTAAAAGTCTCAGGAATCCCAAAACATGACACAATTTTGTAGATAATCGACTATGGGCTTCCTCCAATCATTAGGAAATAAATTTTCAATTACTAGCTGCCAACTCCTAGGCGTTGGCAAGCCAACGCTTGAGCGTTGGGACACTGGCAGAATTTGTAATAAATAGAGCCTTTGCTTTCACTTGTAAATACACCAGAATACAACAAGTGATTCTTTCTTTCTTCCTTAGAGCATTATTTCTTGAGAATTGTGGGAAGCCTTTCTTGAGCTCCTAGTCCAGGTTAATATAATGTCTCTCTTAGCCATGCTTGGCTAAGTTCTTTTTAAGTTCTTGGGTTGTTTTTAGCTTATAGTTATGTTTTAAGTTTCCTTCTTATATCTGAATAAAGTGCATTTCATGTTTCATTTCCTTGTTCTTGATTTATCTTGCTGTACACAAGTGTTTTTACTTATTTCTTATTCAATGGTAATTGTTAAGTAATAAGGGAAATAGGAATTGAAAGAACATTTGCATATCACTAAGGCATTAGGATAGGCTTTGTTTATGTTAGCCAGAATATAATCTTCATCTTCTTCTTAAGTTAACTAAAAATCTAAGGAATTAGACTTAGTAATTTAGAAGGAAGCTTTGCATGTTTAAGGGATTAACCTGTAAAGAAGCTAGGCTAGAACATCATGGTTTTTCTTGCTTAAACCTCAGACATAAAATTGATTCTAAGAGCACATACTATAAGCTATTTACTCAGCCCAAATTCTTAAGTTTTATCATTATATTTCCATTGCGAATTGCATGTTCAAGTTCTCTATCACAACAAACTCAAAACAATATTATTTATATTTCTGCACTAGTTCTAAACAATTTGAAATTAGATTTTAAAACACCTATCCCTGAGGAGACGATATCTTTTATACTACTTCGGTAACCACCGTACACTTGCGGATTTGGTCTATCAAGTTTTTGTTGCCGTTGCCAGGATAGGTTCTGTTTTTAAGGTCTTTTTGATAATTGTTTAGAGCTTTTTGCTTTTTCAATATGAACTGGTGCTGCTAATTTTGTTTGCTGAATTTTGTAAGGAATTATGGTTGGAACATTTGAGGAATGGTTGGCAAAGATCCGGGCTGATCTTGAAAAAGATGAAAAGAAGAAGCGTGTTGTTTTCAATTTAATTGATGAGTATTACTCTGAATTAGATTGCAAGCGCTCTTCGAGATCTTTGCCCAACCGAGTGCAGGAATGGAATGCCAGAATAATCTTGCAAGGAAGGCTGAATGCAATTTTGAGGAGGCTGCCAGTAAACCAACAAATCCCCATTGACCCGGTAAGTGAATCTATGGACAAAATAGAGGAAAAGAAAATTGAAAAAGTGGATTGCTTAACTAAGGAAAAATTTGTTTTTCTTCCCACACCGGAAGAAAAAGAACAAAATTCTTTTAAACTGTCCATAGGTGATCTTATTTGGGAAGATGGTGAGGATTGAGCTGAGCAAGTTTGCATCATTTTGATGACTTCAAGTTGTCAAAATTTGCACGACTTGAGGGGTCTAAAAAAGTTTGCAATAGACCCTGGTTGATTAACCAATTGTTGGAAGGAACCAAGTCTATCGAAGACTATAAAATTGAGCTCCTTGGGAGACAACCCATGTCCAGGTTTGGGTATTTTAAATTCAGTAATTTTTTTAATTTTCTATTTCAAAAAAAAAAAATTTTAAGTTGTAGGGGGACCCAACGCCTAGGCGTTCATGCGTTGAGCCCCTGCCTAAAGTCCCAGGATTCCATTTTATTCCAACACTTCAGCGTTGGAGGGGCAATCGCTCATGCGTTGGGCCCCTGGAATCGAACTTTTCAATTTTAAATACCAGCGCTCGAGCGTCGGCAAACCCAACTCCCAAGCGTTGGACTTCGAGCAGAGAGCAGTAAGTTATTATTTTTTCTCTCTTCCCCCACTTTCATTTCAAACTCCTTCCCACTTCTTCTAAAAACCCACGAGCACAGAACCTCAACCTCACCATTTTTCTCACATATCACTTCACACAACTCACTTATTTCCACATTGTTCTTGGACTCTTGGTTGATTTCCTCCCTTCTTGTTCCCCTACGTGTTGCTGTAACTGTTCTTCATTGTTCAAGGTTGGTTTTAATTTGCCTTACTGATTTGCTTCTGTCACCTTGAATTTCTGGAACAATAGTCATGTTGGGGTTGATGGGGATTGTTATTATGGGTTTTTAGTACATAGGATTGAAATTTCTGGTTATTAGCTTGATGATATGCACATGGATTTGTTGTTTGTAATCATGCCCACCAGGTGTTTGATGTTTTGTCAGAATGAAACTTTTGATTCTTTTCTGGATTTTTAGCTTTGATTCTTGCTTTGCATGATATTGGGAAAACTCAAGAGTGGTTTTTATGAACTTGGTGGGCAATTTTCTAATTTTGGTTTAATTTTGGTTGGCTCTCAAAGAAGGGGTTTTGAATTAGTGTTGAACTAATTGTTTAACAAGTTTGCTTGCTTGTGGAATTGTTTGTTCTTCTTGCAGAATGGCACCCCGAAGAAGACAGAGAGTTGAGGAGCCGGTTGTTGAGGAGCCCATGATAGAGGAGGAATTTGATGAGACCCAGTTTCTTTCCCTAGAACGGGAAAAGTACTTATGGGAGTTTGTTGCCTAGAAGGAGCTGATTAGAGAAAGACCATTGGAGATTGCAGTTGGAGATGATTATGGGCTAGGAAGAGCTATAGAGCTGAGGAGATGGCAGGTACTATGCAAACCAATAGATGATGGGTGCCAAAATTTGGTGAGGGAGTTTTTTGCTAATGTCAGATTTGATCCCAATGAACCAACACCTACGGACCCTACTTATGAGTCCTGGTTCAGGGGGACCACCATTAAATATGGTCCCGCTGTAATTAGGAACTTGCTGCAGTTGCCCACAGAGGGCGAGGATAATCTGATTTTTGGGCACAATGGATAAGGATATATTGATTTAATCAATCATTATCCTTATGATGAGGTTTTGGAGACTGTAGCAATTCCCGATGCTAGATGGGAACTTGAGGCGGATCAGGTGACGCCAAGTTACATTCACAAGAAGTTTGTGAATCCTGAGGTCCGAGTCTGGGACCACTTCTTGGTGGAAACCTTGTTTCCAAGTTCTAACAAATCTGAGTTGAGGAAACAGGCTGCTTTGTGTATTTATTGCTTGATAAAGGAGAAGCCAATTGATGTTGCCAGAATTATCTCATGGAGAATCCATCACACTGTAAATTTACAGAAACAAGGTAAACGCTTTGGCTATCCACTTCTGATTACAAAGCTTGTGTAGGCCAGGCTGGGAGTGAACTCTCCTCCCATAGAGGTACACATCAGACCCCTTCCTCCCATGACTCTTGACACAGCAAAGAGAACTTACCAGGATCAGGAAAAAAGGTTGGTTGGGGAGGATCCTAGGGAGTTCTACCGGCAGTTAAAGAAGTCTAGGGCCAGATATAGAGCAGCAGCTGCTAGCAGAGGATCAGAGCCAGTTCAGCCCACTCATACCACTCACACATGGCAAGAGGAGGCTTTTGAGACTATGTTCCAATATATGCGCAGTGTGGCCAACAATCAGCAGTTGATGTGGAGGCATGCTGGCTATAGTGACCCAGATTGGGAGAAGCTACCTGAGCCCACTGACTTGGTAACAAGGTTGATGAACTTGAATGTCAGTGAGCAGGCTGGAGGCTCAGGAGCAGCTGAAGGAGAGGAGGCCCCTATGCACTTTGACTGATGAACTATAATTTTACCAGCTTGTAGTTTTTTTTTATTTGGATAATTTTTTTTTCATTTTTCTTCTTTTATTTTGCTTTTAGAATTTTTAAAATTGCATAGTCCAGTACTCTATCCAGTTAACATGCTACTAATGCTCTGTGAATGCTTTATCTGATTGAACTACTTTTTAGGAAAAGATACTATGTTTTGATGCGGTTAGGATTTCATGTTGTTAGAAATGATTGGAAATCTTGATTGTTTGGTTTTGGAAAATTTTCTGAGTTCTAAAAAGGGTATCACTTACCCTGTGTTTTTTTTTCTGAGCGCTGAGGACTCTGAATCCATGATTGTAAAATTTTTCTGCCTTGTGTTGCATGTTGATTGGGATTTTGTTTACTTTGTAAGTTGTGAAGAGATTCTAGGAATTTTTGAAAACTCAGATTCTTGCTTGAAATTGAATTTCCAATAGTAGCCCCCTTTGAGCCCTAAAAAGAGTCATTTTGTTGGAGCCTACTTTTGTGAAAAATTATTTGAGTTGTTAGAAGTGATACATAAATTGGAAAATTAGAGCCATGTACGTTTAGGACCCTCTTTGTAAAAAAAAATGAAAATCTTAAGTAAGTGCTTATGATTTGAAAAATAACTGTAAATATGTGAAAAATAAAGAGGTCCTAGTGTTAATTTTGCTCAAGGCTCTAGATTAAGGAAAAATCACCTAACAACAGATTCTGAGTCAGCTAAATAGAGTTGCTAAGTTCTTGAAATTCACACCTGGATTGTTTAACCTTTTGGCCAAGTTACAATCTTCAAAATTCTCTACAAAGTTACTTAGTTACATGGTTTCAGTTTTGATTTGAATGATAGGAAGAATTATTGAGCTTTCTTGTTTTCATGGAGAATATTCATTTCTGAGCTTAAATTTGATGAACTCAAAAGATTAAAGTACCAGGCCTAACTCTCTTGATTAATATTTGTGGAACATGTATGCCTTCCAAATCCGCTAAGCTTTCTTGAAAAAGTATCTTGTGCTTCTTTGTTAATCGGATAAACTTTTTCAAAACTCGAGGATGAGTTTTTTCTTTAAGTTTTTATGCTTGAGGACAAGCTGTCGTTGGGTATAGTGGTGTGATGACTGGATTATGTATGATGTTTTTAGGGTCTTTTTAGTCTTTTTTATTTTCTTTTTGTTGAGTCTCATATAGGTTTTTATTCTTTTTATTTTGGATTTTCTATTTATTTTTGCATTTGCATATAGATTAGCTTTTATTTATTTTTCAAAATTTATTTATGTATTTTTTAGGAATTTTTTATAGTATTTAAGTCTTTTAGAAAAGCTGGTAGAAATAGTCATTTTGTCTAGGGATCAAATTGTAAACTTCAGGAAAGGAAGGGCCAAAAGTGATAAGTTCAAAAGAGGGAGGACCAGAAGTGAAATCTCAGCAAATAAAGGACAAAAAATGAAGAGCTGGAAGAGGAAGCACCATTTCTAATTGGCACATGTGAAAAAGGCCATGAGTGGAGAATTGATGGAGGAAGGGAGTTTCAGAATTAATAAGGGGCAAGAATGTGGCTACATCAAAGCCATTGAAGGTCATGAAGAGGAAGAACAAAACAGCAAGGCAGAGAAGTTGCAGAGGTGCACAACGCTTGAGCGTTGGCACTCTGCTGGATGTGGGAATTTAATTGCTCCCAACGCCTAGGCGTTGGCAAGCCAACGCTTGAGCGTTGGGACACTGGCAGAATTTGTTATAAATAGGGCATTTTCTTTCACTTGTAAATACACCAGAACACAACAAATGATTCTTTCTTTCTTCCTTAGAGCATTATTTCCTGAGAATTGTGGGAAGCCTTTCTTGAGCTCCTAGTCGAGGTTAATATAATGTCTCTCTTAGCCACGCTTGGCTAAGTTCTTTTTAAGTTCTTGGGTTGTATTTAGCTTATAGTTATGTTTTAAGTTTCCTTCTTATATCTGAATAAATTGCATTTCATGTTTCATTTCCTTGTTCTTCATTTATCTTGCTGTACACAAGTGTTTTTACTTATTTCTTATTCAATGGTAATTGTGAAGTAATAAGGGAAATAGGAATTGAAAGAACATTTGCATATCACTAAGGCATTAGGATAGGCTTTGTTTATGTTGGCCATAATATAATCTTCATCTTCTTCTTAAGTTAACTAAAAATCTAAGAAATTAGACTTAGTAATTTAGAATGAAGCTTTGCATGTTTAAGGGATTAACTTGTAAAGAAACTAGGCTAGAACGTCATGGTTTTTCTTGCTTAAACCTCAGATATAAAATTGATTCTAAGAGCATATACTATATGCTATTTACTCAGCCCAAGTTCTTAAGTTTTATCATTATATTTCCATTGCGATTTGCATGTTCAAGTTCTTTATCACAAGAAACTCAAAACAATATTATTTATATTTCTGTACTAGTTCTAAGCAATTTGAAATTAGATTTTAAAACACCTATCCCTGAGGAGACGATCTCTTTTATACTACTTTGGTAACCACTGTACACTTGCGGATTTGGTCTATCAGCCATCGACGGATTCTGATACTCCCCTTATAACACTTGCAAGTTCTTTGAGACTGACTTTATACTCGCCTCTAAAGTACTGATCATGGAATACTCATTCCAATTGGTTCCAATTAAAAATAGAATTTCGTGGTAAAGTTGTGAACCAAGTGAAAGCGTTCTTCGTCAAAGAACTAGGAAATTATTTCATTTTTAAATATTCATTGTTTGTCATACCTCCAGCTTCGACCTGATATCTAGCAATATGTTCAACAGTGGATTCTTCGACCAAAAATACTTTTAGTCGAATATCAAAAGCATATCTTTTGATCAAGTACTCATTTAATTTGGTCAAAACCACTTGTGAAGTGATTTTCAACCAAGTTAAGACTTGGAAAAAATCTCAGGCTAACACATTAGTATTGAAAAAAATGGTTTAATTAATTCCGCATTTATTTGTTAAATGTGACGCCTCATAGTGTTATAAAAACGAGATCTTACAGATGTCATGTAATTAAATTAAGTGAATTTAATTAACAAAACATCATTGATTAGTGGGATTGTTATTCTAGTTCATGAACAATTTGGTTTAAATCAAGAACACCTGACTTCTTCCTTCTTCCCTCCCATCAACACTCCCACGACCATTCCCACTCCAACCTACCAAAAACTACTTCAAATTCCCTCTCAGAATATCTACAGCAACCACCTCAACCTAGAAATCACACAATAATGTAAGTATAGATAGCAACCTGAGAGGGGGGGTGAATCAGGTTTGCACAATTTTCGCCTTAACAAAACTTTTTACTTTCAAGATAAAGATAATCACAAATGATGATTGTGAGTGCAGCGGAATCAAACGTTTCTTGAAAGTAAAAGATGAGGGTTAGGAGAAATCACACACGGATTTTATCTTGGTTCACCTTCAAACCACAGAAGGCTACGTCCAGTCCCTCAAGAAACCCTTGAGGATTTTTCCACTATTGATAAAATCTTCTTACAAGTCTTACACCAAGGACTTTTAGAATTTCTATCAACAACCTGAAAGCACACCACTTTCAGAATCCCAACCTTCACCGAACCCTACGGTGAATCTTTCACTCAACCAGGATGAAGATGAAGAAGAATTTCTACACAACTGAATCAATCCTTTAATACAAGAATGGATTGATCATAGAAGTTATGCTTTAGGCACTTATCATATGAAGGCTCTTTCTTATTCTGAGTTCTTCAACAGTTGAACAGCATAAGTGTTCTTGAAAATGAAGAATAAGAAACTCAGAATTTTGGCTCTTAATGAATATGAAAGTTGTATAACAATGGTTTCAATTGTGTAAGAAAGTCTTGTTGTGTGTTTTTCTTTTTTGAGCCTAAATGGACTATTTATAGGCACTAGAGATCATCCATGAACCAACACAGGGCTTCCCAAACGTTTTGAGACACAATGGTTCATGAAATAATGCAACTGTCGAGCAGGTAATCGACTACAGTACTTAGGTAATCGATTACACTATGTGACCGCTGCTGTTTGAATTTCAAATTTAAACATGTAATCGATTACAAGCAAGCTGTAATCGATTACTTGCCTCTGTGTAATCGATTACCTTAAGGGTGTAATCGATTACACTCAAGTCCATTTTCTAGATAAAGAAACTTTAAGTCCTAATTGTGTTTTTCTACCACTTTTAACTTATGAAAAGGATTAACCTCAATTACTTTTAATTGTCTTAGAGCCTTCATACTTAAAGAAACCTTAGAAGCATAACTTACCTAAAATGTAAGACTTAGTCAAAGCTAGAACCCTTGAGGTTGCTTGAGATATGTTGCACTGGTTCTTCTAAGTCTTCTTTTCTTCTTTTTGTACACAAGTTTGTCGTCATCAAAACTTCAGCCAGGGTCAGGGGCAAGACCTTCTTCACAAATAATCGTCAAAACCCCAACTTTCACCCATCACTTAGCACCATCTCACCCATACCTTGAGATCTGCCACTAACAAACACAATCACCCCAAGTCTGCGCATTATAGAACCCGGAAACAGAAAGGAGATTGAGAGAGGGAAAGAGGTAGAGAACTTATATTTTGGGTAAAAAAAAGCAGAAATTGGAAGCAGCGACCGATGAATCTTCAAACCAAACACAAGCTTCCCTCTTCAAACCAACCTCTAAACTTCACTATTGTTGAATCTTTACCAACCGGACCAACACCAAACGACCAATCTTCTGCTCCGACGCCACCATGTCTCCATCCTCTCTACCTCTGCCCTCTCAAATGGAACATTAGCTTTCTTGATTCCCTTGAGAAAACCCTAACCCCCAAATACCTGACCAATTTCAATTCGTCAAGGACTCCAACGGCGTCTCCACCTCGCAATTAGTGAAATGGTGTGAGGAGTTTGCTGTCTCCGCGTTGTAGAAGAGCAATGAGTGTATTGGCGATGACAAGTACATGGACTTCAAGAGAGGAAAAGCAACGTTGGTTTTTTGGATGAGGTTTCTGAGGGGTTACGAGGCATAAAACTCTTTATTTTTCATAGTACTAAATTTTTCTGCTACTGTATAAACACATAACTTTTCAACAATTTCCCTCTCAATATACAGAACTAATAAAATTTTAAGAAGGTCATCTTCTATCTTATGGCGAAGCCGAGCCTTAACAACTTTCATTGTAGAAAAAGCTCGCTTTGTAGATGTTAATGAAACATGAAGTGTTAGAATAAATGCATCAATCTATCAACAAGTGGAAATATCGTTGATTTTGTAGTTTCAACTAACACTTAATACTGTCCAATGTTCGGTTATAAACTATATAACTTATCATATCATTTAAAAAAGAACTTTATTGAATAATTAACATTTAAAATATTTTATAATGTTATCAAATAATTAAATTTATCAAATAGTGACTGTAGCGATGGTGGAGGATGGTGGTGGTGGTGGCGGTGGTGGGGTGATGATTATAGTGGTGGAGGTGGAGGTAGTGGTGGTGGCAATGTTGTAGGGCGACAATGGTGGTTATGGTGGCAGTGGTGGCGTGTATGAAGGGTGGCGGTGGAGGGGGTGGTGGTGGTGGCAATGACGGTAGTGGCGGTGGTGGCGGCGTTAGCCGCAATAGTGGCGGCTGCGACAGTGGTAGAGGGTACTGACAGTGGATATAGTAATTTCAAATAGCTTATACGTCACAATTTTATCAGGCCTTATCTCACATATGTAGACTAGATTAAATAATCCATTATTTTAATGTATAAGAGTGGACTGATAGATAAACTTATGCAATACAATGTTAGCACCAAATAATCGAAATAACTCATAATGTATTGTATAAGTTTTAATACCAAACCTAATACGACGTACCAAACAAACTCTAAATTAACATAACTGGAAACATATGAATGATAGTGTCTTAGTTGAAATGGTAAATTCCTTCTTCTAGCTCAGAAAAATCATCTCAACATGCTTACATATTTTTTCATTATCAAATGATTTAAAATATTCTTTAGGATCTAAAGCTGAATTAAGTATAAGAATTTTTACTGCCTCTTAGATTAAATCTTTTATTTAATTCAGATATATAGTTGCAAATCAATTGCATAAGTATCGATTAAACCTAAGCGACCCAAGGGACAACCAAGGAAGGAGCAAGGTGCGTCTGGAACAACAGGAAGGCAAATCAATACGACAATTTAGTGGCAACGCAGCAGGTATTGTCGGTTGATATCCATAGTTTTTCTGGGGTAGAAAGTAGAGTTAGGAGGGCGTATATAGCAAGTCAGAAAGTTGGAATGTTATTGAATTCCCTGAGGAATTGGCTGTTCAAGTTGGCTTGGTTGCTGAGAATGCGGTAGGTGGCATTGTTACTATGTGGAGTTGAAAATCCTTTCGTATCGCTTCTTGCTGGTTGTTTTAACAATGCTTTCTTCTTCAAAGCACTGCTTGCTTGGAAAAGTCTATGAGCCGAATGAAGATTCAGAAAGGTTTGATTTTTTCAGGATGTTGGGGGAAGGAATTGGACTTTTTTTTTCTCGTTTCCTGGTGATGGGAGGAGATTTGAATATTATTTTGATTGCTGAGGAGAGGCGTGGCTTGGGGTGGTGTTTATTCTAAGGAGTTTGTATCAAATTAGCTCTTAATTGATTTTCTGATGATGAATGACGTTTTGTGTGCGAAAAAGAGTCTCTCCTTAACCTTAACTCGGTTTTGATGAAGACAACAACATCAACAAAGAAGAATAAGGTTGAAGACCATGGATATTGGAAAGCACAAGTATTCAAGATCAATTAGATAAGTTTACTGCTTTCTAGTTATCGGGCTTTGCCTTTGATAATTCATTTTAAGTTTGACATTACTTAAGGCTCATGAAAACTTAGCCCAAGCCATTATGAGTAATCAATTAAGTAAGCATGTTGAGATGATTTTTCTGAGCTTTAGATCAAATGATTTAGGAACTAGGATCTAAACCATGTAATCATCTCAAGTGGGTTTTACCTCTTTTAAAAGAGGTAAAACCCGCTTAAATAGGCTTTAAAAATAATAGTTTACAAGGTTTTATTTAGTGGAAACATTTTTTTATCTGTAATCGATTACATGCCAGCAAAAACTATGTAATCGATTACCACAACCATGTAATCGATTACACAGTCCTACAGGTGTATTTTTTTAATTCAAAACCGAACCAATGTATCCCAAAACGTTTTGTAATCATTGTCTTGATTCATGGTGCCTCTCTACACTCTATATAAACATCTCTGAGACCAAAATTCTGGCAAGAACTTTCATAGATGATAAAACACAGATTTTGAGAAAATCTTTCAAATATACAAACGAGCAAATGTTGTCAAATTTTCATATTTCAGAATACTAAGAGCCTTGGTGATATTATGCTTAAAAGTGATTCTTGAAAATGATTCTATTGTATAGGTTGGGAATTGAAGTCCTTATCCATTGTAAAAGTTTTTCTTTATCCTGTCCCACCATAGTGTTTGGTGTTTGTGAAAAGGTCCTTAGAATCAGGGTGATTCAGAGTCCACTATAGTGTTTGGCTCTTGAAAAAGTGCCCTTTGTGTGAAGAAGGTCTTGCTCCTGACCCTGGCTGTGGTTTTGATGACGACAAACTCATCGACAAAAAGAAGAAAAGAAGACTTCGAAGAAACAGCACCACAAAGTTCATCAATAGTCTAGAAGTCTTAGTTTAGGTGAGTTATGCTTCTAAAGGTCTATTAAAGCATAAAGGCTCTTAAAACACCTAACTAACCAAGCTAAGTGTTTTCATAACTTAAAAGAAGTAGAAAACCTTAAGCAGATCTCAAAGGATCAAGTTTCTGGAAGATGGACTTCAGTGTAATCGATTTCAGGATTCTGGTAATCGATTACATCTAGGCAAGTAATCGATTACCCATTGCTTGTAATCGATTACATGTTTGAAATTCAAATTCAAACTGAAACGGCTATTAGTGTAATCGATTACACTAAGTGATGTAATCGATTACCAGAACGAAAAGTTGCATCTTTTCATGAACCATTGTGTCCCAAACCTTTTGAAAAGGGTTGTGATGGTTCAAGGACGTTTCCCTTGCCTATATAAAGTCCATTTGAGTCCAGAACTCGTGACACAACAAGAGACAACACACAGCACATGAGAAAACAACATTAGGCCAAAGCTTTGTCAAAATTAGTTCATCTTTTAGAACTTAAACATTTTGGAGCCTAAATTCTGAGTTCATGATCTTCATGTCTATAAGAACACTTTAGTTGTTCATATCTTGAAGAACTCAGAATTGTATTATGCTTAAAAGTCTTAAAACATAATTTCTCATGATCAATCCATTTCTATGATAAAGGATTGATACAGCCAAATTGTAAACTCTTCTTCATCTCTTTCTGTAAGATTGAGTTTTCACCGTGGTATTTGGTGAAGGGTTGTTGTCACTGAAAGTGGTATACTTTTAGGGTATTGATTGAAGGTGGTTTAGCCTTCAAGGTCTGAGGGTGGTTTGCCTTCAGGAACTGAAAGCGGTTTGCTTTCAGGGGCTGTTGAAAGTGGTTTGCTTTCACAGGGTATTGGTAGAAATTCTTGGGGTCCTTGGATTAGGAACTTGTAAGAGATTTTTATCAATAGTGGAAAAATCCTCAAAGGGTTTCTTTGAGGGACTGGACGTAGCCTTCGGTGGATTGAAGGTGAACCAGGATAAATCCTTGTGTGTTATTTCCTTCATCCTTCATCTTTTACTTTCAAGCAACACTCAATTCCGCTGCAATCACAACAAACGTCGTGTGATTATCATCATCTTGAAAGTAACGTTTTCAATAACGCGAAAATCGGGGCAACACTGATTCACCCCCCCCTCTCAGGTTGATATATGTACTAACAATTGGTATCAGAGCGGAAGTTTAGGTAAGTTATTCCTAAGATCCGGGAAAAGATGGCATCCTCTTCCAATCATGGAACCAGTGAAGGACATAACATAAACAGGCCACCATTCTTCAATGGAGAACACTATGACTTCTGGAAAATCAAGATGAAGATATTCATAAAGTCATAAGACGCAGGAATTTGGAAAGCCATTGAAGAAGGTCCCTTTGTGCCTGTAGCAGAAGTAGAAGGAACTTCACAAGTAAAACCAGAAAGTTCATGGAGTGAAGAAGAAAAGAAGAAGGTTCAATATGATCTCAAAGGAATGAACATCCTTACATCTGTCCTTGGAATAGATGAATTTTTCAGAGTATCAACGTGCACTACATCAAAAGAAATATGGGATACGTTGATGGTGACTCATGAAGGAACAGATGAAGTCAAGAGATCAAAGATCAATACTCTATCTCAGGAATATGAAATGTTCAGAATGCTTCCAGGAGAAAAGGTATTAGATATGCAAAAACGATTCACTCATTTAATTAATCATTTGATTGCTCTTGGTAGACAATTTTCAAACAGTGATTTGAACATGAAAGTTCTAAGATCACTTACAAGAGTATGGCAACCAAAAGTAACAGCCATCTCAGAGAAGAAGAGTTTATCAAAAATGACTCTTGCAACTCTTTTTGGAAAACTCCAAGAACACGAGTTGGAATTGAATCGTTTGGAAGAAAATGAACAACATGAGAAGAAGTATCGATCCATTTCCCTAAAAGCAAAAGAAAGCATCAAAGAAGATTATGATGCAGATTATGAAGAAGAAGACAATGGGAATGTGAATCTTCTAGTAAAGAATTTTGGAAAGTTTCTTAAGAGAAAAGGTGTGAAATTCAACAACAATAAATCTTTCCAAAAGAACAATGAATCATCTTCCTCTCAAAAGATCACATGTTTCGAATGTGGCAAACCGGGACACTTCAAGTCAGATTGCCCAAATCTTCAGAAGAAGAAACATGGTCTAAGAGAGAAATTTGAGAAAAAGGATCAACCTACACGAAGAGCATATTTGGCTTGGGATGATAATGTAGTAAGTTCATCATCAGACTCTGATAAAGAAGAAGCACAAGTTGCTTTGATGGCCTCACATGATTCAGATGTTGAAGATTCCCAGGTAAGTGATAACTCTATATCTTTTCATGATTTAAAGTTTACCATGGAAAATATGTTTAAATTATGTCAAGAATTTTCTAAAGTTAGCACTAGGCAAAATGAGTTGATTTCATCCTTAGAAAGTAAGTGTAGAAACTTACAAGAAGAACTAGATATAGTAAAATCTAAGTTAGACATTACTCATAAATGCACTAAGTGTAGTTCTTTAGAAGAAAAGATAGAAAATCTTCAACAAAGAGTTAATAACTTCAATAAAGGAAAACAGAAGTTAGATGATATCCTAAGTGTACAAAGACATTCAAACAATAAGTCAGGTTTAGGATATACTTCTCACCCAAAGACAAAAGAGGTTAGGAAAACTGTGTTTGTAAAACCAAACCATGTATTAGGATCTTCTAGTAACATTAAGATCAATCCTTCTAGGAGTACAAACAATAGGAAAAATAATCAAAACAGACCCCCTAAGAAGATCCATTCCTCTCCTAGACAAACCTCTAGTTACAATCATTACTCTTGTACTTATTGTAACAAAATAGGACATACCCCTAGTAGATGTTACTACAAACATGTAGGAGTACCAAATAGGGAGTACATTTGGGTTAGAAAGGATGTTAACTTAGAAGGACCCAAAACTTGTTGGGTTCCTAATACCCATGTCTGAACTTTGTCATGTAGGTGTGTATGAAAGCAGCAAATGATTTATGGTATCTTGATTGTGGCTGCTCATCACACATGACAGGAGACAAAACCAAGTTTTCTTTTCTTATACCTAGGGAAAAAGGTTTTGTCACATATGGTAACAATCAAAAGGGAAAGATACTCGGTATTGGAAGAATAGGCACACCCCCTCAAACAGTCATCGATAAAGTTCTTTACGTTGATGGTTTGATGCATAATCTTCTGAGTATCAGTCAACTATGTGACAAAGGTTTGAAAGTTGGTTTTATTAATGATATATGTGTAGTAAAAGATGTGAAAACTAAAGAAATTAAGTTTTCTGGATATAAAGTAAACAAAGTCTTCATGATCTCCTTGGATGAAAATTCCACAAAACGTAAGATGCCTTTTGGCCAAGAATAATAGTGATTCGTGGCTATGGCATAGAAGACTTGCTCATATACACATAGATCACTTAAACAAACTAGTCAAGCATGATCTAGTTGTTGGGCTTCCAAAGATAAGATTCGAAAAAGACAAGCTTTGTGATGCATGTCAAAAAGGGAAGCAAACCAGAATGTCTTTCAAACCAAAGAACATAGTTTCGACTTCAAGGCCCCTTCAATTGCTACATATGGATTTGTTCGGACCTTCAAGAACAAAAAGCCTCGGAGGTAATTTCTCTGCACTTGTTATTGTTGATGATTTCTCTAGATTTACATGGATGATATTCTTGCCTCATAAGAATGAAGCCTTCAATGCATTCAAGAGATATGCAAGGCTAGTTCAAAATGAGAAGTCTTTAAAGATCTCTTCTATTAGAAGTGATCATGGTGGAGAATTTCAGAATCAACAATTCCAAGAACTATGTGATGAAAATGGAATATCACATAATTTCTCTACTCCGAGAACACCACAAAAAAATGGTGTTGTAGAAAGGAAGAACAGGTTACTTGAAGAATTAGCAAGAACCATGATAAGTGAATCAAGCCTTCCTAAATATTTCTGGGCTGATGCTGTAAGTACTGCTTGCTATGTTTCCAATAGAGTTCTTATTAGGCCTATACTGAAGAAAACCCCTTATGAACTCTACAAAGGAAGGAAACCAAATATCTCTCATCTACATGCTTTTGGATCAAAATGCTTTGTTTTGAATAATGGAAAAGAAAACCTTGGTAAATTTGATGAAAAATCAGATGAAGGTATATTCCTTGGTTATTCTTTAACAAGCAAAGCATATAGAGTCTTTAACAAGAAAACTCTATCTGTGGAAGAATCCATACATGTCTCTTTTGATGAATCTAAATCTTCAGTAGAAGATAAAGTAAATCTTCCAGATAATGAAGAAGAAGACATCATTGTCAATGAAGATTCTCAAAAGGATGGAGATCAAAATCCAATACAAGAAGAACACATTGAAGATGATACTTATCAACTTCCAAAGGAATGGAGAACCCATAGGGATCATCCAGTTGATAATATTATTGGTGATATTTCTAGAGGCGTTTCTACAAGGCTACGCTTAAATGATTCAGTATTAAATATGGCCTTTGTCTCTAAAATAGAACCATCAAAAGTAAATGATGCTCTAGAGGATGAGTATTGGATTGTAGCAATGCAGGAAGAACTAAACCAATTTGAAAGGAATCAAGTTTGGGAACTTGTTCCAAAGCCTAGTGATAAGCATATTATTGGAACAAAGTGGGTATTTAGAAATAAGTTAGATGAAAATGGTATCATAGTTAGGAACAAAGCAAGATTAGTTGCTCAAGGATATAAATCAAGAAGAAGGTATAGATTTTGATGAAACATATGCACCAGTAGCAAGGTTGGAAGCTATAAGACTTCTATTGGCGTATCCTTGCTCTTTAAATTTTCCATTATATCAAATGGACGTCAAAAGTTCTTTCTTGAACGGATATATTCAAGAAGAAGTCTATGTGAAGAAACCTCCAGGATTTGAAGATCCAAAGTTCTCTTCACATGTCTTCAGATTAAAGAAGGCACTCTATGGTCTTAAGCAAGCCCCTCGTGCATGGTATGATAGATTAAGCACATTCCTTTGTGATAAAGGATTCCAAAATGGTAAGGCTGATACAACCTTGTTCATCAAAAGGACCAAAGGTAATACTTTATTAGTTCAAATTTATGTTGATGATATTATCTTTGGTGCAACTAACGAATCTCTCTGTAAGGATTTCTCTAACATGATGCAAGAAGAATTTGAGATGTCTATGATGGGACAATTAAATTTCTTTCTTGGATTGCAAATCAAACAATCACGTGATGGAATATTCATCAATCAATCAAAGTTTTGCAAGGAATTACTAAAGAAATATGATTTGGATGATTGCAAAGCCATAGCCACACCAATGGGGTCTAATACATATTTAGATCAAGATGTATCCGGTGTTCCAGTAGACATTACTAAATATAGAGGTATGATCAGATCTCTTTTATACTTAACTGCAAGTAGACCTGATATTATGTTTAGTGTGTGTCTATGTGCTAGATATCGAGCATCTCCTAAGGAATCACATTTAAGTTCCGTTAAGCGGATTTTCAAATACTTGAGAGGAACTACAAATGTTGGCTTGTGGTATCCCAAAGGGAGTGCTTGTGATTTGATTGGATATTCTGATTCTGATTATGCAAGTTGTAAAACTGAAAGAAAAAGTACAAGTGGTACTTGTCACTTGTTAGGAAATGCCCTTGTCTCTTGGTCTTGCAAGAAACAAGCATGTGTTGCTTTAAGTACTGCTGAAGCAGAATATATTGCAGCAGGAAGTTGTTGTGCACAAACTCTATGGCTCAAACAACAACTCAAAGATTATGGCTTAGAGCTGGGCTGCATTTCAATTAAATGTGACAACACAAGTGCAATAAATCTCACTAAAAATCCCATCATGCATTCTCGAACTAAGCATATTGATATAAGACATCATTTCCTCCGAGATCATGTTATGAGGAAAGATATTGAGATTTCTTTTGTGGATACTCATAATCAATTAGCAGATATCTTTACTAAGCCTCTTCCTAAAGATTCATTCTTTAAGATTGGAAGAGAATTAGGCATATTAGATGAGCATGACATTTAAAGTAACATATTGTGTTGCATAATCATTGTGATAGTATATGTTTATATGCATTTAGCTTGATTATGTGATTCCATATGTGTTTAAAATATGTTACATAGGATTCTAGAGCCTAGAACTCATAAAACTGTCTTAGTAATCGATTACCATAGGTCCTGTAATCGATTATCCTTGGTCTCAGTCCTCGTGCCTGTTAGAGTTCTATAAGTAATCGATTACTCCAACTGCTGTAATCGATTACACATTCAAAATTTGAATATTTTCAAATTCAAACTCCCAGTAATCGATTACCCTAACTGTTGTAATCGATTACCTGCTCGAAACACTGCCAGAATTTCAAATTTCCCTCCATCCTTTGAAATTCAAACTTGGAATAACTGCTCTGTAATCGATTACCCAACTGCTGTAATCGATTACATGCTCGAGATATTTAAACCAGCCTTAGATGATGATCAACCATATCTTCCAAAAATCATTCTGAGTCCTGATTTCTAACATCCACAACAACATGTCTTTCTCTCCTTGCCTATCCTCAGCCTTTTGTCCTCATAATCCACTAAATTTCTCCCGTCTTCTTCCCACTTCTGATGAGAAAACTCGATTTATCTCTCACTTTGTCAAACAAACTATTCACACACCAACCTATGCCAACTTGAATTCCTTCCTCGACGCTGGTCTCACTTTTCCTGCTTTACTCGGGAATCAATATCTTGATAGTTTTATCACATCAACCATTCCTTACTATCCAGAATTAGTCAAGGTTTTCTACTGCAACTTGGAAGTTCAAGGCACTGGCATCAAATCATCTGTTAAAGGAACTACTGTTCAATACTCTCTTATATCTCTTGAACGATTTTTGGGTCTTCCCACTTCTGGTGCACAGTTGGGAACTCATCTGCCCTGCCCCTGGCCCGAATACAGTTCCGAGTCATTTTATCACACTTTATGTCGCTTTACTCCTTCTGAGATAAAGAAACTGCATCCCCCTCGTACCAAGACTTGTCCCTTTCATGTTGATGTCCTTACCACCACCAACCATTTGCTTCATTACTTCATTCATCAAATTCTTCTGCCTCAGGAAGATCTTCATGCCCATATTAGTGAGTTAGAACTCCAAATATTATATGGCATTCTCAATGGTCATCCCATCAACTGGACCTTCCTGGTGATGCATCATATGCTCACATGCAGAAATGAAGCACCGTCTTTTCCATACGTCCACAGTATCACTCGCCTTCTCCTTCATTCTGGTGTTCACATTGACAATAGATATGATATCCGATCTTCTAAATACAAGTGTGTTGATACAAAGATACTATCCAGTTTAGGTCTATTTCATGACTATGGAATTGACACTCTTTCTTGGTTGCTTCATTATGATGGTATTGATCCATCCTCGGATGATGAAGACGTGTCAGATGACTCTTAAGTTTTCTAGGCTAGTTTCCCCTTCCCCGTTACAGTTTGTAATCTTGTTTTATGTAACCTTTCTTTTTGTTGTTGCTTGTACTTTCCTTATTTTCTATAAGATGTTTGGATGGTTGTGCTTTATTTGTGTTTTACTCCCATACCCCCATGCTTTATTTTGCTTTACTTGTATGGATATATATGCCTGTCTTTTTGGCCTTTTCTTCTTTTTGATGAAGTCAAAAGGGGGAGAAAGGTTCTGTGCTATTAAAAATCATATGCAGGATTTCAACTAGTCCATTAGAAAGGGGGAGAAATACTAGATTACATCAATCAGGGGGAGTTCTTCAACAAAATTACCAATATGATCTTCAAGTATCAAGAATGTGTTTGCCATCATCAAAAAGGGGGAGATTGTGAAGAAGGTCTTGCTCCTGACCCTTGCTGTGGTTTTGATGACGACAAACTCATCGACAAAAAGAAGAAAAGAAGACTTCGAAGAAACAGCGCCACAAAGTTCATCAATAGTCTAGAAGTCTTAGTTTAGGTGAGTTATGCTCCTAAAGGTCTATTAAAGCATAAAGGCTCTTAAAACACCTAACTAATCAAGCTAAGTGTTTTCATAACTTAAAAGAAGTAGAAAACCTTAAGCAGATCTCAAAGGATCAAGTTTCTGGAAGATGGACTTCAGTGTAATCGATTTCAGGATTCTGGTAATCGATTACACCTAGGCAAGTAATCGATTACCCATTACTTGTAATCGATTACATGTTTGAAATTCAAATTCAAACTGAAACGGCTATTAGTGTAATCGATTACACTAAGTGATGTAATCGATTACCAGAACGAAAAGTTGCATCTTTTCATGAACCATTGTGTCCCAACCCTTTTGAAAAGGGTTGTGATGGTTCAAGGACGTTTCCCTTGCCTATATAAAGTCCATTTGGGTCCAGAACTCGTGACACAACAAGAGACAACACACAACACATGAGAAAACAACATTAGGCCAAAGCTTTGTCAAAATTAGTTCATCTTTTAGAACTTAAACATTTTGGAGCCTAAATTCTGAGTTCATGATCTTCATGTCTATAAGAACACTTTAGTTGTTCATATCTTGAAGAACTCATAATTGTATTATGCTTAAAAGCCTTAAAGCATAATTTCTCATGATCAATCCATTTCTATGATAAAGGATTGATACAGCCAAATTGTAAACTCTTCTTCATCTCTTTCTGTAAGATTGAGTTTTCACCGTGGTATTCGGTGAAGGGTTGTTGTCACTGAAAGTGGTATAATTTCAGGGTATTGATTGAAGGTGGTTTAGCCTTCAAGGTCTGAGGGTGGTTTGCCTTCAGGAACTGAAAGCGGTTTGCTTTCAGGGGCTGTTGAAAGTGGTTTGCTTTCACAGGGTATTGGTAGAAATTCTTGGGGTCCTTGGATTAGGAACTTGTAAGAGATTTTTATCAATAGTGGAAAAATCCTCAAAGGGTTTCTTTGAGGGACTGGACGTAGCCTTCGGTGGATTGAAGGTGAACCAGGATAAATCCTTGTGTGTTATTTCCTTCATCCTTCATCTTTTACTTTCAAGCAACACTCAATTCCGCTGCAATCACAACAAACGTCGTGTGATTATCATCATCTTGAAAGTAACATTTTCAATAACGCGAAAATCGGGGCAACACTGATTCACCCCCCCTTTCAGGTTGCTATCTATAATAACACTTTGAATCAGTGTGATTCAGAGTCCACCATAGTGTTTGGTGTGTGATTTGTAAACAAGTAAGTGACGTGCTTTTTTTAGGGTGTTTTTGAGAGTCTTGGTGTGAGGCTTGTATTGGACATCAATTACATAGTGGAAAATCCCTGAATCAGAAAGGGGGTCTGGATGTAGATTTCGGTGGTTGAAAGTGAACCATGATACATCATCATGTGAATTTTCTTCTACCCTTATCTTATCACTTTTCAGCATTTCAATTTGTCTTTATACTTGATGTCATTCTAGTTCTCGGTTTACACTTCCATTACGTTTAATTTCTGAGTTTGCATTTTTAATTTGATTATATTGCTGCAAACCTAATTCTCCCCCCTCTAAGGTTGCTATCTAGTGTTTACAATTGACATCAGAGCAAGAGTTGAGTAAGTTATTCCTCGATCCAGTATAGATGGCATCCTCTAAACACTTTTTAGGTGAAGGTTCTAACAGAAATAGACCACTTAGTTTCAATGGTGAATGCAATGATTTTTGGAAAATAAGAATACAAATATTTATTGAATCTCAAGACTTAGACATTTGGAATGTTATTTAAGAAGGTCCATATATACCTTGTATTGATGCTGATGGTAATGAACAACCTAAGCATAGGAATGCATGGAATGATGAGGATAAAAAGAAAGTTCAATATGATTTAAAGGTTAAGAACATTCTAACTTCATCCCTAGGCACGGATGAATTCTTTAGGGCGTCTAATTGTAAGTCAGCCAAAGAAATGTGGGATACCTTAGAGATAACCCATGAGGGATCCGAAGAGGTTAAAAGTTATAAATTAGCCCAAGAATATAAATTGTTTAGAATGTTACCGGAGAGAGAATTCTTGACTTACAAAAGAGGTTCACCCACTTAACTAATCATTTAATTGCTCTTGGTAATTTTTTTACTAATAGTGATTTGAACTTGAAGGTTCTTAGGTCTTTGACAAGGGCATGACAACCAAAGGTTACGGCAATTTCAGAAAAGAAAAGTTTATCAAAGATGATGTTGGCTGAACTATTTGGAAAATTGCAAGAGCGTGAATTAGACCTTGGCCAGTTGGAACAGCAAGAAGGACTTGAAAAGAATGTTAGATCTACTGCATTGAAGACTAAATCCAAAGACTATGATGGATCACAAGAAGAAGGATCTCAATCCAATAGGGAAGAGGAAGATGAAAATATAGAAGTCCTAGTAAAAATGTTTAGTAAATTTCTGAAAAGAAGCAAGGCTATGAAATAAGGCTAAGTTAAGAAATTTGTAAGGAAGAATGAAGAATCAACTTCAAAACAAAAATTCATTTTCTTTGAGTGTGGAAAACCAGGGCATGTTAAGAGTGATTGCCCTTCTCTCCAAAAGAAAAATGGATTTAAAGGCAAGAAGGATATAAAGTTAAAAAGAGCATATATCACTTGGGAAGACAATGGTGTTAGCACAACCTCAAGTTCTAAAAATGAAGAACAAGTGCATCTCTCTTTGATGGTTTCACATTAGTTTGATGATGATGAGATTAGCCATTTTGACTCAAGTGATACATATTCTTATGATGGGTTACAGAGTTCTTTTAATGATTTTCATGACGAGTGTTTGAAGCTTTGAAGATTATGTGCTAAACAAAAGAAGATCACTACATCTCTAGAAAGTACATCTAAAAGCATGCAAGATGAGTTAGACAAGGTTAATAAAAGAAACTCAAAATAATTCCTTAACATGTGATAAGTGTGCATCTCTTGAATCTAAGATTGTTGAATTAAATCAAGTAATGAGCAACTACGAAAAAAGTAAAAGTGATTTGTATATTTTATTGATTAATCAAAGGTATGATCATGATAAAAGTGGACTAGGTTCTTCTAATCATGGTCAATCTAGTGGAACCAGAAAACTATCTTTGTAAAGTGAAGTAAAACATATAACATTGTTCAAACAAGAAAGGTGCATAATAATGCTCCACCTAGAAAGACATATAATAAGAATTCTTTCTATATTCCTAGGATAGAAATGTCTTACAATAAACTTACTTATTTTTATTGTAACTCCATAGGTCACACTCCTAATGCATGTTATATTAGAAAATTTGGTATACCTAGTGGAGAATTTGTATGGGTTGAGAAAGGAACTAACCTAAAAGGACCCAAATATTTTTGGGTACCTAGAAAGAACCATTGATTTTCTTTTGTAGGTGTGCTTGGAAACCAAATGCTGACATTGTTATATAAAGATCAGTTGTTCAAGGCACAAACAAATCATATGGTATTAGTAAGGTTAAAATTTCAAATGTAAAGATGCAGTGAAAATATTGTTACTTTCAATTAGCATTATGAATAAGAGTAAGTTTCATATTGTATGCTACTGTATCTCTTCATTTGGAACTTTGATTGTCATGATGCATCTTTCCCCATATTACTTTGCCTTGTATTTTACTAATTTTTTTTCTTTGGATGATATCAAAAGGGGAGAAAGATTAGTCTTGTTCATGCTATTTCAGGGCATCAAAGACTAGAATTGAAAAATAAAGGGGGAGATACACAAGATAGGGGGAGTTAATAAAATGCATACAAGAAATAGCAAGAGACACTTAATAATGAACAAGAAATTTCAATATGCGTTTGTCATCATAAAAAAGGGGGAAACTGTGAAGAAGAGCCTCTCCTTGGCATTAGTTTGGTTTTGATGAAGACAACAACATCAACAAAGAAGAAAAAGACTAAAGACCATGGAGATTGGAAAACACAAGTATTCAAGATCAAATATATAAGTTTATTGCTTTCTAGTCATAGGTCTTTGTGTTTGATAGTTCATTTTAAGTTTGATATAACATAAGGCTCATGAAAACTTACTTAATCTAAGACTAAAATGTTTTCCTAGTTACAAGAGGTAAAACCCACTTAAATAGGCTTTACAAAAATTAGTTTACAAGGTTTTATTTAGTGGAAACATTTTTTTAAGCAGTGGTAATCGATTACCTGATGCTGGTAATGGATTACATGCAAACAGAAGGTTGTAATCGATTACACAAAAAACATGTAATCGATTACCACGACCATGTGATCGATTATAGAGTCCTGCAAATGCGTTTTTTCAATTCAAAACTGAACCAGTGCATCCCAAAACGTTTTTTAATCATTGCCTTGATTCGTGGTGTCTATCTACACTCTATATAAACATCTCTGAGGCCTAAATTCATGTAAGAACTTTCATAGATGATAAAACATAGATTTTGAGAAAATCTTTCAAATATACAAATGAGGAAATGCTGTCAAATTTTCATATTTGAGAAAACTAAGAGCCTTGGTGATATTATGCTTAAAAGTGATTCATGAAAATGATTCTACTGTATAGGTTGGGAATTGAAGTCCTTAGCCATTGTAAAATTTCTTCTTCATATTTTTCCACCATAGTGTTTGGTTTTTGTGAAAATGTCCTTTGAATCAGGGTGATTCAGAGTCTACCATAGTCTTTGGTACTTGGGAAAAAGTCATTTGAATCAGTGTGATTCTGAATCCACCATAGTGTATAGTGTGTGTTTTGTAAACAAGGAAGTTGTGTGGTTTCTTGAGGTATTTTTGAGAGTCTTGCTGTGAGGCTTGTGCTGGACATCGATTACACAATGGAAAATTCCTTGAATCAGAAAGGGGGCCTAGACGTAGCTTTCGATGTTTGAAGGAGAACCAGGATACATCGCCGTGTGAATTTTCTTCTACCCTTATTTCTTTATTTTTCAGCATTTCAATTTGTTTTTATACTTGATTTCATTCTAGTTCGTGGTTTATGCTTCTGTTACGTTTAATTTATGAGTTTGTGTTTTTAATTTGATTATATTGTTGCAAACCTAATTCACCCCTCCTCTTAGGTTTCTATCTAGTGTTTACTTTATGCTTTGTCAGTTGTTTGGATTTTTTCAATCTCGCACAGGCCATGGAAGTTGTTGTATGAATTAAAATTGTTGTATGAATTAAAATTGGTAGATTCTATTATGAAGGAGGTGGTTTTCTTAGGTCTTGGGCATATCTTTAAAGAAGTTAACTCTATGGCGGATTTTTTAGCTAAGACTGGTTGTGACAGGAAATTTCCCTTAATTTGGGAATTATTTGCTTATCTTTCTTGGGCGGTGTTTCCTACTTGAGAGGGTTGCTCTCAATTTACTTTTCAAATAAATAATAATCTTTCATTCTCAATTTTTTTTTAAATATATTTATTTTATAATGATGTTTCATGTCTCCGTCTTGTTTCTGATGACGGCCAATCCTTGCAAAACAAATGGCTTTCATGTTAGGAACTTTGACTTTGTGAGCATCACCAAATGATATAAAATTATCGAATAGTAGTTTCCAAGCATCATCTCTCGATTCATGAAAAAGATATTTAGTTGTTGACCCATGATTCTAAGTATATTAACTATATATTGAGAACATCATTGTAAGGCCTAACAAAGAGTAATAATACCCAGTATTTCTTTCATCACAGGTGATATAAAAACAAACTCAAAAGCCAACAATTTATGAGAAGCTGCTCTTGCATCTCTTCGTCGAGAAGAATTAGGTGCACTCTAATTTATATTTTCAAGAGCACTAGTTGTTGCACCAAACATGCTTATCAAACTTGTTATTGATTTAAAATTATAATTCCATCTAGTCTTGTCCTAATAATTAGTTGGATGGTCACTTTCTTACACTTTGTCAGATCATACTCTAAACATGATAAATAGATTCACCCTCATCATCCCCAATCCTCTGAGTTTTAGACGGACAAGCAAGATCATCATTGACATTAGTAGATGGAGGCAAATATGAAGGTGATGCTGAGTGTTATAGAAATGCAGTATCGTTTGATACCTATCGTTTGTATCGTCTGATACTTATCGTCTGTATCGTCTGATACTATCGTCTGAATAAGTTAGCATTCTATCTTCAACTTGGCAGCATCGTGCATAACTGTATCGTCTGGTCAGTTAGTCTTGCCAGCTGTCCATATGTGACAGGTGACCCGGAATTATCCGGGATCCTGTCTGATTGTGTTGACCCAGACAAAGCTTGTACAGTGAATTAATTGGAATAGGAAGAACATTCAGTATCTTCAATTTCTCATTTTTCTTCTTCAAATAACCCTTGGTTCTTAACATGGTATCAAGAGCTAATCTCGATCTGTGATCTTTTTTTTTTTTGCTTTCCGCTATGGCAGAAGCTCAAACTTCGTCTTTGCCTTCCTTTTCACATATTGTTTCAATCAAACTTGATGAAACAAATTTTCATTCCTGGTGTTGTTTAACAACATAGTCTGGAAAAGTTTCTGGTGAATCCAGCAATCCCACCTCGTTTTTTGTCTAATGCTGATCGTGAAAAGTCTGTTGAGAATCCTCTTTACACAACCTGGATCAAACAGGATTCAACACTATTCACTTGGTTGCTTTCTTCCCTATCGTCTACCGTTCTGCCTACAGTTGTTAACTGCAAACAGTCGTGGCAGATCTGGCAAGAAGTTCATGACTTCTTCAATGTACATTCTCTGGCACAATGCGCAAATCTTTGCTCAGAGCTTCGCACCATTTTCAAAGGGGTGCAAATCTCTCTTCGACTATCTCAAACGCATTAAGATAATTGTCAATGCTCTCATTTCCATCGGTGATCCATTTTCATATCGAGATCACATTGAAGCTATCTTTGATGTATTACCGGATGAGTATAGCTCACTTATGCCTCTTGTCAGCAATCGGGAGGTGTCATGATCTGTCTCTCAAGCAGAAGCAATGCTTATTGCTCATGAGGCCTACCTTCTTTTCTCTCGCAAGCGTCAGCTTCTTGACAATCCACCGTCTGCTCTGCTCACACATACACATGCGCAGACGATAGACTCACCAGTACTGAACTAGCAGTCTGCTCAAGCCAACTATGCTTCTGGTTCACCTGCCCAGAATCGTATCATGCACACCACTGATGATCCACCATCTGTGAATAACGGTTTCTCTGAGTCAACCCAGAACTATGGCTCGTTTGGTGATTATCGTGGTCCTTGTGGTCGCTCTGGTGGCCATGGGCGTGGACGTGGTGGACGCTCTTCTGTTCAGTGTCAAATTTGTTACAAGTGGGGTCATGAAGCCAACACTTGCTTTCACCACGTATCGTCTGCCAATTTTCCAGGAATGGTTGGCTCATCACCATATGGTGATCAGTTTAATTAAGTTCCTCAGCAGGTCGGTACCTTTGGAGGATTTGCACCACCTCTTTCTAATTTTCAACAAGTAGGACTTGGTCCCCCACCCTTTTATAATCTTCAAATAACTGGGCCCTACAAATTACCTTTTCCCAGTGCAGGTCTGAAGACTGATCCACATGGATATCCTTCGGGAATTGCTTATCTTCCGTTTTCTGGATATGTCAATGGTTATCACCAGCAGACGATGCCTCCACTGTGTTTCAGTCTCCCCAGCAAACGATTGACCCTTTTCACTTTGCACAGTGACCAACAAGTCAATTGTTTTCACAGCAGACGATGGAACAAGCTCTTCTCACTGCATCTGCAGGACCAAGTGCAGGGAACTGGTTACTAGACACTGGTGCAACTCACCATATCACCCATGATGCTACTGCCTTCTCCAATCCTACACCCCTTCAAGGGAATGATCACATCCTCATGAGCAATGGTCAATGTTTTCCTATCCAATCTATTGATATAGTTTCCTTTAAGTCACCATGTCAAACACATGCTACTCTTTCTCTTAGTGATTTGTTGCTTGTTCCCTTAATCACTAAAAATACTGTCAGTGTTAGTAGGTTTTTTAGAGATAATCAGGTTAAATTTGAGTTTGATCATGCTTATTGTCTTGTCAAATCTCAGGTCAATGGTGAAATTCTTCTTCAAGGGACTGTTGGGGATGATGGACTCAACTATTTTGATGGCATGCATGCTTCCAATTTCTTCAAGAACAAGTCTTCTGTCATGCCAGCTCCCCCTTCCTCCTCATTTACTTTACCTAAAACACATGTAACCACAAGCACTAATAGCTCACTCGTAGGACCCACCTCCTATGACCTTTGGCATCATTGCCTAAGTCATCCTACTCATGAGATTTTACATTTTGTTATGACTAAATGTAATATTTGTGAAGAAGGTCTTGCTCCTGACCCTGGCTGAGGTTTTGATGACGACAAACTCATCGGCAAAAAGAAGAAAAGAAGACTTAGAGGAAACAGCTCTATAAAGTTCATCTTTTACCTAGAAGTCTTAGTTTAGGTGAGTTATGCTTCTAAAGGCTTCTCAAAGCATAAAGGATCTTTAAAACATCTAAACTAATCAAGCTTAATGTTTTCATAACTTAAAAGAAGTAGAAAAACTTAAGTCGATCTTAAAAGATCAAGTTTCTGGAAGTTGGACTTTAGTGTAATCGATTTCAGTCTTCTGGTAATCGATTACACCTAGGCAAGTAATCAATTACTTCTTGCTTGTAATCGATTACATGTTTGAATTTGAAATTCAAACTGTAACGGCTCTTAGTGTAATCGATTACCTAAGTGATGTAATCGATTACACACACGAAAAGTTGCATCTTTCATGAACCATTGTGTCTCAAACCTTTTGGGAAAGGTTGCATTGGTTCAAGGACGTTTCCCCTTGCCTATATAAAGTCCATTTGAGTCCAGAACACAACAACACATGAGAATACATCATTAGGCCAAAGCTTTGCCAAAATAGTTCATTCATTAAGTCTTTTAGAACTTAAACTTTCAAAGAGCCTAAATTCTGAGTTCATGATCTTCATGTTTATAAGAACACTCTAGTTGTTCATATCTTGAGGAACTCATAATCTTGTTATGCTTAAGAGCCTTAAAGCATAAATTCTCATGATCAATCCACTTGTATGTTAAAGGATTGATACAGCCAATTGTAAACTCTTCTTCATCTCTTTCTGATAGATTGAGTATTCACTGTGGATCTCGGTGAAGGGTTGTTGGTACTGAAAGTGGTGTACTTTCAGGGTGTTGATTGAAGGTGGTCAAGCCTTCAAGGTCTGAAGGGGGTTTGCCTTCAGGAACTGAAAGTGGTATACTTTCAAGGGCTGTTGAAAGTGGTATACTTTCACAGGAAATTGATAGAAATTCTTAGGGTCCTTGGTGTAAGAACTTGTAAGAGATTTTATCAATAGTGGAAAAATCCTCAAGGGATTTTCTTGAGGGACTAGACGTAGCCTTCGGTGGATAGAAGGTGAACCAGGATAAAATTATGTGTGTGAGAATTCTTCTATCCTTCATCTTTACTTTCAAGCAACGTATATTTCCGCTGCAATCGTTTGCATTTACATTTATCTTGAAAGTAAGAAGGTATTAAGGCGAAAATCGGGTAAACCTGATTCACCCCCCCCTCTCAGGTTGCTATCTATACTAACAATATTTCAGTTCCTTCTCGAGCTATTTCTCGTGTTTGTAGTGCCTTTTGTATGGGTAAATCTCATAGATTACCTTCTTCTCAATCTAATACAATTTATTCTCAACCTTTAGAACTTGTATTTTCTGATTTATGAGGACCAGCCTCCATTGAATCTTCTATGGGTTATTCTTATTTTCTTACTTGTGTTGATGCCTACACACGATATACATGGATTTTTCCTCTAAGAAAGAAATCTGAAAACTATGCCACCTTTCTTCAATTTCAAGCAATGATTGAATTGCAATTAAATTTGAAAATTAAAGTTGTTCAAATTTATGGAGGCACTGAATTTAAGCCCCTTAGATCTCATTTTGCTCAATCAGAAATTTTTCATCGTGTAATTTTCCCCCACACACATTATCAAAATGGCGTGGAACGCAAGCATAGGCATGTTGTTGAAACTAGCCTTTCTTTGCTTGCTCAAGCCAAAATTCCCCATCAATACTGGAATCATGCCTTTTTAACAGCTACCTTTCTTATAAATAGATTACTTATCTCTATCTTAGGCAATATTAACCCTTACTATAAGCTTCACAGTGTTCACCCAGATTACAAGTTCTTGAAGGCCTTTGGTTGTGCATGTTATCCCTTTCTCCATCCTTTCAATGTCTCTAAAATTCACTTCAGGTCCCGGGAGTGTGTCTTTCTTGGTTATTCTCTTGCCCACAAAGGTTATAAATGTTTAGATGCCAGTGGAAAAAATTTGTGTGAAAGGATGTTATTTTCAATGAATATAGGTGCCCATACACAGAGATATTTTCAACTCCTTCTACCACTATGGAGGGGTCTTCTCTAACATCCTTTATTCTAAGGTATTCTGTAACTCCACATCAAGAGCAGCAGCAGTCTCTATCTGATCATCCAGTTGCAGCATCATTTGATGTTCCTTCACTGTCTACAGTTCCTTCATCGTCTGATGCTCCTACATCGTCTGATGTTCCTACGTCATCTGGTGGTGCAGCATCATCCGTCGCTCATAAATCGTTTGATGTTATAGCACCTTTTGGTAATCAGCAAGCACTCGCCAACACTCATGTCATGCAAACTAGATCCAAAGCTGGGATTACTCGGCCCCAGGCATCCTCAGTTCTGCCTCCTCAAGTCAACACTCACACTATGCAAACTCGCTCGAAGACTGGCACTGTTCAGCCACAACTTCTTTTAACTCAGGTTGAACCAACCTCCTACAAGAAAGCTCTTCAAGATCCCCACTGGAAGCAGGCTATGCAGGCAGAGTTTGAAGCCTTGCAACAAAGCACCACATGGTCTTTGGACTCCTTACCACCTAACAAGAAACCAATAGGTTGTAAGTGGGTGTTCAAGATCAAGCAAAAGGCTAATGGCACTGTTGAAAGATACAAAGCCAGGTTAGTGGCCAAAGGGTACAATCATATTCAAGCTTTTGACTATTCAGAAACATTTTCCCCTGCTGTGACCAATCACTATCCGTCTCATTTTGTCATTAATTGTCACCAAACGTTGGCATATTCATCAACTGCTTGTGAACAATGCCTTCCTGAATGGCACACTTAATGAAGATGTCTACATGGACCAGCCACCGGGGTTTCAAACTGAAGATCGAACCTTAGTCTGCAAACTCAACAAAGCTCTTTATGGTCTCAAACAAGCTCCCCGAGCTTGGTTTGACAAATTAAAAAGGGCTCTGCTACGATTTGGATTCAAGGCCAGTTGTTGTGATCCATCTTCATTTGTCAACAGTACATCTTCTTGTTGCATATACATCTTGGTCTATGTTGATGATATAATCATCACTGGCAGTTCCTTACCTCTCATTCAGCAAATTGTCACCCAACTTAATGCAGAGTTTTCACTCAAACAACTAGGTACGTTGGATTACTTCCTTGGAGTTCAAGTTCAGCATCTGCAAGATGGGTCTCTTCTCCTATCACAATCTAAATACATAGGAGATCTTCTTGACAAGGAAAATATGACCAATGCAACAGGGCAATCTACGCCTATGCTTAGTGGAGAGAAACTCAACAAACATGGCACTGACCTATATGTTGACCCATCCAACTACAGGTCTGGTGTTGGCGCATTGCAAGATTCCACTCTCACCAGACCTGAAATTAGCTATGTTGTCAACAAAGTTTGTCAGTTCATGAGTCAGCCTCTAGATTTTCATTGGAAGGCTGTCAAGCACATACTAAGATACCTCAAAGGTACTATCTCTCATGGTCTACTTCTCAAGCCCTGCAATTCTAAAGTTGTTGTGCCCTTGACTGCCTACTGTGATGCTGATTGGGGTTCGGATCCGGACGATAGACGTTGCATGTCAGGTTCATGTGTTTTCTTTGGACCAAACTTAGTGTCTTGGAGCTCCAAGAAGCATATGATTGTCCCACGGTCAAGCACTGAAGTAGAATATCGAAGCTTGGCCAACACCATTGTTGAACTTCTTTGGATTCAATCTCTCCTCACGGAGTTAAAGGTTCCTTTCCAAGTTCCTACAATATATTGTGATAACATGGGAGTTGTGGCCTTAACTCACAACCTTGTTTTGCACACCAGATGAAAACATATGGAATTGAACATCTTTTTCGTTCGAGAGAAAGTTCAAAACAAGTCATTGCTTGTGTATCACATTCCTGGTCAGGATCAATTGGCTGATATCTTCACCAAACCTCTCTCGCCTCAACACTTTGCAGCAATGAAGGCAAAACTCAATGTGTTTGCAAAGGTTTCTCCTTTCACCCACCTTGAGTTTGAGGGGGGATGTTAGAGAAATGCAGTATTGTCTGATACCTATCGTCTGTATCGTCTGATACTTATCGTCTGTATCGTCTGAATAATTTAGCATTCTATCATCTTTATGGCAGCATTGTCTGCCAAGTTGAATCGAATGCATAACTGTATCGTCTGGTCAATTAGTCTTGCCAGCTGCCCATGTGCGACAGGTGACCCGGAATTATTTGGGATCCTGTCTGATTGTGTTGACCCGGAATATCCTAGATCTTATCTGTTTTTCCTCTGTATATAAACAGAGCTTGTACAGTGAATTAATTATAATAGAAAAAACATTCAATATCTTTGATTTCTCATTTTTCTTCTTCAAAGAACCCTTGGTTCTTAATACTGAGTCTAGAGCGGGTGCATCATTTTTTTATGCAAAACAAACAATCACTTTCTTGAATTTTGGCTATCAAGCTTTTTGAAAAAAGAATAAATGGTTTTGACTTTCATATTCTTGAATAGTAAAAGTGAAATATGCAAAAATGAAATTATTGAATTATTTTTTTAAATTCAATGATGAAATCAATTCCATCGACTTAAAACTAGTTAAAGATATTATTTTTATAAATAAAAAGAAAAAAAGGGACAAGAGAGTTAGAAACGTAAAGATGTTAGAATTATTGATTTTGATTGAGAATGAGAGTTAGGCCATATTTTTGATTGAAAAGTTAGTGGATGATGAGAGAAAAAAAATTATAATAAGAGTTAATTTTGTTTTATGGAATACTCAATTCTAAAACAAAGTACAGTATCTTTTTTTTGGTGTGAGACAAGTATCCTCTCTCGGAGATAATCTTGTTCGAGTCTAGAACATCAACATTATGAGGGAGCTAACTCTACCAGCGGAGGGTTTTTCCATCAACGAGACTCAAACCTGAGGTCTTGCTTAAGGAGAATTAAACATGTACAACTTGAACAATCGTCTGTTGATTAAAGTACAGTAATTTAAATTTTAATCTGTAAAATATTAAATTGAAAACAATTTAATTTTTCTTTCCCAAAATCTTATATCTTATTTTATCAAATTTTTGTATCCTTTAATTTATCTTATAATTGTAAATTAAAGATAAATTATTTTTTTATATTAAAAAATTGATTGAATTTTTACCTTATTTAAATAAGGTTTATCATTCAGTTCTAGAAATAAAAATAAGAATTTAACCAATCACTTATTTATTTCAAATTTTGACTTGATTTGATATTTTTGGAAACAATGATGTTTCGTAATAATTAAGATGTCGCATTAAGAATCTAAAAAAAGTGAGATGGGGACTAAGAGTTATTATATAAAATCTTCAAACTATTTGGTCCGCTAGACTTAAAATGAAAAGAAATTGTATATAAAGTACATATAGTCCGTAATGAAATTAAAATTCTCCGAGGATGTTCTCGTCACTGGTCTCGACCCTTCCCCCAATAAGGGTTAGATCTAACTGTTTTGTGTGTGAATAGAGAAGATGCTCATTACATCTTGGGTCTTGTCTTTTATAGACGGTAAAGATCCTAACCCTAGATCTATTACAACTTGGGCCTGGACAAGCTGAAACCCATAAATATATAAAATGATAAAGGTATACAATGAATTCTCGTCATGTCCCCAGGTCTGCCACATCTCGCCTTTCCTGGATAGCCCTGGTGTAGGGCGACCATTAGTCCACAAGGAAACGAGTCTGAGGTATGAAGACGAAGTGTGCCTTCATTAATCACTCGCCACGGAATCCTAGTCCACTAGTCCAAGAGAACTGTGTCCGAAGTATGAAAATGAAGTGTGCCTTTATGGAGCACTCGCCCCGTAATCTTAGTCCACTAGTCCGCAAAGCACTGGCCCTGAAGTATGAAGACGAAGCGTGCCTTCATGGAGCCGCATGGTAGCCTAAGACTACAAAATACGTGACTCGCCATCATGGCGTGGAAAATAAATAAATCGCCAACATGGTGTGGAGAATACATAAATAACAAGAAAGGGGGCGGCCAAAATACATAAACAAAATGGGACTACCCGCACATAGAAGATCACCTCCAAGTCGAACAAGTTCATGACTGAGGGACTGTCAGAACAGAGTCTACTCGGCCGCATGGAACGACTTGCCAAGCTGTTGACTCACCGCCAGGCTTCAAAGAGGCTTGTAGAGAAGTTGTCACTCTCCAAGTAGAGGAGTGACTCCTAACCAGTCCACAAGTCCACCACGCCGGAGGCATGAAGACAAAGTGCGCCTTAACTCGCCATAGCAATATCTTCATCTCATTCTCCATGTCTTGCTACCTATTTTTTGCATTTATCAACTACAAACATAATCCTTAGTTTGCAAAAACTTTATTTGATACATCGTGTGTCCCCTTTTCGGCGGGTACGCTATTTCGAGCTTCATGGGAACCACCCTTTCACACTTTTCAGGTGGGTGTGCTTGACCAACCATCGTTAGAGACTTGACCATTTGTAACAATCTTATCAACAGGTTTTCGGGTCAATCCTTTGCTATTAGACATAATTAATTTAATGTTGCCAAGTACCTTACTCTTTAACCTGCCTTACAAAATCGAACCAAGATATACCTATCAACACTCAAGATACCTTTTTATCACCCAAATTATCCTTTTCAAAATACTCTAACCTAGGTGAAAACGACTCGCCGAACTATAACGAACAATCATTGGCCTCATTGTACTTGAACAGCGCTCACCGAGCTATCCAAAGCCATGCTACATTGAACCTTATTTATATTAAAATGACATTTGGGCGACATCGTTTACATATTTTCTTTATACATTAATCACACAGATAAAACTCATATTCGTCCGAAACGCGATATGTTATTCTTATTTCTAAAAACTAGACTAACATCCTATAGGAGAATCAAACTACTCAAGAAATTACCTTTTTTTGTCTCGCCCCCTTGTCCACCTTTAAACAAAAGGCTTAACCAAGATGTCGATTACAAAACTTAGGTCCCGCTCAATTCTCATATCTTTATTTGAAAATCACTCGCCAATCTCCAACAAGCCATAATTCAACAATCATACTCTGTATCTTAAAAACCTCAAGTTGTAAGATCAATTCAATACTTACATTTGTGAGTCCTAAAATATCTGAAAACATTCATCCCTCACTACCCTTCCCAAAACCTAAACAACGTCCACGTAAAAAGATCATTATCTAAAGATCTTATTCTTCGCCTCGCCCTGTTATAACTTTTGGATCACCATCTACTCACTAGCTAACTCAAAAAGATTTACCCCAAAACTGTTGTTCAGTGGCGGAAGATAATGTAGACGGGGGATGGCTATGGCCTCCCCAAAAATTATTAAAAAATCACTTATATATATGTATACTATTTATATATATATATATAATATAATATAATAAATCAGTAATATATTACAATGAATGTCAGTTATAGTGGTAAAAAATAATTAATTGAACTTATAGGTTGAGGGTTCAATTCCAAGGAGCTGCACTCTTAATAAAAAAAATTGGCATTTTCCACACCCGCTCAAATGAGGAATTTGAAAATTCTTTAGAACGTGATCCAGGAAAGCGCCTACCAATTTGGCAATACCTACCAAACCAAGTTGATGAAATACGGAGGTTCTATCTAAAAAGGGGTCCATATCAAATGCATCAAGAAAAATATCCATTTGTCTGGTAAGGATAATCATCCAAGACGTTTTCAATACACTTGGTTTAGCATCTTCCCTTCATGGTTAGAGTATTCACCTTCAAAAGATGTTGCATATTGCTTACCTTGTTATCTTTTTAGCAAAAAGACAAGTGGACGACCTAGGTCAGATGTATTCATTCGTACAGGTTTTAAAAATTGGAAGAAAGTTAATGATAGAAAGAGATGTGCTTTTCTCAAACACATTGGGACAGATACAATAATGCAATGAGAGCTTGTCAAGACTTGTTGAATCAAGAAGGACATATTAGAAATTTTATTCATGTGCAAAGCTTAGATCAAATTACGAAGAATCAATTGCGTCTCAAGACTTCAATTGACACCGTTCGCTATTTAACACTTCAAGCTTGTGCTTTTAGGGGCCATGATGAAACTAGTGGATCCAAAAACCAAGGTAATTTTCTTGAGATGGTAAAAATCCTAGCATCATACAATGATGAGGTTGCAAAAGTTGTGTTGGAAAATGCTCCACAAAATTGCAAATATACTTCACATCTAATTCAAAAAGAGATCTTGCATATTCTCTCTAGTAAAGTGAGAAACCTTATCCGTGAGGAAATTGGAGATTCTAAATTTTTTATTGTTGTTGATGAAGCTCGTGACGAATCAAAAAAGGAACAAATGGCTCTTGTCTTGAGATTTGTTGACAAAAATGGTTTTATTCAAGAACGGTTTTTCCATATTGTTCATGTTAAAGACACAATCTCTTAAGCAAGAATTAAGTGCTATACTTTCTCAACATGATCTTGATGTTGCCAACATTCGTGGTAAGGGTATGACGGTGCTAGCAATATGAGAGGAGAATGGAATGGATTACAAGCATTATTTTTGAATGATTATCCTTATGGATATTATGTTCATTGCTTTTCTCATAGGTTACAACTTGCATTGGTTGCTGCATCAAGAGAAGTGATTCCAATTCATCAATTTTTTTCAAAACTTACTTTTGTTGTCAATATTGTTTGTTCTTCTAGTAAGAGGCATGATGAGTTACAAGCTTCCAGGTTAGATGAAATTGCACATTTGCTAGAAATTGGTGAACTTGAAACAGGTAGAGGAGCAAATCAAATTGGTACTTTAAAACGAGCTGGTGATACTCGTTGGGGCTCGCACTTCTCATCTGTTTGTAGCTTGATAGATTTGTATAGTTGAACTTCTTCTGTTCTAGAAAGGATTGTTGTTGATGGATCAACGTACTCTCAACGTGGGGATGATGATAGTGCTTACAAAAGTTTGACCTCATTTGAGTTTGTATTGATATTGCATTTGATAAAAAATATTATGGGGATAACCGATGTTCTTTGTCAAGCTTTGCAACAACAAACTCTGGATATAGTTAATGTTATGCATGTAGTCCGTTCATCCAAAAAACTCATTCAGAACATGAGAGAAGATGGTTGGGATGGTTTATTGCAAAACGTGTTTTCCTTCTGTGAAAAACATGATATTGAGCTTCCTGAATTCAATTCTTTTTATGCAGCAAGAAAAGGACACTCTCGACACAAAGAAGATCGGATTACAGTAAAGCATTATTTTAGAGTGGAAATATTTTTTGTTACAATTGATAAGCAATTGCAAGAGTTAGATAGCAGGTTTAATGAGCAAGCAATGGAGTTGTTAACTCTAAGCTCATCTTTGGTTCCTAAGGATGCTTACAAAGATTTTGACATTGATAACATTTGCACTCTTATGGAAAAAATTCATCCTATGGATTTTAATGAGCAAGAGAATATTAACTTGAGATTTCAACTTCAACATTTCATCATTGATGCTTGTCAAGAATCAAATTTGAAGAATTTGTCAACTATTCAAGAATTGTGTTCATGTTTGGCCGCAACGAAAAAATCAGAAGTTTATTACTTGGTTGATAGATTGCTTCGCCTTATCATGACTCTTCCGGTTTCTACTGCTAGAACTGAAAGATCTTTTTCGGCAATGAAAATAATCAAGACTAGGTTGAGAAACAAGATGGAAGCTGATTTTCTAGCTGACAGCATGATAGTTCACATTGAAAGGGAGATTGCAACAAGTTTTAGTTCTGATTTGATAGTAATAAAATCACACAAGAAATGGGGGTTTGAATTGTGTGAGTGACTTTTTAAAAGTTTTTCGTGTTGAAGACGAATTATAAGTTTAAAAGCGTTTATGTAAACGTGCAGTGGAAATATGTTTAGAGCATAAGCAGTAAAGCACGCACGATATTTATCCTGGTTCACCCTCAAAATCGATAGGGCTACGTCCAGTCCTTGGCTATACCAAGATTTTCCACTATTTCGACTGAATAGTACAAGTGTTCTCAGGGACTTCTCCCAGTATTCTGGGGACTACTCCTTTACAAGTTTTCTCAGGACTTCTCCTTTATCTCTTAAGTATTCGACAGGACTTCTCCCTAATTCTTTTACAAGAATGTTGGTTTTCTACAAAGATCTCTTCACAAAGAGTGGGTAGAAAATATGAGGTTCTAGGTTCAGAGATGATGGTTAAGTTTGATTCTCTGAAGGGATAGTGTGAGAGTAATGAGAGTTTTCACTCTATGAGGATTTCACACTAATTGGCGACTAAACTCAGAAGGATAGAAAATTCTAAGGTTGCTGAGTGTTCTTGGCAAAATCTTGTCTAAGTTGTGAATTGACTTGAAGAATTTGAATGCTTAGATATAGTGTAAGTCGCCGATTTGAAAGTGATGCAGAGGCAGCTATTTATATCTTCAGTAAGGTGAGAACTGGATGGACTACTGAAGATCTTCAAAAATAGTTCCGTTGGAGATTTGCCCGATTGAGAGTAACGGATACTTCTGCACTCGTTGCTTGATAAAGTTTGCCATAGCGATGAGCATTTCTTCAATCGTTAGAGAGTGAGTTCGTCTGGCAGTCCTTTTTCTTCTGATTTCCAGAGACAGTAATTAATGCGAGTGGATTCCAGCTAATAAGGCATTTAATGCTTCTGACCAGAGGATTTGAATTCTACCGTTGAGGAGATACGATGATCAGAGGATTTCTCCGTAAATTCAGCAAAAAGCAACTTGAATTAAGGAATGTCGGAGAATTTGAATCTTCAGGATATATGGCGCTTAATTCTGTCTCTTTCGTATTTAATACTCTGATCCACAGGAGGTGCTTGACGGCTTCTCTTGGTTTAGGCAAACAATCTCTACTGAGCAGATTCTTTTCGTGTCACCTTCTTAGTCAATCTCTGTGTTTGACTTGGAGTGAACCGGTCAGATCTTTTAGGCGGACGAAGTCTACAGAGAGAGAGGCTCCAGTTCTCTTAGCCGGACGTACTTTTCCTTTGCTCTTTGATAATGATTGCAGCGTCCCTTCCGTATATAAGAGTTCCTGAATAAAATACTTTGAAGAGAATTAGTGACTCTTTACGAAATTGTTATTTATCAAAATAGGTTAATATTTTTCTCTAACATGATTCACTTATTAATGATTTCAAGTCAATGAAAGAGCGCAGAGCGGCACTTTAATTGATTGAAGGTAACTTTCAATATTTACTTTGATATTATAGTCAATTGTATGTTAACATTGCACTTAAATTTTAAGTCTTTCTCTCAATTGATTGCCAACAATTTGTGTATGATTTCTAGGAATCAGCCAAGTTTCCATCTCTGCAGATTATTCTAGATGATTGTTTAAAGCTAGTGTTGGACTTTTCTTTCTTTTCTCTGCTGTAGAGGCTTAAATATTGTTGCTCATACTTTGGCAGCAAAGAGTTCTATGTATCAAACCTGTTCATGGTGGGGAGAACCCCCGACGGTATTCTTCTTCACTTAGTAGCTGAGCTTTTGACTTAATAAATTGATTTGATTCTGTTTTTAAAAACAATTATGCATAAAAATTTAATTTTGGCCCTTCCAAATATTATTTTCTGGTTCCGCCACGCCACAGCTGCTGTTCATTATAAAGATCACTCCTGGAAAACAATCCTTTCACCTAACACATGCAAATATTTTTCATCTTGTCGGAAACAAAAACTTAGCACACTCTAAACATGACAAACTCTAAATGATTTGACTCAAATACCTTGAGGCTTTGGCTCGCTGAGGCCTAAGGCGAGGCTTGGGCTCAGTAATAATGATTTGACTCGAAAATCTTTTTATTCTCTGTTAAAACTCTTCTCATGATTCTAGCAACTATTTTTTGTGAGTCATCATTACCATGTGCTCTTTTTTTCACCATCTGCAATTTCTTATTTTCCAAATGTTTGTTCAATAGCTTTGTTCTTCAATGCTACAAAGAACAAGTGATACCAGGAGAGCTATCAAGTGTATGCAACTATGCCAGCAAATCCATATGCATGTTTCAGTTCCTGTCTACCAATTTTATGTTTTAAATATGACCAATATAACAAGTTTCTGGCATACTAGGAAATTGAGCTTAATGGTTCATCTAAAGTTAGTATCAGAATAAAATCTCCAAATTTTTTAACGAAGCTAATCTGACATGTGTAGGACCGAATGTTGTGTCATCAGTGAAAACTTTCAAGGCTAAATTTCAATGTGTTCTACAATATTAAGAAACAAACTCCGGAAAAGGGATGACGGGATAAAAAGTGCAATAATTCAACAAAACTTGACGAGTAATGAAACTTGTAAATTCTCACAAATCTTTAAAGATTCTCACGCTGGTCATTGAATAACATTTAAATTAAAGAATAAATCATTTTTAATAATTCAAAATGAGTGTATCTCAGTCATTTTCCTAATATAGCTAGCAACACTCTTTCTAATACTCACTCTTTAAATAGTCAAAATTTATGAATGGTTCACTAAATTATATGAGCACCACTCTTTCATTCAAATAAAATAACAAGGGTAAGATACACTCGAACATCAATGGAACCTTAGTGGTCCCACACATATACCCCTTTTTTTCTATTCAAGAAAATAAAGGTGGAACTGTTGAGAACGAAATTGGGTAGTTCTAGATTTGTCATATTTCAAGATGATGAAGATGATGGAAGAATGTTTGAAGAAGATGAAGTGGATAAATATTCCTAGAAAATCTAGAAAACCTTAGTTATGACATTTGGACGGAATTTGGAAGAAAAACCAAAACTACAATGGCAGTAAACATAGGGACCAAAACTGAGATTTTTTTAAGTTTAGGGACCATTTTTGCCCAAATGGTATAAGGGTATGTTTGGAAAACTCACCCAGGATCCACATTTGGGCCAGATCCACGTTTCTAGAAGAAAGAAATAGTTATTTTTGGATTGTTGGATTCACGTTTGGCCTCTCCATACGTGAAACCAAACACACCCTAAGTGTATGAAAAAATGCAAGTTTAGGGACCATTTTTACACTTATTTATGACATTAGTTATCTGCTCCAGCGTGAAAAAATTATAATAGTGTGAGAAAATTACTTTCCATCTATCTATGGTTTGCAAGTAAAAACACTATCTTCAAAATCTGCCATGCATGCTCTAATTTGAAATCTTTTTTGACGAAATGAAAATACAATGCACCTGCTTGAGCCATGATATCCTTCTCCGAATAACCACTTTTATGGAGGTTGGTAGCGCTCTTGTAGCAACCAACAAATGCTGATACTAGCCTACTCATTGTAAAATATCGAGATTTCATTGGTTGTCAAAGCCTCTCAATCAAACCTACCCTGCGATGCGCGTTATACCACTCTGCAATTCTCATCCAAAATTGTTTGGCCTTTTGATCATTTCCACCCGCGAATCCTTTGAAACATTGAGCCAAGACTGAAGAAGAAGTGTATCTTCTTCAACACTCCAAATGTTGCACTTCTTTCCAGTAAGCCTAGGATGATATTCTCCAGGCCTCCTTCATTAGAGATTTATGGCTCGTTATGCGTAGGATGAAATTGTGTTTCAGGTACTTTATCGATGTTACTCTCAACTTGAGGCCTATAATAGTTGGGTGGTGGATACATTAAAGAATTTTGAGTTTGGGGATAAAATGGAGGTGGTGGGTACATCGAATGATGTGGATGAGGAAAATTTTCACCGGTAGGAGATGGTTGATTTTGGGAAAAGAATGGATGCGGTGGATACATTGAAAGATGTGGATGAGGAGAATTTTCACCGGTAGAAGGTAGGTTATTTTGCAAATATTGATAGTAAGCATGTAAAGGATCCATGGACAAAAAAAATGGAAGTAAGCTGAAAAAATTCTGAATAGATGGGAAGTATAGAAGATAGAAATGGTGTGGTGAAAAAATTTCACAAGTTCAAATTATTTATAGTGTGATTAATGTTTGTTGTGAAAAAAAAAACGTCAGATTGGGCCAAAAAACCGGAAGCCCTGCAGAAAACGACAAAAAACGGCTCTTTTTTTTTAAAATGGCCCAAACGGTCATAAGATGACCGGCCCGGCCGGTTGGCCTCATGGTCCAACATCTATTCCATCAACCCGCTGAACCGATCAACAAGTCACCCACTATATAAATTATTTTTCCCCCAAACCCTAGCTGGTTCATCATGCTTCTCCCTTCTTCTTCTTTCTCTCATTTCTGTTTCTATTGGTTGATTGTGTTGTATGAGAGAGAAACAATAGTATTTTAGATAAGATCCCACTTTAAAAGAGAAACCAGCAAGACACCCAAATAAAATTTCAAGCCATGTCATCCCTCTCCAATGGGTGGGATCTTATAAAATCCATATCTTATTTTAAGATCCCACTTTGATCCATTGGAGATGCTCTAAGAACTACCCAATCTTCATTTTGATCTGATCTCTTGGAGACGAACTTTTTTTTCCTTAAACTTTTCCATAATCATAATGATAACAAGCACAAACAATTGATAGCACTGCATGAAATTGAGATAGCATGACTATGATTCATGCCCTCCATGTTTGCTTTACAACTATAATCAGAACTTTCCTTTTAAAAAACAGGTACAAAAACAACCATTCCGAAGCTGTACAAGTGAAAGAATGACTATCTGTTCATTTCTACTAAACGCTTTTCTGTTTCTTCCCCTTCTGTTGATTTCTTATTTCCTTATCCGCTATCTACAATGATCTACCATCCCCCCACTCATCAGATTTTTTACTAATCATATGAACTCGTTCCTTAAACAGATAAGGAGAAGCTTCAGTGAGTATCTTCTGGCTTTCAGAATTAATTTGAAGCTGTGATCCAAAATGCTAAAGGTGGAACAGCAAATTGCCGACCTTTATTCATCTACTACTAAATTTCCATAGAAATTCTTGTCTTTATTGGTTTCAATTTCAAACCCATACTCTCTGGTGAGTAAAGCTCAGGAGATATGCAAGACGGACTCAAGGGGCTTCTTGGGCTGACACTCATCTTGGATGATGATCTGTACAAGCCATATCCCATGAGAAAGTACTCTATTGGTATTAACATAGCATGGGGCTGTTCCTCTGTTACCATTGACCCACATGCTTGAACCTGCACTTCCCCCCAACTTCTATTAAAACTAACCTCATTTCAATGATATATAAGCATTCTTATGACACAAATTAATAGGAAATTGTTTAGAAAATTGAACTATTGTATTTGTACACACCTCAACTAGGGCACTGAATCGCCTGTCTAACTTAGAAGTGATGTGGAGAGCCTCCGAGTGAAATGGAGACATGTCCCCAACAAAAATTAGTGACCGGCATTGTAATTTCCGCAGGCCTTCGCTTATGTCATGTCTCCTGCAAGAAGCGAATACTAAGTTAAATGAAAATGAAATATATCCCTAAGCAGTAAACACCACCAAGTACATTGCTGTCCCAGAACATTCTGAGCTAAACTGCAAGCACTATCCATATGTGCATCAAAACAGTTAATTTATCAGCCATGAGTACAAGCATATAATTAACGATAGTGACTCGTGGACACTCGCATAGTCCGGAAACCCAGCAAACACCCTAAAAAATTACATCCCGATCTAATTTCTGGAGTGTAATTGGCTATATAATAATTCCGGAAATTAATTTCCAGAATACTAAAAACACATTCTGGAAATTAATATCCAGAACATTAAAAGAAATTACTTTCGGGAAACTAGTTCCCGAAATGTAAATGCATTGTGAAAACTAGTTTCCGAAATCTGGTTGAACTTACGAATAAAATTGTACATTCCGAGATGCAATTAAAAAATTACATTTCAGAAATTAATTTCCGGAATGTAATTTGGGGATTACTTTTCATACACCCACTTCTTACTATTTACACACCCTAAACTCATTTTTATCTGTTAATTTCAAAGAAAGTGGGTGTGTAAATAATAATAACGGATGTGTAAAAAATAACTCCAGTAATCTTTTAGGTGTCCGCAATGTGCCGGTGTTCATGAATCATCAATGTATAAATAATTCGTGAGTGATGTTACAACCTTTAGCAATGATTAACATCTTGCAGAGAATCAGAATCACCATTGCTAAAAGGCCTAAACCATTGCTAAAACCCACCCGACCCTCAAAACTTGAAACAAAAATCACAATCTTGGAAGTGCAATAATACCCATTAATAGCTTCAAGGAACCGCCACACATTCTGACTCTGCCTCTCATCCAATGACTGTCAGAAAACATTGAAACAGACTCAGACAAGTAGTGTTCACCTTCATAAAACCAACTGCTAGTTATAACCCAGTCCCTAAACGAAAACAAAACATTGACTAACCCTTCGGCATGCTTTAACTATATCCGACTCCGGTAAATGTGTCCCACCTCGAATTTCCTATCATGACAAATGAAGTTACATTACTCATCCTAACACACTGGAAGTAGAATAAGGAATGCTTTTGGAAAGATAAATATAAATATAAATATACCTTGCTAAAATATCGCTTCAGCAATATTTCCTTCACCACCCCACACATGCCATAAAAGTATAATAAATTCGACATGACCTGCAAATATGACAATAAATCTCAAGAATTTTTTTTTAAAATAAAAATACAATCTCTTAGGCATGGAAAAAGTACCTTGTTATACAACCATTCGGACCAAGATGGTTCTTTACAAAGAGGAGAAACAAGTATCAATCCAAGAACACGTTGTCTATACTTCATCTGTTGTCAAGAGTTAGAAAGACCTCTAAGTATCTTATCTTAAAGCCTTTAAACGTGACAGCACGAATGAAAACTTACAGCAAATAAGGTAAGAATGTAAGCCCCAGCAGTTACTCCCATACACATGACGGAATTAAGACTGCAAATAAAAAGAGCTGCAGGGTGAGATTACTTTTTCCAAATTCCAAGATGAAGGACAGGACAAATCAGCCATTGCTGATTAAGTTAGACACACTCACCCAAAAAAGTTAAGAACCTCAGCTATTTGATCAGCTAAGTCATCTACAGAAAGAATTGGGCATTCTGGATCAATTGAAGCAGCTCCCAACTGCAATAGCTCTTGAAGAAAGCATAAAATGATAAGGAAGCAGATAAATTATGAACTTTCAACAAATATATTTGTAACAGTGAGGAGATAAAAATCAAGCTACACCATCGTGCAGCTTCAAGATCTAAAGCTACAAACCTCATGCCCAGGTGGACTAATATGATATATGCAAAAATTGTGAAGCAGCAGGTAATATGCTTCAGGACAAAATAATAATCCCTGAAAGCAGGAGACATCTGATGAAACCACATACATGAAAACAAAAGGTAAGATTGTCAGTATGTCAATTAAAGAAACAGATGTGAAGAAATTAATCAATGTTTGGTAAAAGTCACAGTTCACTAATTTTTTATTTGATTTTCTCTGTAGACCTTTAGTTTTGAGGGGATAAAAGAGAAAATGTTTAATTTCTTTAATGAAGTTAGTGATACATATGTTATCACCATGATGGTTAGAATAACTATAAAAACTGTAATTACAAGACAAAATAAAATAAAATTCTCTAATGAAAAAACAAGAAGAAATCAAGGGGATATATACAAAATCCTAAAATCCATAAAACTTACAATTTAAAGCCAGATCAGGATAAGTAATAAGAGCTGGTTTGTCCTGGTCTCCATACACAGCAACAGAGACAGAACCATGACGTGTTCTTACAATGTGCTCCTGCAGAGAGACATGAATAGCATATTAATCCATTACAGCACATAAAGTTAACCAGAAAAGACAATAAATTGCATATGATAAGTGATAACAGCATGTTTGATTTATGATTGGCAGTGAAGAAAAAGCATGTCCGAAACTCCTTTCAAGCTTCTTCATGAAGAAATCATTATTTTTTTTCTTTTCAACTTTCTAGTGAAATCTAAAAAACTAAGCAGCTAATCATGAGTGAGCATTCAGCATGTAGGTACAATTTTTTCATAACATGAAGGTACAAATTTCTCAAGGGGCTATGACTATGAGGTTGCATGTAAGATCCCCTTTTAAAAAACATTATTTTACTCTTTCCAGAACATTGCCACTGATGAAAAAGTAAGACAGAAAAAGCCTAAAAAACACAACCCCATTTCTTTAATCCGTTCAAAACATGATGAGTAATGACAACATCAACACAAAAATCTTCACTGACTCTTCAAACCTTGTAAGCACTTAAAAACACTAATTAATATCCAAAAATGAACTACACTACAGTAACTAATCACTACTGCCAGTTTCACAATCACAAGTTCACATTATTCAGTGATTTTAGGATCCGACAAACGCCAAGAACCAAAACGACCTGAAGAAATAATGCCGTTTCAGCTCAAAAGACAATCAATCGAAGCCATTCTTAGTTAGCAGAAACGGAAGAGAATGAAATGTTGAAGTCCAAAACGAAGAGCAAAAACGGTTAATGTGAAAGCAAATTAGAACAGAATACAATACAGTTATGCTGTGAATGAATGAATACCTTGGGTGAAGGAGAGAGTGCAGCATCCATGTCCACCGACACAGAATCGGATGGTGTTGAATCAGCCATTGAAATCTCTGAATTTGAAGTTGCAGTGTTGGTATCGATTCCTTTATAAGAAGACAACACAATCGCGCCCACACTGAGTTAAATGAACTCGAGCGAGTCCAAACCGAGTCACCGACGACGCTGGGTTATGTCGATCAATTTGTTGTATTAAATCGCGTGGCAATTGTTGGGGCCTCATCACGAGGGGTCCGCATCTACAGTTGGAACATCACTCTCCGGTTCCATTAACCACACTTTGGCTAGGCCGACACATTTTTTTATTTAATTTAAGATGTATGTACTCTATTTATTTCAAAATAATTATTTACATTAAAGAGAAAAATAATTTATTTCTTAATAACCCTCTGTTTAGAATTTCAAATAGTATTTATTAGTATTTTTTTATATAATACCTCTATAATAATAATAAATGAGGAGAGATAAACATACAATTTAAAAATTAAAATAAAAAAATAAAAAAGTTAATAATATTAATTGTATTTCTTAATATAGAGGTTTCTCCACCTTCCAAACACGTTATTTTAAAACAAATGGAGTATATATTTAAAATCTGATTAGTTAATAGTATGAAATAAAAGTTATTTATATTGTTAGTGCATATATTATTATCCTATTTAAAAGTAATAACAAAAAAAAACTAATAACTAACAAAGTGTTTTAACTCTCAAGAAATTAATACGATAAATTGTCACAGTTTTCATAATGAATTTCTCTAACAACAACATAAAAGAAAAGTAGCAAGGAATCTATATATTATATACAGAAGAAGTTTGGCAATTTTGAGGGCAAATAAGGAATTCAATAAATCAATGTACATGAACTAAAATTTGTGGATGGGTATTCCAGTAAATGTAAAACATAATTAATCAGAGAAGAAATCATGACCGTTCATAACTTTTCAATCTTGCAATCGCCTCTCATCAACAACCCCTTATTTGTAAGTTCAGTTTTCAGTGTAAATAGGCATGGTTCATCGAGCATTTTGGAGCACTTAGAGGAGGTTTTCATTTTACTATTCATCAAACCATCTCTTTTAGGGCTATTCTAGTATTTTCCACCATCCTACTAGACTTGGATAGATAGCCCCAATTTCGCCGTCGATCTCTGCTTTAGCGCCATCGCGGCGACTTCTACTCCCTTCATTGTGACAACGCCGAGTCCCTCATCAGGCGTTGCATCCCCAGGCCGGAAATTTCACCTTCTTCCCCTGCGACCGCGTTGCTGCCTCCCACAATTTCCAGCAGTGGACGAACACGCGCGACGCTGTCGTCTGGCTTTGGGAGTCGCGTCTCTTCGGAGCCCACAATTTCACACCAGAGCTCTCCTTGAACGTCCTCCTAGCTTTTGGAATATACTCGAGCATATTCCCCTTACCAGTTGTGAAGTTCGTAGATCCGGCGGTGGACAAGGATGAGGAGCAGTTGAGGATGGTTCGGAAGCGATGGGAGCCCGATTTCAAGGGCTTTGATCGGAGGAGGGGTTTGGATCATACGTGGACGGAGGTTATGGAAGCGGCGGTGGTAACAAACTTCTGTATCCGTCTGGCGGTAAACGAGAGTGCTCGTCTGGTGGTAAACCAGTGGGTTAGCGTTAGTTACGGATTCTGTTATAGTTTCTTGGTTAGTTAGTTAGAACTATTGTTAAAGAAACTCAACCATAGTTAGTGTGTTAGTTAATCTCTGATAGTTAAATATAAATACATTGTATAGTTACATGATTTGGTATTGAAAAGTAAAACCTTCATTCAGTTTATCTTTTGTGTTCTGTTATCTTCTTCCTCACATTTGTGAGCTTTTGTAAACGTTTTATGGTATCAGAGCTTCATCATTGAAGCTCTGCTGCAAACTCTAACAAAGATGGCACCACAGAAACAACAACCACCGCCACCGGTGGATCCTTCTCAAGATCCTTCGAGTTTCTACTATGTACATTCGTCTGAGAATCCAGGAGCTGCACTTGTGAATCCACCACTCAGTGGACAGAATTATCATTCATGGTCGAAGGCGATGAAGCGTGCTTTGATTGCCAAGAACAAATTTCAGTTTATTGATTCTACCTTTCTGATTCCTGATTCTTTTCATCCAAGCTACCATGCTTGGCAGCGATGCAATAATTTGGTACATTCTTGGATTATTAATTCAGTTTCTGGTTCAATTGCTAGAAGTATTGTAAAATGTTGTTGATGTCTGGGATGACTTGCAAGTTCATTTTTCACAAGGTGATTTTGTTAGAATAGCTTAATTGCAACAAGAGCTGTATTCTTTCAAACAGAATTCTTAGTGTCAATGATTTCTATACAGAGTTGAAAATAATGTGGGAGGAATTAGAGAATTATCGTCCAAATTGGGTGTGTATTTGTACAGTGAAATGTGGATGTATGGCTAGTACTTATGTCAATGATTGTAAAGAACAAGTGATGCGCTTTCTCATGAAATGAAGAATTTTCAGTGGTTAAAACTCAAATTCTGTTAAAGAATCCTTTACCACCATTAGCAAAAGTTTACTCTCTGGCCTTACAACATGAAAGGCAAATGAGTGAGAAACATATGAACTTTATGGAACAAGATCAAGTGAATGTAAATGCTGCGGATGGTAAAAGGTCCTATGGATCTTATGGAAAAGGAAAGAATCCTCGTTTTTGTACACATTGCAAAGGAGAGGGTCATACTGTGGATGTGTGTTTCAGAAAGCATGGATTTCCACCAGGAATGAAAAATAAGAACAATTTTCATGCTAATATGGTTGAGTATGATACAGAAAGCTTGAATGATGAAGAAAATGAGTCAACCAATAAGGATAACAGTAGAATTGATTTTATGTTCACTCTAGAAGAGTGTATGAAATTAAGGACAATGCTACAACAAGGAGGAGCTTCTTCTTCCTCTTTTACTGCTGGATTCCTACACAATCCTCAACAAATCATGTTTCCGCAGCAGCTACTATACAGAAGGTTCAAGGTATTTCTTATACCTCACTTGTGCCTGTAAATTGTGTGACTGTGCCTTGGATAATTGATTATGGATCAACAGATCATATTTGTAATAATGCTCAATGTTTTACAACAATTACTAAAATCAAGGCTATAAATGTGAAATTGCCAAATGGCAATTCTGTTGTTGCAACACATAAGGGAACAGTGTTTCTTGTGACCAATATCATCCTACAGGGAGTTCTTTACATACCAAATTTTACTTTCAATCTGATTTCAGCTTCAAAACTTGCGACAGATTTGAAATGTAAAGTGATTCTCACTGCCACTGGTTGTGATCTTCAGGGTATGAACCTGAGGATGATTAGTTTGGGTAGACTTGAGCAAGGACTCTACTATTTTGACATGATGCCCAGGACATCACAGTTGCTCAAATCACAAGATAATCAATTGAGTAGTTCCCTTGTCAATGCTGTTTCTGTATTGCCTAAAGCAGCTTTGTGGCATTTTAGATTAGGTCATGTTTCTAGTAAAAGCTTAGAGGTATTGATATTGAGCAAAGATTTTACAGAAATACATGTTCCTAAACACAAAACTTGTGATATATGTCATTTTGCAAAACAAAGGAAGTTACCATTTCCCATCAGTACAAGTTGTGCAAGTTCTAGATTGGAATTACTTCATATGGATATTTGGGGTCCTTTTCGAGTTAATACCATGCATAATCATAGGTATTTTTTGACTGTTGTGGATGATTATACTAGGTATACTTGGGTTGTTCTGTTGAAACATAAAAGTGAAGTACAAGATCATGTGAAGTCCTTTATTAATCTTGTCGAAAATTAGTATGACGCCAAAGTTAAAATAATTCGTACTGATAATGGTCCTGAGTTTGCTCTATCTAGTTTTTATGCTCAAAAGAGAATTCAACATCAGAAAAGTTGTGTAGCAACACCACAACAAAATGCTAGAGTTGAGAGGAGACATCAAACTATTTTAAATATTGCAAGGGCTTTATTGATGCAATCTGATTTACCTTATAGTTTTTGGGGGTACGCTGTTTTGCATGCAGTTTTTCTTATGAATCGGGTTCCTAAAGCAGTGCTTGATTATAAAACTCCATACTGTTTGTTTTATTCTCAGTTGTCTGATATAAATGAGCTGAGGGTTTTTGGTTGTCTCTGTTACATAGCTACAGCTCCTTATAATAGATCAAAGTTAGATTCAAGGTCCAGAAAATGCGTTTTCTTGGGGTACAAACAGGTGTGAAAGGATATATTGGTTTTGATCTTTATACCAAGGAAATTATAACATCTAGAAATGTTATTTTTCATGAGTTGGTTTTTCCATACTCACTGCATCATTCAGCTTCTGCCAAACACCATGGAGTTATATTGATCACGCTGAGAGTCTTGAACCAATCAATGAGCCAAGTCCACCCCATTTCTCTCGTTCTGATGAGTTAGTTACTGTTGACGAGAGTTTTTCTGATTTTGATGTTTCTCCAGTTGTTGAAATATCTATGCCATCTGGCCAGTTTTCTCACTTTAATCAGGATGAGTCACTAGTAATTGCAAGCCGCAAGCCTAGGAAGAGAGCCTTACCAGCTTATTTGGCAAACTATTGCCTTGGGAAACCTCTTACTACTCCTTATCCTATTTCCTCATATGTGTCGTATGAGGGACTTTCAGATACACACAAAGCATATGCAAATTCACTTGTTACCACTTCTGAACCAACAACTTATGCTGAAGCAATTAAATTTATTTGTTGGCAGGAGGCAATGGCTAGAGAGATTCAGGCTTTGGAAGCCAACCAAACTTGGAAAATGGTTCCAAAACCACGTGGTGTTCATCCTATTGGTAATAAGTGGGTTTTTAAAATTAAAAGGAAATCTGATGGTTCTATTGAGGGATACAAGGCCAGGCTGGTTGCTAAAGGATATACACAAACAGAAGGATTGGATTATTGAGACCTTTTCTCCTGTCACAAAGCTTACTTCCATCAGAGTCATATTGGCTCTAGCTTCTATTCACAATTGGCATGTGCATCAATTGGATGTTAATAATGCTTTTTTGCATGGTGACTTAACAGAAGAAGTATACATGGAAATTCCTAAGGGAGTCTTAGGAGACCCAGCAACACAAGTCTGTAAGCTTACTAAGTCATTGTATGGCTTGAAACAGGCAAGTAGGCAATGGTATGAAAAATTATCAGAGGTGCTTTTATCTCTTTCTTATCAACAAACATCAGCTGATCATTCTATTTTCACCAAAAGGAAAGGTACTCCTTTTATAGCTTTGCTGGTTTATGTTGATGACATAGTTTTGGTTGGGAATGATTTGGCAAAAATTACTGCAGTGAAAACCATATTAGACAATCGTTTTGGGATCAAGGACCTAGGCATTTTGAAGTATTTCCTAGGATTAGAAGCAGCACATTCAGCTGCTGGAATCACATTGTGTCAACGGAAGTACTGTTTAGATCTATTAACTGAGGCGGGTGTGCTAGGTTCCAAGCCAGTTGCTACTCCTCTTGATCCTAATATCAAATTATATCAAGATGCAGTACCATATCATGCTGACATACCACAGTATCGCATATTGATAGGACAACTCTTGTATCTCACTACTACCAGACCTTATATTGCTTTTGCAACACAGCAGTTAAGCCAGTTTTTTACAAAGCCCACCGTTATCCATTATCAAGCTACACAGCGAATTCTTCGATACCTTAAAGGTTCACCTGGCAAAGGCCTTTTCTTTCCTCGGAATTCAGACCTACAATTGATGGGTTTTTCTGATGCTGATTGGGCGGGATGCAAGGATACCCGCAGGTCTATAAGTGGTTATTGTTTCTTTTTGGGCTCTTCTCCTTTATGTTGGTGAGCCAAGAAACAAACCACCATTGCACGATCTTCAGCTGAAGCAGAATATAGAGCACTAGCTAGTGCTACATGTGAGCTTCAGTGGTTGGTATATCTGTTACATGATCTGGGCATTGCGAAAACAAAACAACCTGTGTTGTTTTGTGATAGCAAGAGTGCTCTGCATATAGCAGCGAATCCAGTGTTTCGTGAACGGACAAAACATTTGGAGATAGACTGTCATCTTGTGCGGCATAAGGCACAAGAAGGTTTGATGCGACTACTACCTGTATCCACAGTGCATCAAACAACAGACTTATTCACCAAAGTTTTACTTCCTAGTCGTTTTGGTATGCTGATTCCCAAGCTGAATTTGGTTGACATATTTCAACCACCTTCACCTTGAGGGGGACTAACAAACTTATGTATCCGTCTGGTGGTAAACCAGAGTGTCCGTTTGGTGGTAAACTAGAGTGTTTGTCTGGTGGTAAACCAATGGGTTAACGTTAGTTACGGATTCTGATATAGTTTCTTGGTTAGTCAGTTAGAACTATTGTTAAAGTAACTCAATCATAGTTAGTGTGTTAGTTAATCTCCGATAGTTGAATATAAATACATTGTATAGTTACATGATTTGGTAATGAAAAGTAAAACCTTCATTCAGTTTATCTTTTTGTGCTCTGTTATCTTCTTCCTCACATTTGTGAGCTTCTGTAAACGTTTTAGGTGGAGTGTCAGAGGAGGGGATAGGAGTATAATTTACCGTAGGAGAGTTTGAGGAGGTAGTTTATGTGGCCACTCACCACTGTCACATGGAGAGATCTAAAGAATTCACCTGACCATTCTGCTTCTTCACAGGTAATTTCTTGGATGAAAGTGGAGTTTAGAGGTTAAAAGTGATTTTCAATTGTTTTGCATACAATTGTATCAAGTGCGTTGATGGTTGTTGATCTGCTTCTAGAGATTTATGACAAGGCTATGATTTCCATTTCATAATTAGTCAATATTACATTTTCAAGTGGATAAGGATGAAAAATTTTTGTACCTTACCTGAAAAGAGTTTGGCATGAATAAATTGGAATTTTCAGTTAATTTGTCTCTTAAATTACCATAAATATGCTTTTTCAAGTGTGCAGCTTTCACAAAAATATGAAATCCCACTAACTCATCCACAACTTACAAATGAAAATTCTAAAACCAGAAGTTAGTTGTTTAATAAGGTGTTAACACTCTACAATTTGTAGTGATTTTAATGTACCTGATGCATGTTTGGTTTAGGAATAAAGTAATTGGATCCATGTTGCAAGCGATTACAAAAAAATGTTATGAGAAAAATGCTTTCAAGTTTTCTAATACAAACTCGGAATAGTGGATAGGTAAACTGACTATTTCACTAACTAATATTTGTTTTGCTGAGATATCACTTTTCATTGGTACTAATGTTTGTTTAGGTGAATCAGTTAGCTATCAATTGAATTTATGGGAATCTAAGTATTGGGTCTGTAGCAGGTTAAATTCAAAGCCTGGATACACTCTCAATAAAGTGAGTGATGCAGAACCAAGTAAATCTGTAATATGATCTCTTCCTTCCTTAAGAAATTTAGGTCAAATAAAATATCTTGCAATTGAACAACTTGACATATCCAGTTATATATTTTGATTCTGCTATGTAGCCTCTGCACCCAACATAATGGATCAATTTGACATAACCGGTTAGTATATTTTGATGAACTACCTTTCACTTCAAATCAATTATGAAACTCATAAGCTACTTTCACCACAGAAACTGCTTAATTTATTTATCTTATTTTGAATTGGAGGCAGCAAAATTGGGTAGATTTGAATGCAGGAGGATACTTGAAGGGACAAATGTGCTCAAAAGTTGCACAATTTGCTGAGGAATTCCAGAAATAGAACCTCTGCCTTGTGAGATGTTTATGTCTCTTTTTGTGAAAGAACCTAATGGAAGATCAAAGTATTAGATTGAAACGATTCCATAGTTTTAATATATTTTGATGAATAACAATTTTACCTAAGGTTTAATATTGATAGATAAAGATTTCCTAATACTTTGAGTATTTCACATTTCAGGAATATCTAGCTACATGGAGAACATCCGCATATCATTTGAAAGCATTATTAAAAGCAGAATATTGGTATGGGTGATAGGGAGAAACCCCATAGGACAGCCGTACAGCCAGGGGGAAACTTGACAGCAAGGGGCGGTTGACAGTTGAGGGAAGATAGGAGCATTTCTCATACTAATGTTTCTTGTCATGAAGAAACTTCTCAGCACAAACATTTAACTCAATTTTAATTTCTTTTCTTTTTTTTGTGCAAAACTTCAGTATCTCCCGTTGAAGGTTTATATTTTTAACCAGCATTAGATTAGATTTCTTTTTCCGTGTTAACCTGGTATCCTCATCCGATAGTTGTCAGATTAATATTTCGTCTCACTGTTTGTGCATTAAGCGGTAGGAGGTTTGAGCAATAAATTTTTTTTCCATTTGCAAAAATTGAAATTTAAACTCGTAACCAATTATTTGAGGGATAAATTGCTGAACCACTACTACATCATCACTTGATTGTCATACTAATACATTGAGACCAACTATTGTAACAACCTTGAGTGTATTTAGTAAGTCAATTTATATAATTTAAAGCTTATTTGAATAAGTAAACAAGTTTATTTCACTTAAACAAGCCATACAAGCTTATTTTCCAAACGCTAAAACGTAGGGTCAAAGAGAGGGAAGCCGAGAAGAGAATTTAAGGTTTATATTTCATAGTTACTTACCTTCAGTCGCCATAATCGCCTTCAACAAGCTTTTATCACTATGACCTGACCCTGACTTCCCTGCCATAATCCACCATGACACAGTGGACATCGTCGGGTGCTCATCTCCGCCGGCCAAAGAAGAATTAGCCCGAAGTGAAGCGGAAGAGGGAGTCGCGATGCTCATGCTATAGGCGTAATTTGCTCCTCTAATACAATTGACAAAGACACATTTTCAAAATATACCAACTTGGCTTCATGTGGCTGCAAGCAGGACATTTGGAGTATATACATTTTATATGGAAAAATATTGGTGGACATGACAGGACACCAAACACATATGAAGTGTATACACTTTAAATAGAAGAAGAGAAAAGTTAATACCATCAATTATAGTGTATACACATATGAAGTGTTAGCATCATGGATACCATCACATAGCCCTTTTTATCCTCACCCTCACCATTAATTATAGTGATTTCAAATCCAACAGGCCCAACATATCCTATTGAGTCTTCCCCAACGAGGATGAAACAAAAAATGAAACCCAACAAAGGGGAGAGTTGAGCATGAGAGAGATCAATAACCATTTCATCAGTGACCGCAATATCATGCCAAATCAGACTAGTGAATATTTCATCATAAGTGTGAGTATGTGTGGAAAATGGTATAGGAGTAAATGCTAGAAAAACAGTACAATAGACAGCAAGTGCAGATAGTTATATATGCAGAACTCTGTTACATTTTTAGTCCTTATTTATCATCATATTTTTTGTGATAAATAATCTAACCGCCTGAAGAAGAAAGACACAATTGCTCCTAATAACTGCTTTTTGTACCCAAAGGAAGTAATCCACACCGAAGGAAATCACCACAGTCCCTGAAATATGTCTACTTACATCGAAATATAGACTTGTGTCTAAATCAAATTCTTCATCTTCAACCGAACAAAGGAAATCACCATAGTCCCTAAAATATGTATGTCACCTATAGATAGATTAAATTGATGATAAACTCAAAATCCACCTAGGTCTCATCAATTGATGTGGCAGTGCCACGTAGCCCAATTGTGACAAATAAGCACGGTGGCGTTGACCACCACTCCGACAAGGATGAAAATCAACTATTTCCCATAGTCTGAGAGTCTTTTACACATGTTATTCCGGTGAGGGATGAAAATCAAGACTCGTTGAAAATTCAAGGATAAAAATATTTTTAACCTTTAATTTTATTCCGTGTTAGATCCGGTGTCCCATACTAATACATTGAGACTAACTCTTGTAACAAGATTAGTCTTAATTAGAATCAATTAGTGAAATCGCAACAAACATTTCAGTTTCTTCCTTTCTAGTTAATTCAAAATTAACATTTCAAAGGCTTCCATGAATTTCACCATTTAACATAAACTGACAAATAGACAAAGGAGTTAAGTCCATCTGCAGCTATTGCTACTTCAATATACAGTAATACTCATATTCATACTCATTACTCAATCAACACTACATGCACATTTTCGAAAGAAACCACAACCACAAGCCAAAACTTAGATTTAATTTGGCAAGAGTTTGCAACAAGTAAATCTTCTAAATTGATCTTCTATAGGTTCTAACAAATTGCTCAGCTTTTTGTATCAAAAGGAAGTAATCTACCCTGCATAATTCTCAAGCAAATAATCTCTCAGCAATATATTGGCTCCAACGAGTGGTGCTCAATGCAACTGGTGTTCCACTAACACCAAAGACTCCTCAAATCTAAGAAGAAGAAGAGAGCTGAATCAGATTTGAATTAGCATCAGTTTCAAAATTTAGCATCATGAATATCAAAGAATTGCTGATAAAGGTAAAACCCAAGGCCCTCCCAAACTTTGACTCTTTTGCGCATAGTGAAATTTAAAACTTACAAAAACCTCCTCTTCAGATACTATCCTGTGTCTATAAAATTTCAATACAGCAACAAAAGCCTTATCCCACTAAATGAGATCGGCCTTATAAAATTTCAATGAAAACTATAATTTTTTTTATGATAAAAATACTTAATAGTTAATACTATGACAATATTATAAGAACTAAAGTTGATGACTTGGATGACCATATCTACTTACATTGAAATTTGGACTTTGTCTTAGTCAAATTCTTCTTCACCTTCAACTGTAGGAAGATAATACACAGGATGATACTAAGCATGATACATTTTCATTTGTTAATAGAATCAAAAAATTCCATTTGCTGAATGAAAGTATCATATGCCAAGGTGGTTACGGGGCTGACTCCAAACTCTATTAACTTCAAGTTCATCACTTCACTCGTGCTGGATATTACTGGTAGTGCTGCAACCTTGATTTTAAACCTTGTCTGGTTCTTGGTTGCGCTAGTTAAGTAGTGGGAACATTTTTTGTCGTATATCAAGCATATATTACCCGTTGAAATCCTTGAGTCCATGACATAGCTCTTTCTATCCTCACCCGGACCATCAATTATAGTAATTTCAAACTTAATTGGCCCACCATATTGTGTTGAGTCCTCCCCAACGAGGATGAAGCAAAAAATGAAACCCAACGAAGGGGAGAGTTGAGCAGTAGAGAGATCAATAATCATTTCATCCTTTCTTGTCTTATACTCCAACCACTTTGGAACCCTACACAATTCTGGAACACGACTCCACGCTGGAAACACGTACCGTGCTTCAAAGGCATACTCATCTTTATGTTCTGGTGTGGATGAATGTTGATATGTAAGTTTCATCAACATGATTTGTGCATACAACTCAATATCCCTGAGTGAACGTTCATCCAGGTTCCAGCAATTATTTAACATAACATGTTTCCTGTTTTCCTTGAATTGTTCTGCAGCTGTTAAAGGGAAGAATACTGTCTTCAGTGAACCGCACCCACCAACATATAACTTTTCAAGGGACGGGGGAAGCACTGGTATTGACTCAAGTTCAACACACCTATTTAGGTATAGAGATCGCAATCTTGTGAGATTCTTGATGCTTGAAGGTAAGCTCTTATATTGACTGTTGCTTAAATCCAATGTTTCTAGCTTACTTGGAAATGCAAACGATGAAGGCAATACATTAGCAAGAATTCTACTCAAACGTAGCTCTTTTATATTCTTTGATGTCACTAACAACTTCCTTAGACCTGTGCAACCTGTAAGATCCAGAAACCATAGGGAGCTTAAACGAGCATCACTTGTAAATTTGGTAAGGGACACGCACCCTTGTAGATCGAAACACCGAAGCTTGTTGAGAGAATAAATAGATGGATGAACACTTTTCAAATTCACACAATCAGTAACAGCTAGAAACTCAAGATTTATGGCTTTTGAAAAGTTCGGCAGCTCCTCAAGGAAAAAGCACCCAGCGAGTACAACTAGTTTTAAATGAACCAAATTCTGAAGAAATCAAACATAGGCATAAGTTTAGAACAAATTAAAATTGTGCGAAGTGCATACATCTTAAACTATATTATATTGGAGACCTTGTGAAAAATTATAACACCTAAATCTAGAGCCAAAGTCTTATATTCTAAAAACATTCCTTGCATGATCCAAAATATAAATAGGAAAGTGACACATATTTACCGTCACTCCGTGCCAAAGTCTTTGCATATGGCCTCTGTACAACTCCAATCTAATAAGACTTTCAGCAGAAAGACACCGTGGAAATGATTTTAGAGGGCAATCCGCCCATGAAAAATATTTTAGATCACACCAAACTTTAGAGCATAGAGGAAAAAGATCCTGCCACTTCATACAATAGTCCCCATAAATATCCAAAAATTGCAGTTTACTCATCTTAACAAATACGTCAGGGCTTGAATCCAAATACCCATAAATTGAAAAGTTTGCCCTTATGCTTCTAATAGCCTCAGTCCCCTGCCATGAAAACAGAACAAAATCTTAAACACCATAAAAAGCCACATTTCTCATTAAAAAGAAAAATGTTATCAGAAGATACACATATTCAATTTGGACTTTTACCTTGTTATTTTTGAATACTTCATAGATGTCATCGTCATCCCATAGTCGACTACGTTGTCCAGGTTCTTCAGATTCTTGACGAACAATCTCTCGACCCATTTCTTGTATAATGTCATGCATAGACACGGTATTATTTTCAGAAATAGTCACTAGAGCTCTATCTTTTAGCCTTTCCAAACCAATAGCAACTGAATTATCATTTTCTCGATCTTTCAATAACATTTGTAAGCTTTTCACTCTCATTTTCACACCGTTGAAGAAACATGCAATATCTAAAAGAATCTGTTGCTCTTTGCAATCAAGATCATCATAGCTTAGTCTCATTACACCATGGACTTCTTTAATTGGCCTTTTTGTAAGCTTGTCTAGCTGACTTTCCCATACTTCCTTACTTTTTCCACAAAGAAGACGACCCAAGACTTTAAGAACCAGTGGAACACCTCCGGCATAATTGACCAACCTTGGTGATAGATCATAATAGCCCTTTTCAAGATGACTTTGGTCAAATGCATTCAAATTGAAAAGTTCAAGTGCATCACTAGAAATCAATCCCCCGACATGGTATAAATCATGAGCTTTGTTAGAAATAAGTACTTGCTTATCTCTAGTGGTTATTATTATTCTACTACATGTCTGAAGCCAATCAAGACATCCAAATATATTTTCTACATCTGTATCATTCACATCATCAAGAACAATAAGAACCTTCATACGACCAATCCTTCTCTTAATATAATCGGACAACCCATTTGGTGTGGCAATTTTCACATCTTCTCCTAATATTGTAGAAAAAAGTTTTTCTTTCAAAGACCTTATTCCATCTTTTTGTAATTGATCCTTTACCTTTTCTAAATAACAAGATCCTTCATAGTCAAAACATTTTTTGTTAAATATCTCTTCTGCAACAGTTGTCTTGCCAATACCACCCATACCCCAAATTCCAATAACGCGCGCTTCTTTCGACTCCTGGCATAATAATGATTCCAAATCTGCAGTTGGTTTTTCTATTCCAATAAGTCTTTTTGTGTTAACTGGATACTTAGGCATACTCATCAACACACAATTGATGATTTCTGTAACCAGATCAGCATCATTCCTAAACAACAAAAAGAGAAAAAATGTATGCAATTTAATGGCATTACTATAAATCACTCTCGGTTCGAAGTTTGTATATAGGAGCTCAACAACAATGATAGAATGTTCCTTTTCTTTTGCTTTCCCTTTCTCCTTAGTACGATCAATGGTTTATAAAAGTGATATGGCTACCATGAAAAACTCAAGTTATCATGTTAGACGGTATCATCCCTGTTGATGTTAGACAATTAAACTTGGCCCCATCAATTACTAGAAGCCACCAGAATTCTGGAACTTAATAGATTGAAAAAGCTTTGCTATTAAGGCTTTGAATTGTCAAAGCTTAACAAGTAAGATAACATTCAACTATTAACAAGTTGTACACGATTCTTGCATCCTAGTGGCCAAGGATTCAGAACATATATCAAATAGGATATTGGAGAATTTAAGATGGAGGAGGTCATTAAGAAACAAACATCTAAGTAGTATAAATAGGGGCACTTAGCTTGTTGTATACTATGAAGTGAGAAACAGAACAAGAAGTTGAAAGAGAAAAATAAAGAGAGGCTCCAACGAGCTCGTGTTTGTGAGAAAAAATGTAGTGTGTTGAGTGTGTGTCAAGTTTAACAATCGAGGCACTTAAAAGGTGCAAACGGAAACACTAGAGAGTATGAGGTTAGAGAAAATAAAACAAGCTTGAGTTGTATTATTTTTGTGCATGTATTATGGCTATTAATAAAGTCAAAAATTGTGTGCTTAATTAATTAAGTGTTTTCTTGTCTCATTGTCATTTTTTTTATAGTTCCTACAATTGAGAATGTGAATCATCATCATTACTACTTATTAGAGTTTATTCCTACTATTATGAGCATTGTTAGCAGTAATAGTGGGGGCTATGAGTTGTTACAGTTTTTGGAGTATTTACATTTCTAGTTATTTTTCATATTAATAGACAGAATTATTATCATTTTTTAGTTTTAGTTTTCTTGTATTAAATTAAAAGGATGTTAGAATAAATGAAAGAGTATGAGTTTCAACTTTTGTTCTTGGCTTCTAAATTCTCCCTTTGTCCAAATAATCTCACATTAAACAACCATAATAGTATCATACTTTTAAGAAGGTCAAGTACTCAAGTATTATAACAAATAGAATTATAGAATGCTTATTTGGATCAAAATAATTAACTAGAAATCTTCCGAAAAGTATCACTTTCATATATCCTTTGAAAATTGGAATGTGGTTACTTTTTTTTTTCTTAGACATGATTTAACCACTAAATTTAATAAACCAACAAAGCATGGCTAGCCTGAAAGAGTGAGTTACGGCATTAACTAATACATGAAGTGAAAGCGTACATTGAAGTAAAACCAATGTAGAAAATAAATATTAAGTTTTTATGTTTTTATTTGACATAACACAAGGATCCTATACTTGAACCAATCACTTGATATTGTTTAAGTCTTTATTATGTAAGAAACGAGCTTATGCTAATATATGCATATATAAAAAGTAAATAGCTAGAAAACATTAAAAAAATTTGTGGAGAAAACTTACCCATATTGTAATGAAGTAAATCCTGATAATTTAGCAGATGTGTTCAACCTTGGGAACACCATGTTTTCCTTCAAGTTTAGTAAGCGCATTTTCATATTTCTCCCTTTGATTTCCTACAACTGAAGGGTCTACCTGGTAGAAAATGGGTATTACAATTTGTCCATATTTCTCTTTGCACTCAAGTATTTTCACAAGTTCTTCCAAACACCAATGTGAAGAAGCATAGTTTTCTGAGAATATGATGAATGAAATGAATGATCCTTCAATTGCTTCAACAAGTGATGGCCATATAGAACGTCCTCTCTCAAGTTTATCATCCACGAAAGGGTGTATTTGATTTCCAGTAAAAGCCTTAGTCAAATGACTCAGAAAAGTGTCACGAATGTCCTCTCCACGAAAATTTACAAAAACATCATACTTTATTGGAGGAGTATTGTTTGACATTGGCTTTGCTGCATCACCCTTCAATTTGTCGAAATTAGAGTGTTATGCTCTTCATAAAAACAAGAAGCTTCCATTATAACATAAATGAAATACATCAACAGTTGAAAATATTTACTAAATTATAAAAGAGGATAAATATGTTTTGTTCCAGGACTTATACAGTACAATCAAAATGATTTCTATAAAAAAATTCTATAATTTTTAGTGTATGAAAAAACTTGTATAATTGAAAATAGACCTTATGGCGGTATAAAACATTTTGAAATATGTTTTACCCTGTTACCGATTCACGTGGCAATCATAGTCAAATATAGGTGACCACGTGTAATTTTCACATCAATTTTAGTCATTCAAAATTCTCTTTCTTCAAATTTAGTGTTTCTCCATTTTCCCGTCTTCTTTATCTTCCTCTTCCTCCTCCCACAATTTTTTTTCTGGCGGACCCCTCATCTCCCCCATATCTCTCCCTTCTCTCTTACAAACCCGATTTTTAAACAAAATATTTTTTTCTCTCATGCTTCAACTGGTTCATTATATATACTAATGAGTTGTTCGTGTAATGCATAATTTTTTTTTAAATTTATACAGTTAAATATTATTTTTAAGTGTCATCATACTAAAATTGAAATTAAAAAAACTTCATGAAATTTTTTCGGCAGCGACTTTATGAATTTTTAAGCTGTTCATATAAAAAATTACTCGTAATTTTTAAAAAAGAAGGTGTACCTTGGTCAAAACAATGCTGTTTCATAAACTTTTTACATCTGAATGTATCACCAATGTTTAGAGCATGAAAATACAAAGCCAAATGGTTTTAATGTAACATGTGAAAGAGAGATTTAGATCCTTTGTTAAAAAAATTGAGTGTCAAATTTCATCATCTCACCGTTAATTTTATTTTATTTTATTTTATTTCTTTAACTATTATGTACACAAGTTAATAGTGAAATGGTAAAACTTGACACTTGAGAAGATCCAAACCCGTGAAAGATACTTTTCCCGTCTCTAATTATAAGCTAACATTGACACTTATATGGTGTCACTAAATATAAACTAACTTAACAAAAGTTAATTTTTCTTTCCATATTTGCTCTTACATTTATTGGTTTTTCAACACTATAATGATTGAAAATACTAATCTTAAATAGGGGTAAATTGGGAAGATTATACAATTTTTTTTAAAAGTAATGCATCAACTAACCTTATCATTTAATAAGTGTAAATTTTACAATGTTAACTTATAATTAAATATGGAGGGAGTAGCATGCATATTACTTGTTGCTGCATGCTTTGACGATACAACTACAGTGGGACATGATATTTGAGAAGATAACTCCGAATTAAAGGGCGATAAAGGGATAAAAAAATCATGAAGCGAAAGTAATAATATAAAAAATCATGCAGCGAAAGTAATAATATTTTTTTGAAACGTGGATAATATTATTAAGCAACAAGCTCAGAAGCAAGAACATCTCTATGCAGAAATTCATCAAATCCGGTGGCCCCTCATTAACCCAAACACGGTTGCCCAAGAAAAGAGCCTCATTAGAGTAATAATGTCTTGAAACATAATTTATGTAGTCAGGTTTTAGACAACAAATTAAATAACAAAAAAAAAATGAAGAAACCAGGAGAAGGAAATGAAAGAGTACCGTTATAACAGTAATTCATCTCCTAAACTGATGCTGAAACATAAGGGTTTTAGGAGAATAATCTAAATAAGTTTAAATTTTTATTCAATGAAATAATTTATTATAATTTTTTTATCTATTATTACTATATTATATTATATTGGCTTAATAGCACTTTTAGTTCATCACTTAATACGATTTGACACTTTTGGTCTCTAATGAAAAAAATTAGCCTACAAGGTCCCTCACTTTCACAAACTGTTGCAGTTTTGATTTTCCGTCGAAAACCATCCAAAATTTAATAGATTTTGGATTAAAAAATTAAAAATAAAATAAAATATAATAAAAACTCAAAAACATTGAATATTCATCTTTTCCCTCATAATCTTCAAAGACAAATCTAGAATAATGAAAAATACAAAATCCCCTCACTAACAAACCCGTCCTCAATTCAACTTTCGACCTCACTACCGTGACCTTAATCTCCACCCTAATCATCCTCTCCGTCCTGTCCCTCCATTTCATCTTCCACCTCCGCTTGAAATCCAAATCCCTAACCTACCTAACTTCATGGCTTCAACTCGCTTTGGACCGTCCAATTCCTCATCGTCCTCTTCATCTTCCTCTGGGCCATCACCGAGCTCCTCCGGCTACTCGTCTTCCGTCGCAGGTACCTCTACACCTTCTCCAATCAGAACAATCTCTGCAAAACCCACATCATCCTCAATTTGGGGCTATTCGAACCCACGTTCCTTGTGACTCTCCTCTTCCTCCTCAACGCGTCGATCAAGAAGAACACACCGAATAAGGCCTTGGCGATCATCAAGGGTCTTAGGGTGAGAATTTGTGCACTGGCAGTTGTGGTTCTTGTGGGTCTTCCGATGCAGGTTGTGGCGCTCAGTTTCACGGTGTTGTGGAGCCCACAGGATGAGGTGTACGACGTTGCTTCGCTCGTGGTCCCTTGACGGTGGTGGTGGATCTTTTCAGATCTGAGTGGGAATGATGGGGAAGGAGGTCGAACCCGTGACAGTGACCACGACGAAGGTTACAACTTTGTTCCGGCGAAGGTATGGTGGTCCGGTTCGATCCATGGTTACGGTGGCTGAGGTTAAGATCTGAGAGGAACAGGAACTAAAACTGGAACTGTGGTGGGTAGCTCGTTTGCGAGGGTTTTTCAGTGGTGGTGGTGGTGTTGCCGTGTCGGTGTTGGGTGAGAGGAGGGGGTTGGTGGTGGTGCTGGGTGAGGTTAAGGAACTCTGATTTGTTGGTAGGAAGAAGATGAAGAGAATGCTGTTGATAATGAAAAAGAAGATGTTAATTGAAATAAAATTAAAGAAAAAGAAAAAAATTCCAAGGGAGATAAATTTTGAGATGAGGAGGACTATTGATAATAAATTCAAATTGTGCACAGGGCTTTTGATGATAAATTCTGGGTTTATGGGATGAAAGTGATGAAGATATGAGAATTTTTGGGTTTTTGGGATGGAGGTGATGAAGGTATCTGGATTTTAAATTTTATGTTTTTTAATTAATTTTTTAAGGAATATTACGTTAAATAATGGATGAAAATAGATGGAAAACCAAAACTGCAATAGTTTGTATAAGTGAGGGACGTTTTAGACTAATTTTTTTGTTAGGGATCAAAAATGTCAAATCATAATAAGTGGGAGACCAAAAGTGCTATTAAGCTTATTATTATTAATTTATTATTATTAATTTATTATTATATTTGCTAAAAGAAACTTTTTACCAGACCATGCCACATTCATTTTTCCACCTTCAAAATAATAATATTTATTTAATAAATTCACAATTCAAAAATAAATCTAATATTAGAAGAAATCAAAACTAAAACTAACGGCAGGAATAGAACACAAAAACATGTTGTTTACCTCTAACATTATTCTTTTCCCTTTCCTTGTGCCTTCCTCCTCTCCTAAAACCTACAAAATCCAAAGAAAATAAATATTGCAATCGAGATAAAATGAGAACTAAGCAAGAAAAAAAAAATTGCAAATATGAGAAAGAATCAAAACTAAAACTTTTGCTAATTAATTTGTTATAACATTTAAAGATGTAATAATATTAGTCTTTTTATGGTACTTGAAGATGATTCTCTTTACTTTTTTTTCTTACAAGTATCATCCACCACTCAAAACCTTATTTAAGGTGAATTAAGTATATACCACTTGAATCAACCATCCATTGGTTAAATTTTTTAACATGCATGCAAACTAATCGTTAATAATTTTTTTCCTAAAATGATACGAATTTAATGTGCAAACTTGCACCCTGATCCTGCCCAAGAGCTTGTGGGAAAGATCAATCCAAATCACGATTTTAAAATTAAAGTAAATAAATTAACATATTGGGTGTCCTCTTATGATTAAGATGGAATTGAGAAAAATGAATATAATTTAGAAAAATAAAATGCAAGTTCTTCATAAAAAATAAAAGGCATAAGCTATAATTGAGGTTTAGAACAATCACCTGTGTGACAATTTCTTTGTTCTTAACTCTAAAGTAGAGCAGTATGCAGCAAGCAATACATGCAACCAGCACAGCACATATTATTTGAGAAGCTTCGGATCCGGAAGAACATGCCATTGCCATTGAATTCAAACAAGTGCTCATCTTTCTTTAATTTGAATTGTTTCTACAATCTCAATCTCACAATTAGGGTTAGGTAAACACAAGGTTATGAAAGAGGAAAAAAAAATTCTGAAATTGAATATTGTTTTACCTGATCTGGGTGTTAGAAGTCTGATTCAATTCTTGCTCATATATGTTGTTGTTGCAGCATCATCCTTCAAGCTAGATCTGAAGTTAAATAGATGGAAGAAGCAATAGTCTCATTTAACTTGACCGAGTCTAAAAGTATGAACTCACACATTAACCTCCCCCACAGAGGATTGGATTTGTATATAGATTTATATTGAACAAGTCTTAATGTCAACTCAATTTAAACATAAAATAAATCGATTGGGTGTTAGACAAGACAACACTAATTTACTAAAAAATTACAATAAACAACTCATGAAACTTCTTAGAAGATACATTTAACTGACTTTTGAATTCTTCTTTCCTTTGCAGGACTTTATATCAGGTAACTCTTCTAACAATGTTAGTCTTAATTAGAATCAATGAATGTAAGGCATGCCAAGTGAAACCGCAACAAACTTTTCTTTTTCTTCCTTTCTGTTTAATTCAAAATTAACATTACAAAGTCTTCCATAAATTTCACATTTTTATTACAATACTAGACATTTAACATAAACTTTTCTGTTTCTTCCTTTCCATGACGTCTGTCATGAATTTCCAAAAATGGTAGCTTGCTCATCTTTGCAAATACATAAGGGCTCCGCTCCAGATTCCAAAATACTGACTTGTCTGTCATTATGCTTCTAATAGCCAATCAAGAGTTCCAAACACAACAAAAACCTTCATACGACTAATCCTTCTCTTGATATGATTGGACAACTCACTCGGGTTGTAAATTTTCACCTCTCTTTTAATAGTGTAGAAAAAAGTTCTTCTTTCAACAAAATTCAACAAACCATCAATACATGAAGAATTAATAACGGATAAGTGTACATTCAAGTAAAAGCAATCTAGAAAATAATAGTTAAGTCTAGCCGGAAAATATTGAAAGTTTATGGGTGATGGATGTCCTCACCTCTAAAGCTTACAAAAACATCATACTTTATTTGATGAGTGTTGTTTGACATTGGCTTTGCCACTTCATTCACCCTGCAATTTATCAGATATTTATATTCTTCATAAGAACTAAGTCGTGATCATTATAACATAATGAAATACAGAAACAGTTAAAAAATATTATTAAATTATCAAAAAGTTTAGTTTTTCAAAGTCAATAAATTAACATATTACGTGCCCATTAACAAACTTCAAGTAATAAGTAATAACAAAGGATTGTTTCAGCTCTCATGATTAACATGGAATTGAGAAAAAAGGAAAAATTTTTGAAGAATAAATTGCAAGTTTTTCATAAAATACAAGGCAAAATATATGAAGCTGGTGTATGATAAAAAACATAGACATAATAGTGATCAGACAGAAAATAAAAAGAATCCTAGAATATTAATCAGCTATCACCTTTGCGACAATTTTACTGATAATTTCTTTCCTCTTAACTCCTACTGCTGTAGGCGACAAGTTCAGTGGACGCTTTGAAACTTTCTGAAGCAAAAGGAATTGCCGAAGTAAAGATAAAAGAAACTGAAGGAGAAAGTGAAGCATAGAACAAGAAATTAAAAAGTAGATGTTAGTCATCACGATTTGAACATATATGCTCCTTTGAAAAGTAGATACATACTCAATACTCCAAATACATACACATTTTCTAAAAGCAAAAAACTTGGCTTTATGTGGCTCTGTAAGCAGGACATCACCACACTTGTACATTTGTAATAGTCTGCAACAAGTATAGCATTATTCTAAATTTGTTTTGCTATTGATCTTCTAGAAGGGATAGGCTCTACCAATAAAACAATTATTACAGTTGTATCTTGTATGCATATTGTCCTTTGGTCGCCATAAAACAATTCTTTTCACCTTAACAGATAATGTGGTATATCACTTTTGAATAGATGAGTTTTAAATGCATCAAATCGTTTCTTGCTCCTTCTTTATACCATGGTCCATTTTCACTGCCAACCTTAAAAAACAAGAAAGTAAAAGATTAACAACTCAAAAAAATTTGACATCAGAATTTTACTTCTATTAATAAAAATTGTCTGATAAAGTCCATTTTCTCTCTGCGAGTAGGAGAGGAGAAATACAAGGAATAGAAGAAATTAGTGTCGGCAATATCATGATGTTCTCGAATTCAGAGAGTATAGAGAATAAGTGTTATTAGAATATCAAGAGATGATTGAAGACCTTTTTACATGAGCTCCCTACTAGCTATTTATAGGGGGAGGAGTCATAAATATCTTTAATCCTAGCAGGCCTATGGGCCTCGAGAATCGGGCCCAATAAATTACAAATTATCACCTCTTATATTACAAATATACTCCAAAAGTAGCCTGAGTCGCCCTATCAAGCCGTTGAGTCGCCCTTTACTGGGCAAAGGCACTCGCCCTTCTACTGGGCAAAGGCACTCGCCCAGTCCACAAGACACCGAGCTTGAAGTATGAAAGCGAAGTGTGTCTTCATAAGTCTTCACGGCCCGCCACCGGGGAAAGGCACTCGCCCGGTCCACAAGCCCACAAGACATCGAGTCTGAGGCACGAAGATGAAGTGTGTCTTCAAAGAGTGCTCGCCATGGAATTCCAACCAACGCTTCCTTTGGGCGGTCATCCCTATAGAACGTGCCTCGTTAAAACCTTCCTAGGAAAAACCCTGTGGGATAAAAACCTAGTGAAGGAAAAAGAGTACAATATTCTACAGAGAAATGAGTCGCCAAAGGCTTGGGCGTTGAGGATAAATATGTCGCCAATCCCAACATGAAAATATGTGTAAGGTCGACACGCCTAGCGTGGAACGAAGTGATCACCATATTAACTGAAGCCACCGGGAAGAAGTTACTCGCCCCACAGGAGTTGCTGCCAGCACACAAGTCCAACTGAGCCCCAGCAACATGAAACAACTCGCTATACCGCAACTTGATCGCCAATCTAGAAAGTGTAAGTTTGATGGAGAATCACTCACCAGGTTGGGCTGGGGTACTCGCCCAACTGTGCCTCATGCTTTCCTCTTCCTGTTACCTGTTTTATATATTTCTCAACTGCAAACACATCATTAGTTCTCAAAGTCGCCACTAGACCATAGTTTTGAAGGAAATAATTTTCAAGGTCGCCACTAGGCCATTATTTTGAAAGAAATAAATTTTGGGGTCGCTATTGGACCATTGCTTTGAAAGAAATAAAGTTTGAGGTCGCCACTGGGCCATCGCTGTGAAAGAAATAATTTTTGAGGTCGCAGTTGGACCAGTGTTTTGAAGAAATAAAGTTTAATGGCGCCTCTGGGCCAATATTTTGAAGAAATAAAGTTTTATGGCGCTTCTAGGCCATTGTTTTGAAGAAATAAAGTTTGAGGTCGCCACTAGGCCATTGTTTTAAAAGAAATAATTTTGAGGGCGCTTCTGAACCATTGTTTTCAAAGAAATAATTTTGAGGGCGCTTCTGAGCCATTGTTTTCAAAGAAATAATTTTGAGGGCGCCTCTGGGTCATTATTTTGAAAGAAATAAAGATTGAGGGTGCCTCTGGGCCATTGTTTTGAAGAAATAATACTTTAAGCCGCCACTGGACCATTTCGATAAAATTAGTATTCTAGGCCGCCATTGGAAGTTATACTTTGCACGCATGGTTTCCGCTCGCGTAACGAGTCGTACTCGCATGGCTCTTCTAACGAGGCTTTGGGTGGCTTGGTCTTACGCAGCTAGGGCGGCGAAGGCTAGATATTTTATGAGTCACGTAATGACCCACACGCTTTATGTTTGTGCTATTTGTCTGTTATGAGGCTTTCGCCCGCCTGGGCGGGGCTTTTGCTCGTCCTTATTCCGGTGAGACTTTGGCTTGATTTTATTCGGTCAAGGCTTTGGCTCGCATGGCAAGGCTTCTGCTAAATGAGACTTTCGGCTCGGATCCCAGTGGCCACTAGGGTTGCCCAAGGCTTGGCTCAATAGACTGGCTCGATATAATTCGATCAAGGATGGGCTTTCTTCGCCGTATTGCACAAGGGTCGCGCATAGTAATTTCGTAGGTCACATCTCTAGACCACATCTCTTTGGTATTTTAAAATTAGAATATAGACGGCCACTGGGCCTTTTGTTATAAAAAACCCTTAATAATCTCAAATTGCATCCTTATTGAATTGAACTAGGTCGCCACTAGACCTTTATTCGGGCGCTCCCACATTTGTGCCAATTTGCATAATATTGACATGTGGGGCGGGCGAATGTTGCCATAAGGGTCGCCTCTTTAAAATTTCTTCATAAGAAGAAAGGAGTTCGCCCTTGCGTAATACTACCTTACCTGTAATAATGCTTAGGTTTGAGGCGTTCTAGGACCTTGGAACCCTTCTACCTGATAATTCCTCTAGGCGCCTTGGCCAAGAAATTTCATGTAAGAACCCTTCTACATGATAATTCCTCTAGGCGCCTTGGCCCAGAGATTTTGTGCAAGAACCCTTCTGCCTGATAATTACTCTAGGCGCCTTGGACCAGAGATTTCGTGTAAGAACCCTTCTGCCTGATAATTCCTCTAGGCGCCTTGGCCCAGAGATTTCGTGTATTTCTCATTCTCCCTCCTGCAGGAAAGAAACATAAAACGAAAAAACATGACCACCCAAAAAAAAAGTTTACATAAAGATTCCATGGTAGCCTCCATTAGATCACCCTTCAACCCATACTCGAACGCCCTCATCTCCTAAGCCAAAACTTCATCCTAAACCAACATCTCCCTTCAACCAAGACTCAAAAACCATCATCCCTTTAAACCAAAACCTCGCCCTAAACCAAACAACCCCCAAATGCTACCATGGAATTTTATTTACTAACAAACTTGAAGTAGAAATACAAGTATTTCAGAGGAAAACTAGAATATAAAGTTAATTAGCAAAATTTTATTGAGTGAAACTTAAGAGTAACATTATGAGAGTCTGATATGAATTTGTATAAAATAAATGAACAATTAGAGCATATTCACATACCTTACTTATACAAGAGTCCCATAAGGGCCGCATTTCCAAGTTAGATGCTCTAGCAACAATTCCTTCTGGCAAAGCCTCAATTCCAAAAGGCCGGCATTGTCTCTAGGTCAATTGGACAGTAACAAGAATAGAATTAGGCCCCGTTTGGAAGAGCTTATATGAACTTAACTTATAGTATAAGTGCTTATGCAAGCGTTTGTGAGAGCTTATGTAAATAGCTTATGACCTACCTATAAGCTGTTTTGAGCTTATTTTCATAAGCTATTCAGACTAGCTTATGAAAAAGAGTTTATGCTTATATATAGCTTATTTTCAATTCATTATAATAAATATCTTAAAAGAGCTTATTAATAAGCGCTTATGCCATAAGCGCTTATGGTCATAAGCGCTTAATTAAACTGTTTTCCCAAACGGGGCCTTAGTGGAAATTCTAAGTTGATACAACTTAATTATAGTTAGTTATATAAAAAAGATTTATTTCCCTTCTCCCAATTTGGAAATAAAGCAAAGACAGAGAGAAATACAGCGTGTATTATTTGAGAAGCTCCGGAAGAATATGCCATTGAATCGGAACAAGTGATGATGCTTCTACAATAAGGGAAACACAAGGTTAGCAGAAAGTAGAAGGAGGAGGATATATCATACAAGCAAGCAATTATTGAAATCGAATATATTTTTACCTGGTTATTACTATTAGAAAACAGATAATTCAACTCTTGCTCCTCCTAAACTTGCAGTTAAATAGATGGAAGAAGAAATTCTGATCGATCATTTTACTTGATTTTGGTATTTCATTAAAATATGTAGCCACATTAACATGGTCATTGGAGCTCAATTTCATGTGAGGACTAAGTGAGATATTTCTCTAAACACATGAATATTTTTATAACTTTACTCCAATTAATAATAAAAATTCGCACATTGTATCGGACCAAAATCTTATTTAACTCTAAAAATATATAACATGTAAATATTTATATATACAAAGTATTATTCGATCATGCTTACCAATAAAAAAGTATGATTCAAAATACCATCAGCTGTCATCTTGGCGACCATCAGTAGTTGCCAAAAGAGCTATAAGGGGGTTTGTTTGGTTCAAAGGAGATTAGAATCTTTTTATGGAAGCATGGAAGGTGAGGGAGAGAATTTAATTCTTTTCTCTCTTTTATATTTTCATCACATCACACATGATTTTGCTCATTTCTCTCAATATCTCTCTTGGTGTACTTTGAAAAGAAGTGTGAAAGACAAGATAACTCCATCATGGCAGAGACTCAGCGTCAAGTGGGCTTTGGAATGGACAAGTCACCTGGGTTTTAGAGAAATCAATTTAGAAACTGATTCTCTTATTTTTGTTCAACGGTGAAAAACACTAGCCTAGGGAGTTTTAATTTGCATGATATTGTTAGGACTTGTAAAAACCTATCTGCATGTTTTAGTTTATTTTCTGTTTCACATGTTAAGAGATCCTGGCAATAGAGTTGCTGATTTTCTTGCCCACTTAACTTTCTCGTTTTGTGATTCCTGTTGGATTGAAGATCCGTCGGAGCTTCAAATCTGATTGCTAGTGATGTATCACCAGCAGCTTCATCTACTTCTTGAATGGAAAATGAAGTTAAACTTAAAAAAAGAAAAGAAGTGTGAAAGTAACGTCTTCCAAAGAACATTCTCCTAATCTACCTATTTATAGGCACCCCTCTCGCATGTGCATCATGTAAAACCAACTTTGAGAGATCAAATCAACAACCTATATTCCTCAATCCAATGAGTACCCCTAAACATCCTCTAAAGTGCACTTCTCATTTTAAAGGAGTAAAATCCGTGAACAACAAATATAACATTAAAATTGTGTATACTTTGTGAAAGTAAGACATAAAGAAAATAAGAGAACAAAAAAGTGAGATACGTGATGCATGACATAATGAGAAAGAGATAAAAATTTGTTTAATGTAGAAAAGACATTAAGGGCGAAACAATCAGATATGTATCTAATATACTTAAATTTGAACAGACAGCATTTTCCAACAATCGTACACTTTGGGAATGAATTGAACACCCAAAACACACCATGTATGAATTGGTCATTGTGTTTTTTAAAAGAAAAAAAAAACATGTCATTTGGAGGATGCACGAGACTAATAGACAATATTTCACGCCTAATGCAAGTCATATTTAACAAGTTGTGAAATACATAGAAAATTTAGGTGGATAACACATGAATATAACTCAGGTATCAATATAGTTCTGATATCTGATATAACAAATTGACCTGCAAAACCTAAAAGGCAAAATCTAGTTTCCACTTTGAGCGTGACCCCTCCTGAGTCCTAACCATCAAGGCCACCAGGGTTACCTAGCTTCTGACAACAGTGACTACTGTGAAATCTAATCAGTTAGCAGCTTCCCGCGCAACAAACTTGGTAATTTGGGCAGAGCACTTCAAGTGAAAAGAACTCCTAATAACATTGGACAGAGATAACATCGTGGATAATGGCTTCCTGAGCAAAGGAGTGGTGCAAGGTGCACCTCTTTTTCCCGGTAGCTAAAGACTCCAAAAATCTTAGATGAGAGCTAAACCATATCTGCATTTGCATTAGATTCAAAATTTAGCATTATGAATATCAAAGAGATATGCTGATAAAGGAAAAAATCAATCCAGTCTCTCCTAAAGTTGCCTCAAAAATAGCCTTCTAGCATGCTGGAATTCAAAACTAACAAATCTCTTCATAGTACTATTTTAGTGTTTATGAAATTTCGATGAAGCTTATTATTGTTTTATCATAAAAATACTGAATAGGTCTATATTGTAAGTGTCATTATGAGAACTAAAGTTGATAACTTAAATGTTAACCATGATACTTACATCCAAATATAGACTTCTTCAACCGTACGAAGGAAATGCACAGGATGATACTAAGCACAATCTGGCTCCATTTGTTAATATAATCATACAATTCCATTTGCTGAGTGAAATTCTGATATGTCAAGGTGTTTAAGGGGCTGACTCCAAACCCTCTTAACTTAAAGTTCAATCCTCCACCACCAAGAATTTTTGCCCTTGCTGCAACCTTGATATTAAACCTTGTCTGATTTTTGGCTACGCTAGTTATGTAGCGGGAACATTTTTTGTCATATATCATACACACATGATCCAATACAACAGAACAAGGCATCACAAAGTTCTCTGTCAAGCAGATATTGACAGTGCCCTTTTTATCATCACCCCCACCACCAATTATAGTGATTTTAAATTTAAGTTGCTCAAGTATTGTAAAAAAGTCCCGAGCAAGGGTGAAGCAAAAAATGTAACCCAATGGGGAGAGTTGATATGGAGAGAGATCAATAATCATGTCATCCTTTGTTGTCTTATAATCGAAGCACTTTGGAACATTGAATTCAGGATACACATACGCTGCTTGAAAGTCACACTCATCTTTGCCAAACTGATCATAATGTTCTGGAGTGGATGAATGTTGATATGCATGTTTCATCAAGTTGATTCGTGCATTCAACCCAATATCCCTGAGGGAAAAGTTGTTCAAGTTGAAGCAATTCCAGAAAGAAATTGCTTTCCTGTTTTCCTTGAACTGTTCTGCAGCCGTACAAGGGAACCATACTATCTTCAGTGATCTGCAGTCTCCAGCTAATAGAGTTTCAAGGGTCAGGGGGAGCTCTGGAATTGACCGAAGTAAAATGCTTCTACTTAATTGTAGAAGTTGCAATCTTGTAAGATTCTTGATGCTTGAAGGTAAGATCTCATATTCACTGCAGGTTAAATCCAGGACTTCCAGCTTGCTTTGGCTTCGAAAATATGAAGGCAATACATTGGCAAAAATTCCTAACAAACATAGTTCTGTTATGTTGTCTGATGCCACCAACAATTTCTGTAATTTCCTACAACTTCGAAGGCTGAGACGATTGAGTGAGCTTAAACGGTTATCACTTGTAAATTCAGTAATGGAATAGCAGTAATCTAAGTTCAATGTCTGCAGCTTGTTGAGAGAGAGAATAGATGGATGGACATTCTTCAAACTATAGCATAAAAGGAGATCCAGAAGCTCAAGATTTATGGCTTTTGAAAAGTCAGGCAGCTCCTCAAGCAAAGAGCAAAAATTGAGTTGAACTTCTTTTAAATTAATCATATTCTGTTACAAAACGAAGCAATCAAACGCAAGCATAAGTTGTCAATTTCTTATTCCTCGAATTAAAAAATATATAAATGAGAAGAAGACATAAATTTTCACCTTTACTCCGTGCCAAATATTTTTCATACAGCCCCATGGCAAGTCCATTATAACAAGATTTTCAGGAGAAAAATTTTCTGGTAATGATGGTAGAGGGTAATTCCACCAACAAATATATTTTAGATTAGTTGGCAACAATGTAAGCCCTTCAGGAAAAATATCTCGCCGCTCTTCACTCGGCCCGCGGTCCCAAATTTCTAAAAACTGTAGCTTGCTCATCTTAGCAAATACGTCCGGGTTTAACTTCAGATTACTAATTACTGAATTGTGTGTCTTTATGCTTCTAATAGCCTCAATTCCCTTCCATGAGAGTAGAAGAAAAATTTAAACACCAATAAAATTACATTTCTCATAAAAAAAAGACTGATATCATATAAAGATGACATGTATTTAATCAGGTCTCTTACCTTGTTATTTTTGAATACTTCATAAATGTCATCGGGATCCCACAGTCGACTGCAGCGTCCAGGGTCCTCAGATTCTTGACGAACAATCTCCCGACCCATTTCTTGAATAATGTCATGCATGAACACAACATAGTCTTCTGAAATAATCATAAGAGCTTTGTCTTTTAACCTTTATAACCCAACAACCACTGAAATATCATTTTCATGATCTTTCAATAACATTTTTAACTGGCTCACTTTCATTTCCAAACCGTTGAAGAAGCATGCAATATCTAAAAGAATCTTTTGCTCTTTGCAATCAAGGTCATCATAACTTAGTCTCATTGCATCATAAACTTTTTTAATTGGCATTTTTGAAAGTTTGTCTAGCTGAACTTCCCATACCTCCTTATCTTTTCCACAAAGAAGACGACCCAAAACTTTAAGAACTAATGGAATGCCTTTGGCATAGTTGACCACCCTTTGTGACAGATCATCATACCCCATTTCAAGATGAGTTTGGTTAAATGCATTCAAATTGAAAAGTTCAAGTGCTTCACTTGAACTCAATTCCCCAACCTGGTATATATCACCAGCTTTGTTAGAAATAAGTATTTGCTTATCTCTAGTTGTTATAATTATTCTACTACCTCGATGAAGCCAATCAAGAGTACCAAATATATTTTTTACTTGATCTGTATCATTCACGTCGTCAAGAACAATAAGAACCTTCAAACGACCAAACCTTCTCTTAATATAATCGGACAACCCATTTGGTGTATCAATTTTCACATCTTCTCCTAATAGGGTAGAAAAAAGTTTTTTTTCAAAGACTCTATTCCATCTTTTTATTCCTTTACCTTTGCCAAAAAACAAAAACCTTCATATTCAGAACATCTTTTGTTAAATATCCCTTCTGCCAAAGTTGTCTTGCCGATGCCGCACATACCCCAAATTCCAATAACACGCACTTCTTTTGACTCTTGGCATAACAATGATTCCAAATGTGCAATTGGTTCGTCCATGCCAATAAGCCCTTTTGTGTTAACTCGATGCTTACTCAACCTCATCAACACACGATTGATGATTTCTTCAAGTAGATCAGAATCATTCCTAAACAACAAAAAGAGAGAGAAAGAGAGTATGAATTTTAATGGCACTGATAACACTCGCGTTTATCGGAAGTTCATACAGACCAAGTATAGCTAGAACATATTGAAAATTTATGGGGAGAAAACTTACCTATATTTTAATGAAGTAATTCCTGATAAATTAGCACATTTGGTCAAAGCTTGTCTCCAGATCTGCACTGTGGGAACACCATGCTTTCCTTCAAGTTTAGTAAGCGCCTTCTTATATATCTCTCTTTGATGTCGTACATCTGAAGGTTCTACCTTATAAAAAACAGGTATAACAATGTGTCCATATTTTTCTTTGCACTCACATATTTTCACAAGTTCATTCAAACACCAATCTGAAGAAGCACAGTTTTCCGAGAATATAACCAATTAAATGGATGATAGTTCAATTGCTTCAAAAAGTGATAGTCATATATCATCTCCTTCCTTAAGTCTATCATCCACGAAAGCATGTATTTGCTTTTGAGTAAAAGCCTCAATCAAATGACTAAGAAAACCGGGACGAATGTCCTCATCGCTAAAGCTTACAAAGACATTATACTTTATTTGTGGAGTATTGTTTGACATTGACTTTGCCACTTCACCCTTCAATTTGTCAAAAATGAAGTATTATATATATTCTTGATAAGAACTAAGAAATGATCAATATAACATAAATGAAACACATCAACAGTTAAAATACATTTACCAAATTATAAAAATGTAGTTACTTTTAAAACTAACATTTAACAAGTGTCATATTAGGATCACATCATTAAAAAAAACCACAATTTAATATAGCATCAAAAACATATAAAAATATTGCTAATTCATTTTTTATGACATTTAAAGATATTATAATTTACTCTTTTATAGCACTTGAAAAATGCTACTAGTTACTAGTTAATTTTTTAACATGTAAATAATTGATAATTTACTTTTATAATTTACTCTTTTATAGCACTTGTATATAATTACTAATTGATATACCATTACCAACTCGCACGTGATTATGCCCAAACGCTTGTGGGAAAGGTGAGTACAAATCACACTTCTAAAAAATAAACTAATTAACACATTGCGTGTGCATTAAGAGATTTCAAGTCAATAATAAAGGATATTGTTTGACCTGTAATAATTAACATGGAAAGAAAAAAGCAAATTGTACAAGGTAAACAACAATCACCTTTGCAATAATTTTATTGATAATTTGTTTCTTCTTAACTCCTACTGCAGTAGGCAACAAGTTCAGTGGACGCTTTGTAATTCGCTGAAGCAAAAGGAATTGCAGAATATATTTAACGTTAATATAAATTGAAGGAGAAAGTGAAGCATAGACAATAAACTTATAAACTAGATGTTATACAGTCATAAGATATTAAGTTAGCATGATTGTAAAAAGGAATTTTTTTTCCCTTCTCCTAAATCGACAACAAATTCTCTTCCCTTTCTGTTGAAGAAGTTGAGACATTACTTCTTCTCAGGAGACTCGAATCAATCTCTGTGAATATCACTCAATTGATTTCAGAGGTCGTGGTTGCGGTGGACGAGGTGGCAGAGGCCGTGGAGGTCGTGGAAACCTCCAATGTCAAGTGTGCTTCAAGTTTACATCTAGCAACGACCACAGCCTTCTGGCTACAACTCTTAGCAGTTTTCTTCTTCACCAAGGCCACAGGCTTCTTTTGCTCGACCACATGGTGCTCAATATAGTGCTCCTCCTGGCTCCTCCTCCTCCTTTACCACCACAAGCACTGTTAGCTTACTCTCATCAGCCTTTGCCTCAGTCTTCTTCTAATGGTTCTGGCAAGCCCTTGATTACTTTGCTCATTTAGGGTGTTGATAGGTATATCTATGATCCATTCATGAGAAGATTATCTCAAACATCGTCATGCTTAAACTAATAATAATAAGGATAATAATATATTAGGATTGCCTTGGAGGGTCCGGTAAAAAGGAAAATCCTAAGTGTTAAATTAAAATGAGATAACCAAGGTAAGAGCAAGAAATTAAGTAAGAAAGTGTATGTTGTTTGTGAATATTGTATGTGGTTGTTGGAGGATTTTTCATAACTTCTACACGGGTATGCTGGAAATCATTGTTGTAAATGTTTTTACTATTGTCACTGAATTTTACTCACTATGCTTTTTGGTTTTGACATTCCAGGTGTTACAAAAGCTAGGGTGTTATGACTTTCCGCATTTAATAGTTCCTCATATGCCTTGTGGCATCAGAGGTAAGGTGACAGGGAGAAACCCTATAGGACAGCCGCACAGCCAGGGGGGAACTTGACAGCAAGGGGCGGTTGACAGTTGAGGGAAGATAGGAGCAATTGCTAATTAATTATTAGTAGTTATGTTCAGTTATAACTTATTGTACTGTTTAGATAAAACGGTTAAGGGGTGGTTATAAATAGGAGTTGTGTAAGATAGTTAGGATTATTCAGAAATTGGGAAATAATTCTGGAGGAGAGAAAGGCTCTCGAACATCCTTCTGGTTGGAGAGACAGACTCTCAAACATTCTGCTTGCTTTAAATCAAACAGAGAAATTCTTCTCTCTTCTTTATTCAATAAAATTTCTATTTGTACTTCCTTCTCATATTAGAATGGCGACAACTCAAAACTCGAGAAGGAAAGGAAACTTCAATCGTAGACAATATCCAAGTGCACAACAAAGAATCAAACTGCTCCCACTCTATGTAGAGAGGGTTCATTCCATCATTGACGCGTGCTGAATCAAATGCTTAGCGTGGCGGAATCGAAGGATTGACAACAAGATGTTGAAGCTTGATGTCTCGAATCAAGCCTTCAACCTGTTGACGCCACTGGAGAAAGTTCTTCTCATCCAATTTGATGGAGAGAGATTGAGGAAGAGTGAAATAAAAGGACACCGAAACAGATTTTTGCGTCAGCGGTACTTTTATGTGTGGCGGAATCCGCGGTGGAGTGTGCGGCGGCGTAGCTGTGAAAGAAGGTCTCGTCCTTGGACTCGGCTAAGGTTTTGATGAAGACAAACACATCACAAAAAGAAGAAATACTTCAGAAAAGAAAAGGAAGACTTCAAGAAAGAAAGGAACAAAAAGAGGAAAGACTTCAAGAAGACTTCAGAAAAGGAAGGAAGACTTCAAGAAGACTTAAGAGAAGAAAGACTTCAAGAACCAGGCTCAGAACGTCAAGATCAATTATCAAGGTTCTAAGTTTAAGTAAGTCTTGTCAACTTAGTGTGCTATGCTTTATTAAGGTTCATATTGCATTTGAAGGCTCATAAAAGATAACCTAATTGAGTACAATATGTTCTCACATGTAAAACTTGATAGGAACACTCAATTAGGTTTTAAACAGTCAAAAACTGAGTTTTGGACTGTCTGTAATCGATTACAGATGTGTGTAATCGATTACAGGATGTGTGTAATCGATTACCACATGTATGTAATCGATTACCAAGTCTGAATTTTGAATTCAAACTTCAACGGCATGGTGTAATCGATTACACTAACTGTGGTAATCGATTACCAAGTCGACAAATGTGTCTTTTCATGAACCATTGTGTCTCAAACCGTTTGGGAAAGGTTGTGTTGGTTCATGGACGACCTTTAGTGCCTATATAAAGTCCTTAGACACTTAGAAACATTAATGACTTGGTCCATAACTTTCATATTCATTAAAGTCATCATTCTGAGTTTCGGTTCTCTCATTTTCTAAGAACACTCATGATGTTCAACATTTGAGAAACTCAGAATGGAAGAGCCTTCATTGTAATTGCCTGGAGCATACAAACTAAGATAAATCCTTCTTGTCTAAAGGATTGAATCATCCATAGAAAAGGCATCTTCTTCTTCTTCTATTTGAATCATGTTGATTCATTCACCGTGGTTTTCGGTGGTTGTAAAAAGGTCCTTTGAATCGAGATTGATTCAAAGTCCACCGATGTAATTCGGTGTCATCAGAAAGTGGTATGCTTTCTGAGGCTTGATAGGTCCTCTTAGGGTCCTTGGCACAAGTATTACTAAGAAGACTTGATCAATCAGAAGTGGGTTGCTTCGGAAAGATTGATAAGAGATCTTAGGGTCCTTGGTGCAAGTATCCGTAAGAGTATTTGATCATTGTAAATCTTCACTGTGGAATTCAGTGGAGTGGTTCTTCAGAAAGTGGTAATCTTTCTGAGGGGTTCTAACTTTACTGTGACATTCAGTAAAGGGTTTGACTCAGACAGTGTAATCTGTTCTGAGGGTTGTAATCAGTTCACTGTGTGATTCAGTGAGCGGTGATTTTCAGAAAGCGGTTTGTTTTCTGGTATAGTGGAAAATCTCTGTGTGATCAGAGGACTGGACGTAGCCTTCTGGGTTTAAAGGTGAACCAGGATAAAATCTCTGTGTGTTCTTCTTCTCCTTCATCTTTTACTTTCAAGCAATTACAATATTCCGCTGCAATAACGTTCTTACGTTACAACTCTAATTGCGCTGAAAGTCGTTTGGTACAATTACGCGAAAATCGGGGCAACTCTGATTCACCCCCCCCCCCTCTCAGGTTGCTATCTGTACTAACAGTAGCCATGGCCGATCACAAGCTCATGATACCATATAAGAAAACAGAACTAAGAATAGTAGAATGTTTTTCATTAGCTAGAACTAAGTGCAATTCAATTTATATACAGAATTCAGAAGCTTGTGATGCAAGCATCAAAATCCTAACTAACTGACAACTGTAAGAGCTCGTGTATTCCCCTACAGACAAGAGTACACAGTTTACTGTATAACACTGTAATATCAGCATCTGGGTTGAGCCCTTGCCAAGCCTCGTGTGAATTATTTTAGTTCCAACGCCCAGGCGTTGGAACACTGGCAGGTTTGGCTATAAATACAAAATTTGCTCTTCTTTGTAATCATCTTGTACTTTCGGAGTTTCTTTCTTTGAAGCTTTCTTTCTGGAGTTGTAAGAGGCCTCTTGAGTCCTTGTTCCAAGTTTATTTTCTTGTTTTTCATTATGTTTATGCTAGCCATGCTTGGCTAGCTTTCTTTCTAGTACTTGGGTTTTTAGTGAATCCTTTCTCTAAACTATGTTTTAAGCTTGCATTTTCTTATATGAACAGATTTGTTGTTCTATGTATCTTCTCTCCATGTTTACCATGCTTGAGTATACGCGAGTTATTTTGCTTTCTTCTTGCACCACGGTATTTGGTAAGGACTAAGGGAACTGAGATTAGATTGATCGGTTTATCCGCCACTTAGGTATAAGGGTAGGGAATTATTTGTGTTGGCTAGAATTAAGAACATTTTTTCTTCCATTAAATTGACTAGACACTAAGGTATTAGGTTTAGCAAACTGAGATTGAATGATTTGCTTGATTAAGACATTAACAAGTGAAGGTTTAGGCTAAAACACTATAGAACGATTTCTGAGTTCATATGAAAATCTGTTTGCAAGAAGCTTATTTTGGTTAAGTGAAACTTAAACCTAAGTGCTATTTCCACCATAGTTTTTCTATCTTCTTTTTCTCTTGCTTTATGTTATCAATTATCACGAAAACTCAAAATATATCATTTTTATTTTTCTGCTCTAAACAATTGAGTTCAAGTCAAAATTGGTAACCTATCCCTATGGAGACGATATCTTTTATATTACTTCGACCATTCTGTACACTTGTAGAACTGGTATCAAGTTTTTGACGCCGTTGTCGGGGAAATGTTTATTGATTGAGACTTTAGCGTCTTTGTTTAGAGCTTTTATTTTTATTTTCTGAATTTCTGTTGTATGAACTGGTGCTGCTAATCCTTGGTTGTTGAGTGTATACAAGGCACGACTATGGCTGAAACATATGAGCAATTGGTGGCAAAGATCTGGGCTGAACTTGAAATAGAGTATGAGAAAAAGAAGCGCGAGACATTCAGCTTAATTGATGAATATTATTCTGAATTGGAATGTAGGCGCATTAACGGATCTTTTCCTAATCAAGTGCGAGAATGGGAAGCCGGAATTGCCTTACAGGGAAGGATAACTTGCATTTTGTGAAGGCAGCCAGAGATTGAACATGTGGTTCAACGCGAAGAGGTTAAAGAAACTTCCATTGTAGAATTTGTCTTTGAAGTCAAATTGAAGATGGATGAAGAAAAACCTCAAGTGCTAAGAACCTATCTCTTAGGTTCATGGAGGAAAGAAGAAGTAGCTGAAAATGCATGCAAAACAATGGTGAAGCTGTGTGAAAATTTGCATGATTTGAAGGGTCTAATGCAGTTTGTGATAGACCCTGGTTGAGTAAGTGAATTTGAAAATTCTATCAAAGACTACATTGGGCTTCTTGGGAGATAACCCATGTGCATATTTTATTTTGTTTGTGTTTCTTTTGTTGAATAAAAGGGCAAGTTGGCCAATGAGCTTGAATTCTCTAAAGCAGTGGTGCAGGAGGAGCTGAAGGAGAAGATCAGGAAGATCCAATGGACCCATGAAATGACTAGAGTATTTTTGTTTTTCTTTTAGTTTTTATTTTCTTCTTAGTTTAGATTTTTGTTTAGGAATTTGAGTCATGCATGTAGTAGATTGAGTCAGTTTTTACCCCAGATATTATATCATTTATGCTTAACTTTCAAGCAGTTTCCCCCTTAGCTAGTGTTTTGAAAAATTTCATACATTTGTTTTTAAATGCAGGTTAGATTTGCATGCTGTTAGGAGTTTTGAAAGAATTCTTGACTTTTGAGTTTGTTATTGATCATGATTTGAGTTCTAAAAAGGGTACACTTACCCTTTTCTCCCCCTTGTTTCTTGTCTTCCCTCCTCCCAAATTCTCTTCTTTCTTTTTCACCTCCTACGAAGGTTGATCGAAAGATATCAAATTATAAAGAGAGACTTGCATATGGTTTTTATTGACTTGGAAAAAAACATATGATCGTGTTCCTAGGGAAGTGTTGTGGAAGGCTATGAAAAAGAAAGGTGTTCGTGTCGTGTATACTCGAGTTATACAAGACATGTATGAGGGGAAACTACTACGGTGAGAACTCGTGGGGTGTAACTGATGAATTTCCTATAAAGATAGGCTTACATCAAGGCTCAACCTTAAGTCAGTACTTGTTAATATGGTTTTGTACATGCTTAATAGGATAGATAGAAGAACACTCCAAACTGCATGTTGTTTGCGGATGATATAGTCATAAATTGAATCAATTAAAATAAGAGTAAATTACTCTCTCATCTCTTAAGAGAAGCTTTAATTACACTCACTTCACTCTTATTTCAAAACCTATACTCTTCTCCCTTAAGAGAAGTTTCATTTATGAGTATGTTTTTATTTATAATTATATCATTGTTATTTTAAAACTAAGTATATCATTATCAATATAAAGTTTTAAATTCATACTATCCATCATAGGATATTTCAAAGGTGAAATAAATATTTTGGAGCCAATAAAATGAATATTTAAAGAATTAAGTTCACCAAAAAAATTTAAAGTTGTTAAAATTAGTTCATCATAACATTGATAGTTAGAATGTATAAAATGTAAAAACATGCTAGGAGACTCAGTAACTATCATTTAAACCATAAAATTCCATTTATAATTTATAATGTTATCCTTTGTTAATATAAAATTATCTTAACAATATAGTCTAATAAAAGTAGCACTAGACTAATTTGTTATCATTAAATTTAAGATTCTTGAAAAACAACTTTAAAGTAAAATAATTACACATCTTAATAAACTACATTTACATTCATAATTATTTTTAGAAATCTTAAAAAAAAAATTGAAACATAGAAATCTTAAATTTGATGATGATAAATTAGTATGATGTTATGCAGATTTCATCTCAAATTAATTCTTGACTTTAATTGAAATTATATAGGTTGTATAAATGTTACCAGCTAAATATGAAATGAATATAATTGTGTTCATATATGAGTACCAACAAGATATTAAATAAATAAAACTGCATTGGTATAATAACGAAACTAGCACTTGGCTCAGTTGGCAACATTGTAGTTTTGCCTAGGGGTAGCAATATGGGCTGGCGGGGCGGGTCAGACCCGACCCGTCAAAAGCCCGCTAAAATACGGGTTGAGTTGGCCCACATTTGGTATATGGGTTGAAACTCTCAACCCAACCCACATTTTGGCGGGTTGGCGGGCTAGCTCGCCAAAATTTAATGTAGTGAAAAAAAATTATAAAATGAAAGCACAAACCAACAAAGTTCTACATTCTCACAAGTTGCAAAAATATACAAATAACACAAGTCACAAGCCACAACTCATAATTGTCTCTTAACACAACAAAAGCAAGCACAAATGTCAAACCAACAAAGTTCTACATTCTCACAAAAGATAGCAAAGCAAGCGTTAAGTGCAAACAATAACCACTAAACTATAATCATGAACCAATTTTCATATAAAATGTAGTACATTTGAACCAATTGTCATATAAAATCTAATTACGCAGTAGAGCTAGTGGTGTTCCTATCAAGGACATTCAGCCTTGCTGAGTAATAGTTTTCCCATACTTGGATCTTCCCTGCTTCCCTAAAGGAATATTATCCCTTTTTCATGGTAAAAAAGAGGCATTCATCTCCTTTTTCATGGGCTGATAAGATATCAGAATTGAGTAGTGATTCAACGAAAACTTACCAATTCGTGACGGAGAGGAGAGCGTAGTGTTTGCGAGATTCAGTGGCGGAGAGGAGAGCGCGGTGCAGAGAGGAGAGCGCGGTGGAGAAGAGGAGAGCGCAGTGGAGGAGAGGAGAGCGCCGCGGTGGAGGAGACGAGAGCGTCGCGGTTGAGGAGACGAGAGCGCCGCGGTTGAGGAGGCGAGAGCGCCGCGGTTGAGGAGGACAGAGCGCCGCGGAGGATAGGAGAGCGCCGCGGTGGAGGAGAGGAGAGCGCAGTGGTCGGTGGAGGAAAGAGGAGAGCACGAAGCGGTGGACTGAAGTCTTTGGAAACCCAAACCCTCACTTTGGAAACCCTCGTCTCTTTAGTTAAATCCAAAAAAAAAAGCAAAAAAAAAAAAAGTGGCCCGGCAGGCTGGCCCGCCAAAACCCGCAAAAAAAATGAGTTTCTAAAGTGGGTTATAAGTGGGTATTTTGGCTGAAAATCCCAACTCAACCCGCCAAAAATAGCGGGTCAGTTCAGTGATCCTAACCCATATTGCCACCCCTAATTTTGCCACCCAAGTTGGAGTTTCGAACCCATCGATTAGACATTTTTACAAATGTTGAATTTCATCTCAAATTAATGCTTGACTTTAATTGAAATTATATAGGTTGATGTATCAATGTTACCAGCTAAATAATGAATATAATTGTGTTCACATATGAGCACCAACAAGATATTAAATAAATAAAACTACATTATCATAATAAACAATTGACCAATTGGCTCAGTTAGCAATGTTGGAGTTTTTTCACCCCCGAGTTGGGGTTTCGAACGGAGCACATCATACAACAAGTTACGCAATTGAAGTACATTAGATTAATTATATAAGATAATTGAGAAATCGATAAAGATGTTACACACAGAATTCAAGTTAGGTGGTTAAAGTGAAAAAAAGTATCATGAGTTATTTGTGATCGAAAAGTACCTATTAAATTTAAAGAAAAGTTTTACCGAATTGCTATAAGACCTGCTATACTGTAAGGTAGCGTAAATGTTGGGCTTTAATCGGAAAACATGAGAGAAAAGTTAGGATAGCATAAATGAGAATGTTAAGATGGATGAGTGGGTATACTAGAAAAGATAAAATACGCAATGAGCGCATTAGAGAAGACATTGGAGTTGTATCTATCATGGAGAAGCTGAAGAAAAACCGGTTAAAGTGATATGGACATGTACAAAGAAAACCTATAGAGGCCCTAGTGAGAAATGTTGATAACATGGTTTTTAATCCAGCGAGAAGAGATCGAGGGTGACGAAAAAGAATATGGAAAGATATTGTTAAAGATGATCTCATTATCAGTAATATCCTTCATAATTTAATTTTTTATTTAATTCAATGTCGTAGCGTGATCCACGTACTCAACCTCAATTAATGGATACAGTTGTTATCGTCGTCTTCATTGTTGTTCTCGTCGTTTGCTCTTGAGTATAATTCTTATTTGACTACTACCAATACTTGGTGATGAAATTTATATTTTGGAAACGTCCATTTCTTTATAAATCTAAATCCATGAACATTAAGTATGTGCTAATGTTAAACTCTTTGGCATGACTTTGTTCTTACCTCAATGTTGTCATTTTAATGATTATATGGAGTTAAGAATTTGGTCTTAATGATTATATGAACTCGTGGGCAAGATCTCATGAAAAGAGATTTATGTTATTTTAATTTGGAGTTTTAAAATGTTAAAACAAGGTATATTCTTAACACGTTTAGTTAGACTCTAAATTTGTTAAGTCAAATCTTATGCCAAAAAGTTTTAGTATTTTGTGAGCTGTGGTGGCTAGTATTTTGGTTGACTCAAGTATAACGCAGCTATATGGTTTCCTAGGCCTAATATGTAACTTTTATATAGTTGTTTTTTTGGGACTCTTGTGATGGGTGTCGTAATTAGATGATGTGAATTCTGGATTTTGGTTTGGATATATTTTATTAACATGTGTTCCTTATTTTGTAGTGTTGAAAATATAGAGGACAAACTCCAATTCATACAAAGCCATGCAAGTTGAGGATCTACAACATGAGTAAGAAGCTTCAGATGAGGAAGATGACGAATTATCTTTCACCTCCAAGAAGATTCAAAAGATGTGTAGAAAGACAAGTAAACTCGGACTAAAAGAGCCTTCTATGAAGAGCTTTAAAAACAAAATTTAAGTAGGATTCTTTCAAGACCAATGATAATAGATCATTTTCCATGAGTGAAAGAAACCCAAATACCTAAAGGCAAACCCATCACTAAATCCTCCAACTTCTCCAAGCAATTTTATTGATTTTCCCTGTAAGCAACCCAATTTCACTCTATAGCTTCTATCATTCTCTCCATTTTCATGCTTACCATGAGTAATCCTCACAAAATTGTTCCAAAAGCTCCAAGATTGTAGCTCTCATACATGATGATAGAACTGGACCAAAAATGGAGAAGAAAGAAAAAAATTATTATTGAGAAAAAACTTCTCCCTAAACCTTAACTTGCCTAACTACTTCCCTATTCCTTTTATAAGAATAAAACTATATCAAAATGATTTTCAATCAAATTTAGAGATTTCTATAAAGTTTTAAAATTTATTTTTAATGTTTTTCGTCAATTAAGCTAACCTTCTAAAATATTTTTAAATTTAACCTTTTTTTTCATTTTACCAAGGTAATCCACACAGTCATAAACCATGAGACCAATCTCTTTAAAACTTAAAGATCATATTAAGTGATTATGTCTCTCCCAACAAATCATTCTTCATACAAACCGCTCAGGGATTGAACCCTAAACTAAATGCTTAAGTTGCTAAACTCTTTTACCAACCGAGCTGGATCTTGTTGGTAAAATTTAACCATTTTGCATGTCACACAAATACTGGTAAAATTTTAACTAGTTTCTATGCATAAGTGTTTTGTACTCTCATCAAAATGTTCAAGGAGGACTTTCTACCATGCATACTAGCAAATAACAGGGAAAAGAAGGAGCAAAGTAATAGTACTTTCTACCATGGAGGACTTTCTACCATGCATCCTTCAAGACATATTAGTCCAAGTCAACTGAAGCCTAATAAGTACATGCTAGATGGTATGGTAATTTGAAGCTTTAAAGAACATTATGGCATTAGTCAACTAAATGGAACTAAAAACCTTTCTACATATGCACTTTACCGAAGGTCTCTATGCCAGAAGACTAAGCTTAGTGTTTTCTAATTCACTAGCAACAATGGGTCCCACAAAAAATTGCAAACCCAGCATCCTCATACGATTTCATCAATCATATATCATATTGCTCCATAACTTTTGAAGCTTCGTGAATCCAAAAATATCCGACGTGCTCCCATTATCCAAAGCATCACTTTTGCCTAAATATAAATGAGTTTTCTCTCACTGAATTCTCATGAAACTGGCATCTCATAAACTTCAGCTGTGCTTTAGTATCATCTTCACTCCCTTCTTTGCGTTTCCTTGTTCTATCAGTGCTGGCTGTTGTGTTCACTCTATCATCAGAAGACATGCTCACCGTGTCCAGGGTATCAAGCATCTCTATATCACCATCAACTTTATCTGTCTCGGTCCCTCCATGTACAGAATTCAAAAAGAGATTCTTATCTGGACTGTTAAAGATATGTTTGATCACCGGTAGCAGGCACTCGGTTCTTGAAGTGAAAATGTTAGCTCTTGCACCATGCTTGGCAGTTTCATCACCAAATGCTGCCAGTCCTTGTTCCTCAACAACTAGAAGCCACTCTGAATATGAAATCAATAATTATTAGATGAGCGGGAAAACAAAAAGAGAAGTCTCACAGACAAAAGGGAAGAGAATATGCAAAATGAGATAACAGCAATCTGAATTCAATCCCCAATGGCAGTGATAAAATTTGAAATTGAGTGCAGCCACAATAAAAAATACAGCTTGCTGACCTTATTAAATGCATAACAATGGCTTCTCCATGGTGCAAAGTGGAGAAAAAAAAAAACGTTCAAGAGGTAACCAGAGGAACTCACTTATGAGAGCTATGGGAGTAGAAACATCTGGTCTGGTGATCTTTCTGCCTACGCCACTTTGACTAATAACCCAGTTGATCAATTGAATGGGTATGCAGGACCTACAGAAGGCACTTATATAAGAAATAGCTTTCCCCTGTTCACCTTTTTCCCTGTTAGCAAGCAGGTTCTGAGAGTTATCAGCTGAAACATTCTAGAAAGCCCCTTCATCCCTCAGGCTACAATAATTGTTTCTCATACCTAGCAGACTGTACAGCTAATTCAGCAACAAACAACCAAGTTATAGCCAAATCTTTCAAGCTGTTGGCATACAGAGAAACTCTGGCTTGAGGACTGATGAATGAATAATCTATCATCATCACAGAATTGTACAGGACTTCTTTTAGAAGAACTTCATTGTCAGAACCCTAGAGTTTTTACAAGCAGTTAGTTTTTAAATACGACAGTAAAAACAACAAAAAGCAATACATCATAATACTTCTGGAAGAGAAACAGAATAAGCAATTCCGTAAAACTAAAGAAATGAAATTACCAACAGAAGAAGGTTGCCCGGTATTGGACTCAATGTCCGTGAAGTCGTGAAGAATATGGCAATGACTAATTAATGCAGCAAACCAAGCAGTAACCCTTTACAAAGAATATACTGAAAATTGCAACTGAGAAACTATTCATGAATAATTGATGAGCTATATAATTTTACTGGAAAGGTTAAAAGTCCAAAATCTAAATCATGTTTTTCCAACATTGCTCTATAAAATCAAATCAATCAATACTACTCCTGGTCTTACTCTTACCTCAGTTATTATTATCATATAAAGAGTAAAACTTGAGTGTTAACTTATTGACCTTCATTTGATACAAAAGCCTACCCAATCTATATTCAGTAAAAAATATGTTTTGCACGCCAACAAGAAGTGCCGTTGGATCTTATTGCAATCTAAGCTAAGTAACCTTCCTACACCTACAGATGACAGTAACATCATGACATGACTGGCCTCTACCAAACCTGTGACATGAGGGCTAAGAGAGCTTGAAATTATTTAAGCTTTGTCTCTTAAGTTTTGAGAGACATAGTTTTCCGGTAAAAAATGGTGCTCAGCCTAAATGCCCAGAATTCCAAATCATAATTAAGGAAAACTAAAGAAAAGAAGACACGGTACTGACCAGTAGGGAGATCACTGGCAAAACTGGCTCCAACATCATCCTGAAAAGGGTATCTGATATGCACCAAACACGAAAACTGTAATGAGGTCACCCCAGAAAGCACAAGGATTCGACCAATGTCAAGCTGAGAAATAAACAAATAAGGGTAAAACTTGAACTAAGAAAGTTAACACTCACTATGATACAACTTTGTGGATTGTTCACACAACGCCAAAACCAAGCTGACTATTAGAATGTCAATATGAATAAACAAATAAACTGCAAATAATGGAAGAACATGACACATGACATTTGTGCTAACGAAGAGGACCCAAACTAGTCCTTAATATTTATCACCAACTTCGTGTTAGTATATATTAAACAAACGCCTTAGGTACATGAACTATTCAAGTGTCAACTAGTAGGCCAAATTTGATTGACATTTTAATAGTTCAAGTTGAAAATGTGTTTCTTTAGTATAAAGAGGACTAACTTGGGGATTTACTCCAAAGTACAGTTTAGAAAACATTATTCCTTCCCTTCCAAAACTCCTGTTTTTTTAATTTTTTCTTTTATTTTAGAACTTTCGTTGTTACAAAAAACCAAGACTTGTTAATTTTTTGAGCCATACCCTCATTTAATGACTATGGATAATTATTTTAATTAACTACTAAAAGTCTATAACTGTATCTTTCCCTTATCATCTCATATTTCCACCTATCATCATTCTCTTTACCTATTTCCTATTTCTCCTTCTCTGTGAACATAAATTAAGTAGGTGGGACACAAATGGAGTATTTCAGTCAAGATATATAATATTATACTATAATTAAAGATTTCTTAATCTAGGTGCATAACCTTAAACCACAAAAGTTTTGGAATAGAGGCGGTAACTTCTATGTTCTAATTAATATGAAAAGCATCAAATCTCGTATGTGCAACAAAGATCTTACCCAAAAAGTAGGAATTCCGAAACCCCGTTATGGTCTGAACCGCAGAAGCGTGCAACTTCTTCTCCAGCTCCTCTCTGGAAATCCCCGCATCGAACGCTAAGCACATTCTCAACAACAGAGATTCACACATGACAACCCCAGCCAAGGAACCAACCTCGCAACCCATCTCAATCCCCTTCCGAAACCCGTCGCTCGCGAGAGGGAAAAACCCCTTCACGCAATCCCCAACCACCCCAGATGGACCGTCACGATCAACCATCCACACCGGCATCAAATCCACAAAATCCGGCTCCAAAATCGCCACCCCATCATCACCGCGAACCTCCTCCGCACACAAAATGCTGCAGTAGCTAACAAGCCCCTCCACCAACCCTTCCACCTCGCTCCTCACCACCTCCCTCTCGCGGTGAAGAACCAAACGGCACAGTTCGAACACCAGAGGCGCGAGAACACCGATCCTCTTCATGGACCCGCAGCAGCCCGTACACGAAACCAGCAACTGGAACAGACCCTTAGCCACGGAAACTCTTCTAGAAGCTTCATGTGCGTTGGGTCCCATCTTGTTGGTGTGGAATTCCAGGGCGGAGTAGAACCACACGAGTTGAATCGGCGGGTCGGGGGTGCTGTGGACGATTCTGGAGAAGATGGAGCTGAAGTCGCCGAAATCGGTGGCGCCTCTGCGATATTCGGCTACGAAGCGGTTGATGGATTCCTTGAGCATGGGCTGGTAGTAAGAAGAAGAAGGTGGAGCTTGTTTCGGCGGGTTAGGGTTCATTTCGGGAACTGCGAAATCGGTGTTAGTGGTGGGTGCGTTTGGGTTGTGGTGGTTGTGGAGCATGGAGATGGAGGAGGAAGCAACGGAAGCTGAATTGGGTTCAGCGAGAAAGAGAAAACCCTAGGTTCGTGAGTGGTGGTGGATGAAGAAGCACAAAAGAAAAAGGGAGGGAATATGCACTTTTTCTATAACGGGCAACTTTTTTTGAATTTTTTTTTAAATGGTTTTTCTTTTTCTCCCGTCTATTGAAAATGTTTGTTTATTATACTATCGTTGTTTTTCCAGAGGCCCTATTTGCATGAACTTTTCAAATATAGTCATTGGAGGAGAGAGGCTTGATAAAGAGTAAGAGTTCATTCGCTTTGTTTGGTGATAGAAGAGAAATTGTGAAGAGAAAAGATTGTGAGAAAAATAAAGATTTTGAGGTTGTTACATATGATAAAAGAGAAGGGAAATAATAATGTAGACACTGTCTCCTATGGTTTGGTTGAATAAAATGCGCAAAAAGAGAAGATTAAATTTATTGTAAAATGAGACTTTTATAGTTTTACTTAAAATATTTAAATATTTATTAGTAAGTTTGGTAATGATAAAGTGATAAAATGAAAAAGTGGGGAAAAAATTCAACTTTGTTTCCTTCAAAATTTTTGAAGAGACAAAAAAGTGATAGACTCTCTGTTCCAAATGAGGGTGGTGAGTCCCCCTCCACTCTAACTCTCCCTCTGTAAACTCTCTGCACAAAATCTATCCTAACAAATAATGTGTAATGAATAAGAGGATTCAATGTGTAATGCATAGATGGTTTATGGGTCACATATGTTATATTGTCTTCATCTTACTCATTCTTAACTAATGTGAGACTGCAACTCACTTGAATTTGAAACATCTTTCTACTCAAGTGTAAGTCACCACCATATTACAATGTTTTTTCCTCAAAGAAAGCTATCCACATTTGCATTGTCGTTCACTCTCATTGCATCAACAAGACACGTCGTCTGACCATCATATTTCTAGGAAGACTTTCGATACAAAGAGTCATTACCATGGTCAAACCATCAGCTTTGATACTACTTATTAAGGAGACTTAGTGAGTTAAAAGCAGGAGAACATGCACCAATGAGCCAACAAAGAAGACCACCGAGAACCAATATCACATAGTTACCCAAAACGGTAAGATATTACGTTTATTTGTCACATTTCTTATATTATTTTCATCTTACTCATTCTGAACTGAATTAATTGTTTTAGTAAACAAGCTACAAACACTAGGAGTAATGGAATCACCAACCTTCGCTTGATAAAGTTCATCTACCATTCTAGTCACCAATCATCTTTAAGCTCATCTGTCTCGTACAATGCACTCATTGTTAGTAAAAATAAGTTTGCAGAGAAACGTAGAGATCAATTTAATTTGGATACAGAGATTAAATTGAAAGTGAATTCAGGTATATACATTGCATTTTTCAGCACCAAGTCACCAAAGAGAACTACTACATTATCTACTATCTCTGATAAAGTTGTGTCATAATTTGGAAGGTTGAGTTTAATTGATTTAGTCCTTTCATAAGAAATGAACCAAGGCAAGGATGTGCAAATGTAATTTGTAGCTCAGAGTCGATTATCCAATTATCTTTAGGCTTTAGCATAATGTAGTGGCATTGCAAAAGTTATACCTAGGCAAGCAGCTGAATGAAGAGAATTCACTTGAATACAATCATGTACATTGATATAGCACCAGAAATATGAAATGATATAAGTGAAAATCGTCTATGTTGCTCTATAAGACTGATACATCATGGGGTAGATGTTAGTTCATTTCATAAGATAAGTAAATCATATTTAAATAAAATACTTAAAAACAGGGATAACTAAGACATAACAGCTGCAATGTCTCATTGGAACTAAACTTCAATTGAGGGTCTAACTATCTTACTATAATTAATATTTTTACTAAGGTAGTCAATCGCGGATCGCGGCCTGTCGCGGATGACCCCCAGAATTGAAATCCCATACATGTAAAACTGGGATTTGGCCGCTATTGGCCGCGATCGCACCCTGAATCCCGTAGCGGCAGGCCTCCGCTCCGCTCCGCGACGGCGCTATAGCGCCGCTATCGCGCGCTATTGATAAATATGCTGTTGACAATTCACAGTACCACACCAGATATGAATCCAACATCTTAGATTAAAGTAAGATCGAAATAAAACAAAAAAACAATCAACCTGGTGCCCAACTTAAATATAACATCGAGTTTAAACATTGACAAAGTCAAATTTGATAAACATCAACAGCAGTGATATTGCTCTATATACCTTTTTCCATTTTCAATCATTCTTGCCTAATTTTTATAGTATTATTATTTTTGTTCTATTCTAATTGACAGCTACAAGAGGTGGTATAACATAGATGAGAAAAACACAGCCATAATATAGATGAGAAAAAGTATCCAAATAGTTGCAACTTGCATTGGTAAATTCTTCAACAAAATGCATGATAGGAGGGTTTGGAGGTAAAAGACTAGGAATGAACTTCAGTAATTTGAAACGTGTACTGGAAGCCTCAAAAATAATTTACAAAATAAAAAAGAAATCAAAATTGAAGAGTAGGAAATGAACAACACACAGGATGGTCCATGCATAATAACCTAGGACTATCTTGTGTGGCAGATCTGATTACACTGGATTCCTTTGCTTTTGAAGCTACTATAACAAAACAGCATAATACAACTGTATGTTAACCCCAAACACTAAAACTAGTAACAATAAGAATGAAGATGTAATGCATATAAGATAAAAACTAAAAAACAAAAGAATGTGAAGACCATACAGCAGTTATTACAACTTCAGAGCAGCTATTGCTTCCGGTTTAAAATCAACCCGCAGACCCAATACGCGCCTGACCTCTGCTGGAGTTAGTCTCCAGGTCATAGGTCCGGAGTTCTCACCCCAGAAATCTAGAATCTCAGACACCTTTTCTAAATTTAGAATTGTTGCCATTTGAGTAAGACGTGCAAACTTGTCTCTCACCGTTCTCTGCGTCATGATACTGAAATGGCTCACCAGAGCTCGAGCATCTCTGTCAAGCTGAAGACCGCCAAGCTGACTAAATCTTTTCTGCATCATAATGACTTCAAGTCTCTTCACAATGAAGTCGATGATCAAATGAACAAAAGTATCATAATTGTTAACAGTCATCAGTGGCTGCAGCCAAGCCACATTTGTCTCCACAGCATGGAGAAGTCTCTGAACCCACGGGTCATTCACCTCATTATCAGCATACTCAGCCTCTGAAAGCTCATAACTGATTGTTCCTACACTGTCTAATACTGGCCGTATTCGTGGTGTAATAGTTGCCACTAGTTGCTCTATTCCAGCATTCAAAGCCTGCTTGAAAGCAATGCTGCAATCTCCCATCTCAGATAAACAAGATTTTACCTTTTCTCGATCAGCAGGCGCAGGAAACACCTGTATAAAGTAATTTAATCAGAATTCATTTTTGCTACAATTTTCAAAATGGCATCTATTAAGTAGGCAAAGTAAACTTTCATAAATAAGAATACGACCTATAGTTTATGACTCCATAAAAGGAAAAAAGCTATGTAAATAGAGAATTCAAAAAACAATTGTAATTCTGTTCCACCTGCACACTTCCTAAACTTAAAGGGGAGAAGGAGCATATGTAGAAGCTACTGACAAATATATTACCATCAATTATTGAAATTGCACCATTGAAGATAGATGCAACATACAATAAAAATAATCCTTCCCATAGAGACTTCAAGATTTTATCAGTGATTGATAGAACCCGAAACCCAGAAAGGAAAATTGATAGAGAAAGGTAGAAGAAATTCAACAAGAATCTGATTATGTGAACAGGGAAAAACTAACAGAAATTCAGGAGAGAGTTACAACTGATTCTCCAACAGAATCAGTAACTGAATTGCCACCAATTCAGCAACTAACCAACTACTTTCCTAATTACAATAGAAGGTACTATTTACTTATTTATACAGACATTTATGTCCTTAAGCAGTGCCAGCCTGGCGCCTAGTGTACACTTTCCTAATAGCAGGCCACGGGAGCCTGCTTATTCTATCAGTGATCACTGATCTATTGGTACTGAAGAAACACAGTTCTTTCTTTTCTAAAAGGACATATAGAACTATTGAGTTGATAATTATCACTACCAAGGTTTTTGAAAATTGGCCTTTTAATATGGGGGCATTTCTAAGTATATACCAAAGGGTGAGTATGTACACCATTTCAAACGTATAATATAAGGGAATTTTACAGGTTTATGTATACAATTACAATATCAGCAAAGAATTGATACAAATTGGATCATGTATTTATCACGCAATTAGGGGGTCGGGGGATAATAATATCCTTGATCAGCAATTTTTAAGTTGCCAAAATATGAATCTTGAAATTGTGTTGTGTTTTACACTTATCTTTATGTGTGCATATATTTATCTTTATGAAATTGTGTGCATATATCAGACGACAAATTCTACTTTTGGTCATACAAGCACAGAATGACAAGATTATTATCATACTCAACCCATGTTACTACGGATGCAGAACTAAATCCTGTACAAATTATACAACACAAATTCCATACAGTGCTTATGCCAAGATTTCTGCTCTATTGATTTTCATCATGATTTTCAATAAAATTTAAAAACCAAATTCTTTTATGATTAATCCCAACCCAGGAATCTCAACTAAACCAGTAGTGGAACACTGAACACAGCATGCATAAGGCAATGATGTATTACCAACCACACTTACCAATTTAATGAATTTTGTTGTTAAGTATAGTAACTGTAAGGTACTAAGATGATATACCACTTACCTCAGCACATTGTTCCTCAATTTCATGTTTTAGCTTCAGAGCATATTCACTGCTAACATCCATATTATTTAAAGCAGTTGCAATATCTGTCCCAGTCTTCTGCACACCGACACCACCAAAAAACAACTTTGCACCAAGGTTTGGCTCTCTTATTTTCTGTTGCAAGGCTTCATGATACTCATTGCCCAACAAACTACTAGCACCACCCAGAACCGCCACAACAGAACTGATATTCGAAGTGGAAATCGCCCTCCGTAAGCAACTCTGCAAGACATAGAACACATCATCCACCATAGAAGTGGTAAGGCTGTCAGGCACGAGTTCGTCAATCCCTATAGCCTTCCTCACATTCTCCACCATGAAAAACCCCTCGAGAATGACGTAAAACCCGGTCACGTCCTGCACAACCTTGCTGAAGCTACCACTCCTGAAGGCCTTGGTTGCGCGAGGAAGCAATTCAGGATCAACAGAAGCAAGCCCTCGAATCTTCGAAACCATGAACTCGGTATAGTCCTCACCCAGCTGCATAAGCTGGAGAATCTCTTCCAAATACATCTCAACCTCTCTCGGGTCAGGTCCTTCAGTTCCTCCTCCAACAGCAAGCATGGTGTTGTTGCGCGCATTTATCTCAGATGACAACTTCGACAACTTCCTATACTCCATGTACTTGTTCAAGATCACAGCACCCCGCGAGTCACATTCCTCCTGAAGCTCACAAATAGCATACACGATCCCATCCTCACCACAAAGACCACTCAAAATGTCACTATTCTCTTCAATCGCCAACACAATGTCCTTAAACAAAGAGGTCAAACACGCAACAAAATTCACATTGCTATTATTATTCTCCATGGACTCCACCAATTGCTCAAACTCCATCCTAGACCTCATCCCGATCACCTTCTTCAAATACCCAACATAAACCTGCAAACCCTCCTCTTCCAAACCTAAAGGCGTGTAAAGACGAACAAACCTCAAAATCGAGTTGTGGTCGCGCTGATCCACGGCGGAGGAGAGCTTCTTCCGCGCGATCCCTTCAAGCTGCTTCTTCGCAGTCATCAACCGCTCACGCTGAATCTGATCGGAGCCGGAATCCTTGAACTGCGCGTCGATCTGGAGGAACGTCTGGACGTACCTAGCAGCGGACTCGTAGTCCTCGTCGTCGAGGGCTCGCAGGGCGCCGTCGAGGCAGTTGCCGCGCTCGACGACGGCGTCGATGCGGTGGAGCGTGGAGCGGACGCGTGACTGGGCCAGGTCGAGCTCGCGGACCTTGCGGCTGACGCTGTCGGCGAGGTCGGAGGTGGAGGAGACGTTGGAGAGCATGTGATCGGAGTCGGATTTGACGATGTCGAGAACCTCCGAGGAGCGCTGGAGCTGGAGGAGGTGGCGGTCGAGGTCGACGCGCTGGGAGAGGAGGTCGTCGAGCTGCGTGTCGAGGGCACGCTGGTGAGCAATGCACTCGTGGAGGAGGCGCGTCATTGCTCCGACGTCGGTTAACGAACGCACGTACTCCACCGCCTCCGCCTTGCCGAAATCTATTGACGACGTGACGGCGCCCCCATTGCCGGCGCTCTCTTCCTCCGATCCATTGCCGCGAGGAGTGGACCCCATTTTTCTCTGCATTCAGATGAGATCTGGCACGAGTTTAGTGCGTGCTGCGTCTCTCGCTAGCAGCGTGAGAGAGCAAATGGAGAGGGAGGAAAGTGTGTGGGCCGTAGGATATATTTTAGTGTAGTAACCAACGACCCAGATTAAATAAGGTTCCAAGGGTCTTAATTCTCTTTGGACACAATAATAGTCCGTTTGGTCGTGGAAAAACAAAGTGAAATGAAGAAAAGATGGCTTGTATCAAAGGTGGTGTCTTTCATCAGAATGGATCCTCCAAAGCAAATACCCGCCTCCGCAATTATAATCATTGATTCTTGTAATCAATGGTCGAGATTAATTTAAATATTAAATAATTTGTTAATTGTCCCTTACTTATACACTTTGTGCGAATTTGGTCTATAACAAAACAAATTAGCAATTTTCATCCTAAACGTTTACACTTTTGGTTTTGGAAAATTCTCTATGGCTCGAAAAATTGATATACGAATAGTATGATTAAGCGATCATGACATTTATTGCTTTCTCTTAATCTTTTTCTAGTATGTTTAAATTTTCCTTAGTTTAATACATGTGTTCTGTTCGTTTGTTTCGTTTTGTCATTCTTCGAGCCATATAGCAAAACTCTTTGGTTTTCTATCCACCTTCTGTTTAAAAACTAACATTTTCGTCTGACGTGGCTCGGTTTAAGTGACATAGCGACCTGATTGGAGAGAGTATGTTTACTTGGCAACCTCATGTGCCCCTCACGTGACCAAAACCATCCAACGTTCTCCTTCCTTACCTCCAGCGGTCATCTGAAACCCTACAAAAGAGGGATTTTTGTTCCTCTGCAAATTTCTTGGATTGAGAAGAAAATCCGCACTACATACGGAAGGGAGAAGAGAATGCAAACTGAAGCTTAGAAGCAAATGGGTGGAGGAAGCGAATTTTCGTCATCTTCGTCTTCTTCTAAAATGACAAAGGGAGTACCGAAATTCTATTATTGTGGAGTTGAAGCTCCAATTGCGACATCTTGGATGGGTGAGACCCCTCGTAGGAGGTTCTATGGGTGTGGACTCTTCAAGTTAGGCATTGTGTTTGTTTTGGGCTCTATTTTCTAAAAAAATTCCCCATGATCGAAGAGCTGATTTCGAGCTATGTTTTGCTCTATTTTTTCAGTTATATGGCAGGAGAATGTGTAAGTTCTTTGTATGGTACGACCAGGGCAATTCAAGGAACAAGAAGCTTATTGTTGGGTTATTAAAGAAGTTTGAAGCAATGAAGAAGAAAGAGAGGTCGTTGGAGATTAGCTTGGGCATTTGCTGTGTGTTGATAATTTTATGGGTAATTGCTTATGTAACAAAATAGTAGAATTGGTGTTTAGGAATGTAGTGATTTCAATTCCAAATGTAGCTATTATGAAGTTGCTAAACAATTGGCTATGTACCCATTTGTTGTTGATCTAGTCATATCCTAATGTAATGGGTTTGTTATGGAAGTAATAGAGAAGGTAGTTTTCTCAAGTACAAAGTGTATGAATCGTGTTGTATATTCATATCAATCTAAATTGATGCATTGTTTTGATTGATGCGCCGTAATCATGTCATTTATAACTGCCGCACGTCATTTCACCTTCCCCTAGGCAATCATGCCTTTTCATTTGCATTTATTAGGTTGCCGCGTATTTTTTCTTGCCTTTTCAAATTCGCTTCCATCTCTATATAAGTCACTTCAACCTTCTCATTTTCTCCTTTCAAAAAAAAAACCTTTCCATTTTCACTTTTCTTCTTCTTGAATTTTCTGCCTCCGGCTTCCTCTGCTTCTCCTGCTTCCTTTGCTTCTCTGGCTCCCTTGCAACCGTGCTCTCCTTCCCCCGCCGTGCTTTTCGTTCCTCCTCCGCCAGTCCCTTCGTACTCCTTCCCATGGTGAGTCTCATTTTCCCTTTATCGCTTTCTATCTCTCTTTCTACTTTATTTCGTTTCTACGTTCTGTGTAAAATGTCCTCCCCCGATCCGAAATGCAAAAAAACCTAGAGTTGGCTATGTCTCCTTCTCCGATGAGTCAAATCCCTCGTCGGACTTCGTCATGATCGTTGTCCAACCCATGTTCTCATATGGACAAGGGCGGGCCCTCAAATCCAAACGCTCTGCCTTCGCCTCCTCGTTCCCCTGAAACCTTTTCTCTAAACACTTGGAGTTCTCTCCCTGATCCTGTGCCTGAGCGACTTGTAACAACGGCGAGCACCACTTACAGTGTGTGGCTGAGCCAGGCGTCTTTAGAAAACTTCCGCTCAAATGTCTGCAACTTCACCAGTGATGGTTCAGATAAACAGCTTCTAGTCACTCCCTATGGTGAGGGGGAATCAGTTTGCTGCTCGCCGACACCCAATGGGGTCCCGACTTCTTTTACATATACGGTTACATAATATTTTTAAAAGTTTAATTTTCTATATAGTTTTTTAAAAAAATTGATTATTCTATTAATTTTTTTTACATTTTTATAAATGAGCTTATGTTTTAGTATTAACTAAAATTAAATTAATTTTTATTAATTCGGCTATTTTAATATTTTTTAAGGGAGCCTATTTTAATTAAAACTATTATATATGTGACCAATATGTTATAATTTAGTAGGGGTAAGTGATCAACAATAAAAATTAATTAATTTTTTAAAATTTATTAAAAGATATTATTCTTTCAAAATTAATTTATAAATTATAAATTATAAATTATAATTATATAAGTAGAGAAATAATTTTAAATAATAACATATGATAATAGAAAATTAGTCTATATTTACTATTAAAAAATTAATATTTATATGTGAGTAGCCTATTTTGTTGTTAGTAAATAATTATTTTGTGTATTTTTATCATAATATAAATAACAAAAAATAATGTTAACTATGTAGTAGCAAGTGATAATGAAAATTTTATTATTTTATATAAGTGAATCCAATATTTTCACCATTTATAAATCAGTTTATTTTTTAATTAAATTTATAAGTAACTAAATAATTTTAACTTAATAATAACAACTAGCAATTGATAAATCATAAAATTAATATATTATTAAAATAAAAAATTAATATTTATTGATAAATATTATTATAAATTGTATAAAATATAAATATTGAAATTAATTTTGGTTTACGGTAATAAACAAACAGAAACTAAAAAAAAAAAAAACAGAAACTGATATCCTATTAAACATAATGTGCATGATATGATAAGCAACATAATAGTATTATCCTATCATACTAGTGCAACAAACAATAAATTATTGTAGGATATAATTATTGTTATCCCATCCTGCTTGTTTATCCTATTTACCAAGCGACCCGAATTATCTATCGAGCGAACATCGGATATTTTTCCACTATATAATGGACTAAAGACACGTGACGCAGCCTCAGCTGATCGCTCCATCGAGTGTCTGTAATCCAAGCTAGGGTTTCTTCTTCCTCCTCTCCCTCTCTCTTTCTTCACTCCAATTCCCATGGCCGACGAGTCTCAATATTCAGTCGCCAGCGACACCACCCCACCCTCCTTGAAGCGCAAGTACAACAACGACGACAAGCCCGCAACCCACCGCCCCACCGGTTTCTCCGACGGACCGGACCCCTCGGCGGCGCCAACCTCCTACAACAGCGTCCCTCCCCCCGCCGTCTCCGACTTCGAGCTCGCCAAGCAGAAAGCCCAAGAGGTCGCCGCTCGCCTCCTCCTTGGCGGAGCTCCTCCCCTCGACGCCAAGCGCCCCAAGGTCGACAACGGCGCTCCCACCCCTTACGATTCATACGGCGGTTAGGGTTTCACTCTTCGCCTTCGCTTTTTCTTTCTTCATTTATTTTTCTCAAATATTTATTTAATTTGTTTAAATTCTTTGGTTGTGGTTTTAGATGTGAAGAGTCAATACTCAGCGCCTTCTTTTGCCCCTTCGTACGGGCATCAGGGTGCGAGCAAGAAGATTGATATACCGAATGGGAGGGTGGGTGTCATCATTGGCAAAGGTGGAGAAACCATCAAGTACCTTCAGACACAGTCTGGTGCCAAAATCCAAGTCACTCGCGACATGGATGCTGATCCAAATTCTCAAACTAGGGCGGTTGAGCTTATGGGTACTCCTGAGGCTATTGCCTCTGCCGAGAAGCTCATCAATGAAGTTCTCACCGAGGTACTACCCCACCTTTTCTGTGCAGTCTTCTATTTTATGTCAGTTAGTAGTTGTTACTCCTGTGAATTGTTCTTGATCTTCAATACTGAGGCCTGTGATTATCTGGGGTTTTATTTTTGTGATGTTATAATATAGAGTGGATTAATATTAAGTTTTTCTTGAATGAATGAATTTGCTATCTCAATGTGGTGATGTTTTCTTGACAGGCTGAATCTGGAGGTTCTGGCATTGTTACTAGACGATTCCCTGGACAAGCCGGGTCTGAAGAGTTTGTGATGAAGGTCCCGAATAACAAGGTGGGCAAAAGGAGTTATTGGTTCAGAAGACGTTTATGTATGAAGTTGTCATGAACATTTTTCTAATCTGTTTTGGGTGGGGCGGTTTGTCGCCTGTGTCTTCAGGTTGGTCTTGTTATTGGTAAAGGAGGGGAAACAATAAAGAATATGCAAGCATCCACAGGAGCGAGAATTCAGGTTTTTCCTCTTAAGTATTGTTGTCTTCATTACTCTGTGCTTTGGATAATGAATGCTAAATCCTCTTTGTTGTTATTTCTCTTGTGGATTAATAGTACTTTTATGGTTGCTTCTAATTTATTAGTTGACATGAAATATCCACGTGTTATTGATGTGCGGTGTGTTTGTTCAGGTGATACCTCTTCATCTTCCCCCGGGTGACACATCCACGGAAAGAACATTAAAAATTGAAGGGACCTCTGAACAAATTGAGTCTGCAAAACAATTGGTTAATTCAGTCATCAATGGTGATGTATGTTCAGTACCCTTCTCGTTCTTGTTGGATTTGGCCTTGGTTATAGCTTGTTTTGCTTGCCATGTGCCAAGTCTATTTGGTTTAAAAGTTGAATTTTCAAGTATACTTTGTAGTTTCTACAGTATGCCTGTGATCGTTATGCAAGGTGGTTGAGTATGACTGAACTGTATGAATCCATGAATAGATTAATGTGTTTTCTTACCGATTGATAGATGTATACCATTTTCTTATGATTGCCCAGTCTTTATTAATTTGTTGCAATTTTATAAAAAATATTACCCAACTATTCCTGTAATCATGATATTGAAGTTTAGGTCTAATTTTTTTCTATGATAGTTGTTATTGTTAATTTGTTGCAGGTTTAGAAAATTAGAATTTTCACTTTGGTAAAGTACTAGATGACTTTGGGTCTTTGAACATATTTTGGCCCATGCAATTTGTTGTGTTTAAAAGTATATTATTAGTTGTACTCATGATATAGTGTCATATCATGCCTTTTTTTGGTAAACTGATGTTCTGTGTGCATTAGGTTTATCTGCATCTTTAGGTGTAAGGAAATAGCAATATCTTTGTTAAGAAGATGCTGTTGTCTCTAACAAGCGGTATCTATTTTGAGTTTCTGTTATTCTATTCTTATGAGATGCAGAAGTATACATAGTTTGGTATCCTTTAAGTATATGAGCCACTGGAGCATGTTCTTTGCATTAATCTCTGCTGCATCTGGTTTTCACAACCTGGATATAGTAATGACATGCCTTGTGATCAGTATTTTGTGTAGTCTTTAAGTCTGTGAGAATTAACTCGAACCCCCGGGGCCTTTCTATTTCTAACTTGCTAAGTCTATTGTGTGTATTTAACATATAAATACATTGGAGGCTGTGGTGAGTATTTGTATTAATGTTTTTGTAAAATTGATGTGTGGAGGATGATTGATATCTTTATTTTAAAATTGGATGGATTAATTTGTAATCTAAGATACCAATTTTATGGACAGAGCCCTTTTAACTAGGGTTAAGTTTTTCTCTGAGCCTTGTACTGTGCCTTAGGTTCTTGGGACATCAAGGTTACCTTATTTATGCCATTGTTGTTTAGTCAAAGTGGATACTCATTGGGATATTAGACTGTCTGTTCAGAAGCGTGGTCTTATTATCTGTTGTATCCTATGACTGATCTTGTTATTGAGACTATTGTAGGGCTTAGTTTGTATGGGACCATTAGTGACACCAACATTGAATCACTTTGTTGGTGTTCCATCCGCATGCAATGGTATGGTTCTAAATCTCAGTTTTGATATTTATTCGAGGGAAGTCTCGTATTAATGTCTATACCTTGTCATAATTGGCCTGTATATAAATAATCGTGTTGACCTCCTTTTAGACAACAATGCTGCTTACCTGCTTCAGGTCAGTGTTCAAAAAGTAGTATCTTGTCCTTGTGTCTTATGCTTGGACATACACTTATTATAATAACCTGAGGCTTGTCCATTGAAGCTCTAAATATTTTCCTCTGGCCTGTTATTTCTGTCCTCTTCAGTCTGGAAGTCGTATAACAACTATTATGTTATGTTATTTGATCCCTTACTTTTAATGTAAATCTTAGTCATATCTTTTTTCCCCTGGATATCCTTTTTGTTCATGTAGTTGTTGGTTATACATTGTTTTATCTGATATTCTGTTAAGGTTTATCTCTTAGATTGAGTGGAGGGAAGGTTGGGAGGACAATTTTCTATGACGCAGGCAAACTGGCTGGACATTTTGTTATTTTGGATTTATGATTACTCCTACTCATGCAGTTAATGTTATTCTCAATTCTTAGCTTGTTGAATTACTGCGAATGATTTTACAACATTAAACTTGGAATGAAGTACCCATATTTTGAGATACTATGTAGTATATAGTTGAGGCAATAAAGATCATATACTTGTCTGCTTCTATGGTTTGTGCTTTCCTTTTGTACCCATTCGTTTCAAATAGGAAAAGGGTGTGCTTCTGCTGGAGTAACTCAGTTATATCTCGAACCAGTACGGTATGTGGGCTTTTATACCCCTTTCTGATCCTATATGGTATCTGATAGTGTAAAATATACCCTTCATCTTGTGTTATATATATGTTGGTCTCTTAAGTGATGTATGTTATGTCTATTTGTTTGTGCTCTGTTGCTGTATGTACTGTAACATCTTGGGTGAGTTCACTTGTTTTCATTTGTGGTTACAATTTTCCTTTTTGCAGAATCGCCTTAGGAATCCATCCATGTCTGGTGGCTATTCTCAGCAAGGTTACCAAGCTCGGCCACCCTCTAGCTGGGCCCCTCCTGCAGCTCCTGCACAACAACCTGCTGGTTATGGCTATGTGCAGCCTGGAGGATACTCTGGTCCATCACCTCAGTATAACATGCCTCAACAACCATATGCAGGCTACCCTTCTCAGTCATCTGGCGGATATCCCACCAATTGGGACCAGTCCACCACAACTCCCCAGCAGTCTACTCATGCTGGTTATGATTACTATGGTCAACAGCAACAGCAAAATCCTGGTGCTCCTGCACCTGCAGCTGATGGAACTGCTTACAACTACAGTCAACCACCTTCCTCTGGTTATAACCAACCAGGACAGGGCTATGGTCAGGATGGCTATGGTGCATATCAAGCGCCACCTCATTCAGGGTATGGTCAGCCACCATCATATGATCAGCAGCAAGGTTATAGCTCAGCCCCTAGCTATGGAAGCAACCCAGCACAAGATGCCAACACTCCGAACTACGGATCCCAGGGGGATGCAGCCCAAGTTCCACCAGTTCAACCCCAACAAGGTTACGGTAGCAGCCAACAGCCTAGCCCAAATGCTGCTAATTATCCACCACAAGGCGCTCCTCAGACAGGCTATGGGGTGCCTCCAACCTCCCAAGCAGCTTATGGCAATCCACCTCAAGTACAGTCTGGTTATGGACCTGGGTATGGACCACCTCAGTCACAGAAGCCAAGTGGTACTCCACCTGTTTATGGACAATCGCAGTCTCCTAACACAACAGGAGGCTATGGTCAAACTGGGTATCCTCCTTCTCAACCTCCACCTTCTGGATATTCTCAACCAGAAACTGGAAGAGCACCACCATCTGGTGGTTATGGTGGTGCTGTGCAACCAGGGTATGGTCCCCCACCATATGGTGCTCCAGCGGGTGGTCAACCTGGTTATGCTCAGGCACCTCCAGCATACGGCAGTTCCTATGGTGCTGGTTATCCTCAGGCCTCAGGATATTCTGGTGATGGTAATGCAGGTGATGGTGGGAATACTCGTGGCAGCAATGATGGGGCACCTGCACAGGCTGTTCAACAAGGTACTGTTGCTAAAGCGTCACCTCCGAGTTGATTTTGTAGTTTGTTATGGAATCTAAATGGACCATTCTGAAGTATTTTCTGATCTAGTAGTGACATCTACATAGCTCTGCAGCGTTTTTTTGTTTTTTCTTTCTTCTTTGGGGTCTATGTACTTTTCTAGGTTTGGATGTTGAGATCTGTTGAATTTTAGTGTTCAATATTCCCGATTCCTGTTTTTGTGCGTAATTGAAACAACTATGAATTATAACAGTTTATCCTCCGGTTTTGGTAGCATACTTGATTGTGAAACATTATCCGTTTTTTTTTATTCGAAGACTCAAGCAGGTTGCCGAGTTAACACAGATAGTCTGTGCTCATGTACTGCTTAGGGTTTATACTTCTCTCTGATAATTAGTACAAATCAACAGTTGTCCTTTTTTCTACAAAAATTGAAGAGGGAAAATATAGCCATATAATAGCTCTTTTTTTTTTCAATGAAAATCATGTATGACTTTCTGCATAAAGAATGGAACTAGTGCATGCACCTCTAGCGACTGAATAAATTTCAAGCTGGCTGATCATAGGTGTTTTTTTTTGGGTCAAAGCTGATCATAGGTGTTAAGTACCCACGTTATCAGATATTTTAATGTACGCACTAGGTTTCTCCTCCACCCAAGAATATGACATTTCATCCATCTGATAATCATAGGCGTTTTTTTTTGGTCAAAGCTGATCATAGGTGTTAAGTACCCACGTTACAAGATATATTGATGTACGCACTAGGTTTCTCCTCCTCCACTTAAGAATATGATATTTCATCCATCTGATAAGGTGGGGGTTTTCGCCTGGTCTCATTGTGGGAGTTCTCCCCCATGTCATGAGAGTTTTTCTACCAATTTTAGGTGGGTTTTCTCTCCCTCATGAGGATATTCCATCATTTTAAGTATGGTTTACTTTCTTTTGTTATTTCTTCCTGTTCACCCACTACTTTTCATCCTCTCTGCTAGCACTTGTTTTTTTTTCTCCCATTCATTTAGTTTTCTGCCACCTCATCCCCTTGCCCCTTCTATTAGATTTTGGTTTCAATCACCTATAAAGTTTGTTGCGGCTAATTTGCTTGTGCTATCAATGACATCCATTGCAGAAGATGTGGCAAAACCAACTAGGTCCTTAAAATAGGCACTGGAAAAAAGTGAAGGAGTGAATATATGAAAATAAACTGTCGGAGGTATAGCTATAACTAGGTCCTTTCTGGTTTTTTGTTGGGTTGATTTTTTGAGCATGTAACATTTAATTCTATGACATTGTGGTATTGCTCATTTATACTGCTCACATTGAGTTTTTACGATTGATGTAAGTGTTGTTTCTCTGTCTCAGTGACAATAATCTAATCATTTTTGACAAGACCAATAGGTCCTTTCTTAGGATAGTCGAAACCAGTGTTCTAAAACTCGGCCCGGTGGTCGACTCGACCAAAGTACTGGGTCACTGGTTAGACCGAGAGGTTACTGGTCGGACCGATTTGACTGAGTGTATATTAAAAAAATATTAAAAAATCTAATGTTATATGTATTATATATATATATACACTAAAACAAGGTTTAATCTCACATACCCTACCATGTCCTACCCGTTGAGACTTTATCCTAACTAATTCTTTTTATAATTCTTTTTTATGTTGTTATTTTTGTCAATTTAGTATTTCAAAATTTTATAAAATTTTGCATCTTAGATTTTTATTTTTGATATTTTAGGTTTAATCTCACCTATCCCACCTTATATAATTTAGGTTGATTTGTTTTTTTTTAAATTATCTTTTGATATCTAAAAATAAAAGAATGCTTATAAAAATAACTTTCATTGTACCTCTACTGTCTCTAGCCACCAAAATTGAAACAAACAAATACTGCCCCCACAATAGCTGGATATAGACTAATGAAGAATTTTCAAAGTTTTGGATATAGATGTTTTAAATTGAATTGGTAGTTTTGGCTTTTATTTTAGTCATTTCTTAAGTATATATTGATTAAATATTTAAATTTGTAATAAAAAAATTTAAAGTATTAAATATTTCATCGGTGTGTCGTAATATAAATAATATTAATATTTTTTAAATTCATACTAAAAATAATATTATTCATTTATTTAGAAATATAAATAATAAAAGACATAATTAATCACTAATAATGTTGTGGTGTAGTGGTAATAGTGTTGCTCTTCATTTTCAACAAACTTAAGAAAAAAACCGGTTTCAAAAAAAAAAATTAGAAAAAAAGAAAAAAGGTGACTCGCTGGTTGAATCAAAAACCGCCCGAGTCACCGGTTTGACCCTTGAACCGGTCAAGTCGTACCAGTTTATTTCGGTTCGTTTGCAGACCCGATCTGATGAGCAACCCAGACCGACCACGGCATCGGTTCCCAGTCCGACTGGCCTGACCTGCCAATCCGATTCAATTTTTAAAACACGGCTCAAAACTACAAAAAGAATTGTTATTAATACAAGACCAATAGTATGAACAATAAAGAGAAAAAGAGGTAAAATCAAAATGTTTCTTTCTGGTTTATTAGGTACATCTAGCTGATTGAAAAAACTAGCGTTGCTGGTATTTTTTTAATTTTTTTTTGATACATTGAGGACATAATTGTATGATTGTTTTATGTACAGCATTACATTATTTATAAATCGATATCTATATGATGTTAATTTTAAAATAATTATTCCTAAAAAATTTAAAATAATTATCTCTTTAAATTTTTCTATAAATTTCAAATTTATTTATCAAATTAATGAGTTTGATAAGAAAATACCATAATCATGGTCTATTAAAATATAAATGACGGTGATGGAATTTTATTAAAATGTTATGGATAAAAATGAGAATAAATTCAATAAGCTTTAAATTACTTTACCTTATTGAAAACTATATAAACTACTGAAATAACTTCATTTACCAAACACATTAAGAGTTTTAAGTTGGTCAAATAAATTTTAAGCTAGCTAAAAATTCTTAACAAGCAAACTATAATTGAAAATTGGTTTAATAGCAGTTTTGGTCATTCACTTATCACGAAGTCGCACTTATCATGAGTGACCAAAACTGCAGTCGTTTGTCAAAGTAAGACGAAAATTACTATAGTTTGTCAAAGTAAGGGATAAGAATTGCTAATTTTTTTGACTAAATAGCGATGATGGACCAAAATTACTGTCGTTTGTCAAAGTAAGGGACGAAAATAACTAATTTTTTTTGTAAGGGACCAGAAATACAACTTCGTGATAAGTGAGAGACTAAAACAGCTACTCTGAGCCTTTGAAAAATTTGTCCAAAAAATATAATTTTTTCTCATAGCATTCACATTTTTCTTTCAAAAAAGGAAAACAAGACAATAGTAGAGGTTTTTTTCTGGTCCAACAATAATAGAGGTTTACACAATAATCTCATCACGGGCAAAATATCCAGGAGGCCCAAATACATTTGGAAATCTTCAAAGGCGTTTTGGTAGTTAGGTCGCCGAAACAACAGGATTAGGGTTTACACCCGCAAATATATATATACAGCACCATCTTTGGCAGTCACCCACGCACAAACTCACTCTTCTTCTCCATCACAGCAAACTCATCCTTTTTCTTTTCTCTTGATTTTCTGCTTCTTCGTTTTTCTACCTCATGTTCGTCCAAGTTGAATCATAATTCCCCTTCATTTTCAGAATTGTATTGATCGGGTTCGGCTCCATAATCGAGTCAGCAGCAGGGGCTTTTTCAGTAGCTACCTGACTGCCGCTTGGAGCCAAAATGAAAATACCAGTTGAAGATCCTTGAAATAAACCCTAATTGTTTCAAGACACAATTTCTGGTCAAATTCTTTTTTCTCAATCAGTATAATTTTTTCGTGTTTATCATCATTTTTGTTATATGTTGTGAATGTTTGGCACTTAAGTCAGACACGGGTGTTTGTTGTTTCATTGCAAAACAATCTACCTTTTGCACAGTGCCTATAACTTAATCGGCTACGTTCACGATTGGAGGAAGATCTAATTTTTGTGGTTTCCTTCAAATTTTAAGTAGCTATATATCGCCTGTTTTTTGTCTCTGGCTGTTTTATTAAGTGGTTTCACACGTTTTTGCTACAAAAACAAAATATTTTGAACCCTAACCTAATTGGAGATCTGTGTTTGGCACTTTACAGACAGTGCTGTAAACATTGCATTGTTTGAGAGAAAAAAGTGTATGTGATTGTTTGATTTAGATACTTCTCGTAATATAAACAATGAATTATTGTTGAAAATAATAGTTGGTTTGTGAAAACTTAGACATGGAATTTTTGATTTAATTGAAAATGGTTCATAACCTAAATTTTGGGTTAGAAATGTAAGATAACTATTGGTAAAATAGAGCATGAAATAGATGGTTAGCATTTGTATTTGTGTTTTAAACATAAGTTTTGTAAATTTAAAGTTTTTTCTTATATATCTCCCTTTAATGATAGCTCAACAGTAAATAAGAGTATTTTAATTAAAACATTTTATTAAATTATGTGTTTTTAATTTCTGTGCATAATTTTAAACAAATTATAACTCGGAATGTAGGAAGTCTAATATGGTGAAACTGGTCCAATCTCAGGCCTCCTACTTTTACATGCTACAATTGGTTGTTCTAGTTTGAAATTAATTTTAAATTTTTTTATTGCAATAAAAAAAGTCTCCCTCATCTCACAATTGGTCGGTCCACAACTTTCATGTCCAACGCTTCACAATTGCTTTATCTCCTTGAACCACTAATAAGAATATTTCAGCGTGAGAAAGAAAGCAAATTGCACTTCTTCAAAGAAGCAATTGAAGGCCCAGTTCAAAAAAAAATGCAATCGAAGGCCCACGCAAGGTTACCATCTTCGACTCCAGCCACCACTCCTTCTGAAACCCACTAACCACAACAACTTGCCTCCCTCTACCAAAGGTTTTTGTGACCTCCTGATTTACTAGAAATAAAATTCAAATAATCAATAAACTAGAGATAAAATAGTGGAAATAGAAAGTGGAGTTGGAATAGATGTTAAGAGTGAACTAAAGCATAATTATCCAAAGAAGCAAGCAGCTGAAATAGTAAACTACTCTCAAGTCTCAACACAATTTGAGAACTACATGCATGTAGGTCCTTCAGAAGTGATGGCCCTAAGGATAGACTTGATCAGTTTAAGACTACAACATTAAGACATGGAACCATGAGAAACACCATCAAAGGAGGTAATGGCGTCAAAAATACATTGTGGAGGAATAATGATAAAGATAGTTCCTCGGTAATAGCAAGTGTCCACAATCAGTTCATAATGATCTTGCCTAATGGTCCTAATCCAGTCGGTATAGGTGGTTGTGCATTAGATCTTGTTGAATTAGGACCATCAAGCGAGATCGTTATGGATCGATTGTTGACACTTGCTACTACCGAGTACACACGTATTCTTGATGCCATAACTTCCTTTGACGGTGTTTTCTTCGGACGCCGCCTAGGGGATCAGCCGGTTGAGAGGTGAGTGACATTCTCTTTTGAGGAGGATCCTCTGGCAGAGGAGACTGTTGAGCGACTGTCCCAGTGGTGTAGGCAGAGGAGGGACTTTCAGCGTCGGCGTGAGCAGCAAATTGTAGGGTTTTTAGGGTCATTACTTCTAAAGGGCCTACCTACGTGTGGTTCGCGAATTGTGTTGACAGTAGTTTACTATTCCAATTGCTTATTTTTGGATAATTATGCCTTGGTGGCATTTCGCTTTGGACATTTATTCCAGTTCGACATTTTATTTTCGCTCTTGATTATTCGTGTTTTATTTCTTGTGATATTATGATTTTAACCTTCGTGAAAATTGGGGCGTTACATTGTGCTATCAGAGCTTTGGTTTCATTTTGACAAGAGCTTGTTGGGGTACGCCTGCTGTGACTTAACTACGCAACTCTGTCTGTGCTTACTTGTTTGCTTGTCGACTTTCATGAGTAAAGTCGTTATACCTTAAATGTTTTCTTGAAGACTAACTGTTCTTAATCAGGGACATAATGCCTCCACGACACAACCTAGAACGCGTCATGCAAGAGAATATGGCTTGCATGGCTCAAGCCGTAGCTTCGTTGGCCAACTTGGTCAGAATCAGGCTGCTACTACCGCTGTGCAGACCGAGGCTAATGCTCAACATATTGCTGCTGAGGTTGCCTTGAATGCTAAGAGGGCTGCTGCTGAAGAGGCATGAGCGCTTCGACAACAACAGAGGGATCTTGCTACTAAACAGACCCAATGTCTTAATGACTTCTGTCGTCATGATCCATCGAAGTTCATGGGAGGATTGGATCCCGAGAAGGCTGATTTGTGGCTCTAAGAGGTGGAGAAGATTTTTGGTGCTCTGTGCACGTCTGCGAAATCCAAGGTGGGTTTCGTGACCTATCTACTGTTGGGAGAAGCTGAGTACTGTTGGCAGGGAGCCAGAGGTTTGCTGGAGGCCAACAATAAGGTGGTGACTTGGGAGATCTTCAAGAGGGTATTCTTGAAGAAGTACTTTCCCCACAACGCTAGGGCTGCTATGGAGGCTCAGTTCTTGGAGTTAAAACAAGGTAACCTGTCCGTATTTTCTTATGCTGTGAAGGTGGAGGAGTTGACTAAGTATTTCTGTTTCTTTGCCAACAATGTCGATGCGGAGTATCTGTGCACCCGCTTTGTCAATGGGCTGAATTATGATCTGAAGAGAATCGTGAAGCCACTGAGGATTCGCCAGTTCTCAGAGTTGGTCGAGGCGACCAAGGAGATAGAAGACATGGATAATGCCAAGAGAGAACAGACTGGGACTGGAGGGCCCATTCGTAACAACCAAGGAAGGTTCAACAAAGGAAAATGCTTTCAAAAGAAGCCCTATTAGCGTACCACTGGGAAGGGACAAGGTTTTGGTCAAAACCATTTCACTGGAGGAAGATTTGATATCAGGGGACTCAGATCCCACTGGAGGACCTGACTTGCTTCAAGTGCAATCAGAAGGGACACTATGCTAATGTTTGTCCTGAGGGAGCGAACAAATGCTGGAACTGCAATAAGGCTGGTCTTCTGGCGAGGGACTGCAAAGCACCAAAGGTTGAAGCGACATTGAATGTTGCAGGTGGAGGACGTCCAAAGGCTTGAGGACGTGTTTATGCTATTGATGGTCAGGAGACTGACGCTGAAGGACTCATTCATGGTATGTGTGATATTGCTGCTAATACTTTATCTGTGCTGTTTGATTCTGGTGCCACCCACTCTTTTATATCGCTTGTATGCTCGGAAAATTTAGGACTGACAGTCTCGACCTTACCGTACGACCTATTGGTCACTACCCTTGCTAGAACCGTGACTTTTAACATTGCATGTCTGGGTTGTTCTTTGAAATTCCAAGAGAGGAATTTCACTGTCAATCTGATCTGCTTTCCCTTACAAAATCTAGATGTAATCCTAGGTATGGATTGGTTCTCTGCCAATCACATGCTCTTGAACTGTAAAGACAAGACGATTATCTTTCTCGATACTAGCATTCCTGCTTACCTCAACGCGTATCTTATCCAAACCGTTCTGACCGAAGGTTTCCACGAGTATCTTTTATCGGCTAGTGTTGAGGAGAAGAAAGAGAATGACGTTCATGGTATTCCGATCGTGAAGGAGTTTGTCGATGTCTTTCCCGATGAAGTTCCGGGATTACCGCCTGTTCGAGATACCGAGTTTTCTATTGATGTTATGCCTGAAACAAGACCCATCTCGATAACACCCTCTCGGATGGCACCCGCATAAATGGAAGAGCTAGAGAAGCAGTTGGAGGATTTGAGTAAGAAAGGTTTCATCAAATCAAGTGTTTCGCCTTGGGGAGCACTCGTTTTGCTAGTGAAAAAGAAGGATGGGAGATTGAGGCTTTGTGTCGACTATTGGCAACTCAATAAAGTGACAGTGAAGAATTGTTACCCCTTTCCGCGTATCGACGACTTGATGGATCAGCTCCGAGGAGCTATTGTGTTTTCAAAGATTGATTTGAAGTCTGGATACCATCAGATCCGTGTGAAGGAAGAAGATATCTAGAAGACTGCTTTTCGAACAAGATATGGTCACTTTGAATACTGGTGCCTTTCGGAGTCACCAATGCACCCGCAGTTTTCATGGATTATATGAATAGGATTTTTAATTCGTTCCTTGATTGATTTGTTGTGGTTTTCATTGATGATATTATGATATATTCAAAGGATCGAGAAGAACATGAGGAACATTTGCGTCAAGTGTTGCAAGTTTTGCGAGAAAAGGAGCTTTACGCCAACGCATCCAAATGCGAGTTTTGGCTTGAGGAGGTTAAGTTTTTGGGACATGTTATCTCGAAGGAAGGGATTGCTGTGGATGCTTCTAAGGTTGGAGCTATTTTGGCTTGGGAACCACCGAAGACAGTAACCGACATCAGGAGTTTTGTGGGTTTAGCCGGTTATTACCGATGTTTCATCAAGGGATTTGCAAATATTGCTGGGCCTTTGATGCAAATCACGAGGAAGAACTAACTGTTTGCTTGGATGGAGGATTATGAAACAAGTTTCCAGGAGATGAAGAAGCGTTTGAAGACTTCGCTAGTGCTAGCTTTACCTCAGGGAGGAGAATTGTACAATGTGTACTGCGATACTTCTCATCTAGGCTTGAGATGTGTTTTGATGCAACAAGGAAGGGCTATGGCTTATGCATCTCGACAGCTGAAGATTCATGAGAGGAATTATCCGGTGACGACCTAGAGTTGGCTTCTATGGCCTTTGCACTAAAGATATGGATGCACTACCTTTATGGTTCTACGTTCACGATCTTTAGTGATCACAAATCTTGAAGTGCTTGTTTGACCATAAGGAGCTCAACATGAGGCAACGACGCTGGATGGAATTTATGAAAGATTACGAGTTCACCCTGCAATATCATCCAGGGAAGGCTAATGTGGTTGCCGACGCATTGAGTAGAAAAGCTATACACGTATCATCCTTGATGGTTAAGGAGATGGAGCTACTGGAGAAGTTCCGTGATCTCAGTTTGGATTTTCGAGCATCACCCGGAAAGTTGAGTTTTAGAATGGTTACCATTTCAAGTGACATGATGAAGGAGATTCATACCAAACAGATGGAAAATGAAGATCCTTTAGAGAAGAGACACTGGATTATTCTGGGGAAAGCACCCGACTGTAAAATAGGACCTGGCGATGTCCTACGATGCAAGAATCGAATTTGTGTGCCTATTGACCCCGATCTTAGAAGGTTTATTTTGGGTGAAGGGCACAAGAGTAAGTTAAGCATTCACCCTGGCGCAACAAAGATGTACCAGGATTGGAAGCCGAACTTTTGGCGGTTTGGAATGAAGAAGCAAGTAGTCGAGTATGTAGCTACATGTCTGACTTGTCAAAAAGAAAAAATGGAGCATTAGAAACCTGCTGGAGTCATGCAATCTTTAGACGTTCCTGAGTGGAAATGGGACAACATTTCCATGGACTTTATGACAACTTTTTAGAAGACTCAGAAGAAGTACAACTTGATTTGGGTGATTGTTGATAGATTGACCAAGTCGGCTCATTTCTTGCCGGTGAAGACTACGTTTAATGTGCAGCAGTTGGTTGAGATTTATGTGGCTGAGATTGTGCGACTACATGGGGTACCTACAAGCATTGTTTCGGATAGGGATCCTAAGTTCACATCTCATTTTCGGGGAGCTTTGCATAAGGCTATAGGAACAATGTTGAATTTAAGTTCTGCTTATCACCCTCAGACTGATGGGTAAACCGAGAGGATGATTCAATTGCTTGAGGACTTGTTGAGGGCTTGTGTACTTGACAACCGTGGAAATAGGGATGATCTCTTACTGCTTGTTGAGTTTACTTACAACAACAGTTTCCACACTAGTATAGGGATGGCACCTTATGAAGCCTTGTATGGAAGGAGATGTCGAACACTGCTTTGTTGGAATCAGAATGGAGGAAGTCTTTTGATTGGGCCAGAGTATGTCCAACATACGACCGAGAAGGTGAAGGAAATCAGAGAGAAGATGCGAGCATCTCAGAGTCGTCAGAAGAGTTACGCCGACAAGCGTCAGAAGGATTTGGAGTTTGAAGCTGGAGATCATGTGTTTCTCAGAGTTACACCGATACAGGAGTTGGAAGAGCTATAAATTCAAGAAAACTTACTCCTAAGTTCATTGGTCCATATAATATTACCAAACGTGTTGGACCGGTGGCTTATCAGGTTGCTTTACCGACTTTTCTATCCAACATTCATGACATGCTACATGTGTCGCAATTGCGCATGTATGTGCACGACCCATCACACATCGTTTCTCCCGACCATATCCAGACGAAGGAGAACCTATCTTTTGAAGCATCACCTATGAGGGTTGAAGATTGTAGCATTAAATAGTTAAGAGGGAAACATTTGGCCTTCGTTAAGGTCATCTGGAACCAGAATACGGGCGATGCGACCTAGGAACGTGAAGAAAAGATGAAGAAGGACTACCTTGAGCTTTTTCCTAGTCCGTTGTTTCGAGGACGAAACTAATTTTAAGGTTGGTAGTAATGTAAGACCCTAAATTCTATTCAAGGGTATTTTGGGTATTTCCTTTATTGTTATTAATTAAATAAATATTATTGGACGTTCTTATTAATATTATTGTTTGACTTTTAGTTATTTAACTAAGGTTAAAGAAAAATGTTTTTCCATATTTTATGATGCTATGCAAGTTTATGTTATATTTCCTAGGGGAAATATTTATTGATTTATTAGTGTGATATTATGTGAATATATAAGATGAAGAAAAATAATAATATTAGTATATTATTATTACGAGTAGGCCGTGGGCCTACTATTGATTTTTGGGCTAGTATTGTTTTTATTTTAGAAGAGTCGAAATTAATTAATAATTGGGAGGAAATATTTTTTTTATTAAAATTTAAATGAGACAGTTTTGAGGAATATTCCTTAGAATCTCTTAATTATCTATTTAATTAAAATCAAATAGAATTCAGAAATTAAGGTTAATTGAACGTGGACGTCTTATTCTAGGGCGTAATTGAGTTTACTAATTACTGGAGATGACGATTCAGGTTTTTCAACACCCAGTATTCTACTATAAATAGAGGCTCTTAGCTCTTAGAAATTCCTTTATTAGTAAGCAGAAAATCATTCCCTCCACTACTAGAGCAATTTTGAGTTCTCTCTCTCTCTCTCTCTCTCTCTCTCTCTCTCTCACCTTGGAGAAGTCTCTTTTCATTTTTCTTATTGTTGGAAATTGCTCATAGCCTTCTTCCCTTTTCTCTATCAATTTCGAGTTCTTTCCCTTTCTTTGGTGGAATTTTTCTTCGTTCGTTCTTCTTTTCGAGGCTAGTTGATCTATCTCTAGTTTGGTCTTGTTTCATGTAGTATTCATGTTAGAGGAACTTTGATTATAAGGGTTTTGGGAATAAAATTGATTTAGTAAGAATGTTGTGATTTTTATCATTTTCATTCATCATAGTTCTTCATAAAATACCTTAAGAGAATGGATTAAATAGTAGGTTTGATCATAAAATACCTATACATGTTAAAGTTGCGGCCTCATTGTATAGTTTTTAGGGTTTTTAGTTGTTTTTCTATTAATGATAGTATGATAGAGAATTTGTAAGTAATTGGTTAGTTTGTTAATTGGTTGTTAATTATTTGATTAATAATTTTAAAATTTGAATTTAAATCTGAATATAATCAGTTGTTTTATATTTAAGATATGATTTGAGTCAACTTTTTTAAATTGGAGATATGGTTAGATTGGACTACATATAGTTTTGGAAAAAGATAGAAAATATTGATATTATACATGCATGGTTCGGAATTTCCTATCTAGTAGGTGATTAGGATTTTAAATTTCATATCTTAGTGATTATGATGATAGGATTTGATCTATGAATTATTTGTTATCTTGTTAGCATTTAATTTTGAATAATTACTAGAAATGCATACGGTTAGAATTTTATATGAATAAATATGATAGATTTTTGGCGTGGTCTTTGTACTCTCTGTGCTTTTTGGGGTGGTCGTTTGTTAGGTGTCGGGCGCTCTTTAGGGTGTTTATTCCTTCTTTTATATATATTTTATCTTTCAAAAAAAAATATATGATAGATTTGGAAAGTAAATGTATGTGTGTATATATATATATATATATATATATATATATAGAGGATGTATCTAGTGAGAAAGCTCTTCTTATATGAGAATGATGAGAATAAATCGTGGCCGTTAGATCTAACAATGAGTGGTCATGATTAAAATAAATACTTTTTAAACAAGTCAAATGACTTATTTCTTTTAATCATGACCACTCATTGTTAGATCTAACGGTCACGATTTATTCTCATCATTCTCATAAGAAGAGCTTTCTCACTAGATACATCCTCTATATATATATATATATAGTTGGGCACTATATATGTAAATAAAAAGATAAAATTTATTTTATTGTGAGAATATATCTTGTTTGATACTATTTGGCGTGTTAATAAATGATTTGATAATTAGTTTTGATGTGAAAAATTAAAAGGAAAAAATGAAATATATATATATATATATATATATATATATATATATATATATATATATATATATATATATGCATCGCATATATATAAGTAATAAGGGAGATGATTTTATTCTGATATTAAGTTGGACTATATCTTAGAAGGATCCCACATAAAGGAAAATGGGCTAGCTTTTAATTATTGTATCTTAATGGATTGGAAGAGTAAATGATAATATTTTAGGGTTAATCTTTGATAAGATTGGAGGTATTAATATATATATATATATATATATATATATATATATATATATATTAATAAAATTGAGGAATAGTAATTTTGAGCTAAGACATATTAGGGCTTGCATGTGCATGCATGCATGAGTTTCACGTAGAATTAATACGTGTATGTTATATTATTATTTGAAGGATTTTCCTCTTCTTTGGAGGACTCTGTTTTGGAGTTTAAGGACGAGCGTAACTTAGGCCAAGGTAAGGGTAACTCGGTCCTTAGAAAAGTCCGCTTGTGATTGTGCTATATGATTATATGATTTCGAAATTATATGCTTGAGATGGAATTATTTGATATTTATGAATACGCCTATGTGATTATTTGCCTTATATGCTTATTCAAATGATATTCACATGCCTATGCTACTTGAATTAATGTCGGAACATATATGCTTGTTAATAATATTTCTTATTATTAACTTGAGATTACTATTTTCCCCTTGTTGTTGGGTGGGTTGATTAGTGATGTTTCGACTAATTCATATGCATGATCATGGTTCTCTAGACTGTTTTCTTTGTCAATGGTTCCTTGGGCGTAAGACTATTTTCTTTGTTGGCTGCTCCTGTGTTTCGGTTCGCACAACTGTTTCTTTGTCGGTGGTTCCGTAAGTGGCGTATCGTGCAAGCGGCAATTTACCCTCGGTTTCTTGGAGGCGCCGTGGTCGTGTCGTCTAACCAGAGTTGATGAAAAATCCTGTCGCGATTATTTAGTTTCTAGTGGCATCTTAGTCTAACCCTAGGGGCGTTTTCATAATTGAACTTCCATAAGTGATTAATTAAATGTTGGTTAATTAATAACCTTGATATATTCACTTGATCATTTATGGAGTGTCTTTATTTCTTGAGTTGACCCTTGCTTGTTTGAATGCTTGTTGGGCGCCTACTGCTAGATGGAGGCATTTCCGTTCCACCAGGTGTCGTATTCGAGGCACGATGAGATTTAGCTACTTGAGGATGATGTTGGCGACGTGTAGAGCTTCAGCCGGTTGACAGGCGAGCGACATTCTCTTCTGAGGAGAATCTTCCTTCAGAGGTGATTACTGAGCAACTAACCCAGTGGCGTAGGCGTAGGAGGGAATTTCAGCGTCGGCGTGAGCGATTGGAGCGTTTGGTGGCATATCGTAGGGTTTCTCGGGGTTCCATCTTGATGTTGTAGTCTTCTTTTGATCGAGTCTGTTGTTCTTCATCTCTATCTACTGTTCTTAGGGTCATCACTTCTGAAGGACCTACTCGTGTGTGCATCTCGGATTGTGTTGACAGTAGTTTACCATTTCAGTTGCTTACTTCTTTGGATAATTATGCCTTGGCGGCATTTCGCTTTTGACATCTATTCCAGTTCGACTTTTTTATTTCCGCTGTTTTATCTCTGGTCTATTGATTATTCGAGTCTTATTTCTTGTGATATTACGATTTTAACCCTCGTGAAAATCGGGGCGTTACAGTTTTCCTTTTTCATCGCCGAATCCGGCGAAATCACAGACGATGACCCCGTCAACGTTACCTAGGGCTCCAAAATCTGGCTCTCCGAGCCTTCCAGGATTTTCTCTTCTCTTTCCCTAAGCTCTATTGTCTCCGTAATCTTCCTTCCTTCCTTTTTATATCTCTGATTTTCCAATCATCAATTTCACTGCTCTTTCATTTCCTCTACATGAATCAATGTTCAGAGTTTAGAATTCAGCAGATAGGCACCAAATATTGCGGATGAATGACTCAAAAACTCCTGAACCTGCTACCTTCCCTCACCTGCAACCCAACCTCACTGCACCTTCAACCTTCCTTCATGTACAACCCAACCTCACCCCTTACCTCAAACCTCCAACCCAGCCAAACATCCAAACGCACCTCAAGCTACACAAGCGTTAACCTTCTACCCAACCTTGCAATCCATAGTTGTACACAACCCAATCACCCTAAATGCATATATGAAGAGGTTTTGACCACCATTTTAGACCACATTCACCTTTCCTACATCTAGAACCAGGTTTTTTTTTAATCTGACACCCACTATATTTGGTTACCGGATACTACCGGTAAAATTAGGTGGTGCAAGTTTGAACCTTTTTTTTACTGGTTCATATTAGGTGAAACCATTTAATATATATGAAGCATTAATTTTCTTCAAGCATATTCTCAGATTTAATATAAATTTTGAAATTTTGCTTTATTTTCAAGACCATTATCATTTAGAGATAGCTGAATATTAATATGGAGAGAATTTAAAATGAGGATAATTTAGTGAATTTATTTAAAAAACTATAAATTTATTGCTAATAATTTTCAAGGCCATACTCTCATTACTATATATTTTTCTATTTTTAGAAAATTAAGTAAAAGTGACTTAAATTAGGGAATGGAAGGAGTACATTATATAGAATATTTTTAAAATGTAAGTTTTAATTTGAAGACATTGCTTCAGTTACGTTACTACCTCCCGCCCCTATATAAGTCATTTTAACCAAGGATTAAGAAAAATTGTTAAAGTTATTAGCAATAACTTCGTAGTTTGTTTAAATAACTTTGGCTTAATTGCAATTTAAGTCCCTTATCTATCACCATTGTGCGATTTGAGTCCCTGATGTTCAAAACGTGCGATTTAAGACCTGATTTTTTTTGTACCGATCAAGTCCCTTCGTCAACCCTCTGTCCAAATCGTTAACGACTTTGCTTACGTGGCACTAGTATTTATACCACCTTAGCCCATCTTTGCACCACTTTACTAATTACACCCTTTATTATGACACAACAGTAAATAAAAAAAGTAAAAAGAAAAGAAGGTCGTTTCTTCTCTCCCTCACGCATCCCTTTTCTTCTTCTCCCTCCACTGCGTCGTTTCTTCTTCTCCTTAAGAAGGCCGAATCCCACCACATTGAACCACGAACCACAACCACGACTCACATCGCCCACCACTGTGATCCCCTCCCCTTCATAACAGCCACCACCAGCCCCAATCTCCACCATGGAAGGACACCACCGCCACCTTCTCTCTTCGATTCCTGCCAAACTACGAGGCTAATGGAGAAACCACCACCACCATCGTGCTCCCCTTGAGGTCTGCAACAAAACCCTTGGTGCAGATCGTTGTTACACCTCCGTGCACCACCGCCACCGCTGCCTGCAGCTCTGTTTTCCAGCCAACTTCGTCGGCTTCTAGGAAAAGACACGGCACCATGACGGTCCTTGTCGTGAGGAGAAAGAAAGCCACCACTCCATTTACCCTCCATTCGCAGCGCCACCATCGACCGCCGTTGGAAGAGATTTCCGACCAACTCTCTAGATTCCTTGATTTCGAATACATGGTGGTTGGATGAAGTGGGAAGATAAAGAAGAATGGAGTCGTGGTGGAGGTGGCGGTGCTGTGGTGGTGCTGTGTAATGGGTTGAAGAAGATGAAAAATTAAAACAATGTTTGTTGGGTTTTGTTTGTTTGTTGATTTCTAGGTTTTCTTGGTAGTAGCCTATGGTTTGCTGCAAATATGGATGTGGGTAGTGGTCGTGGGTGGTTATGAAGCAGAACGACGACTTCGACAAAGCCAAACAAAGACTGCGACGGAGTGATTTTGGGTGTGATTCAATTTTGGGTTTTCTTGATTCAATTTAGGGTGTGATTTAATTTTAGGTTTGATTACGTTTGGGTGTGATTTCTGGGAGAAATTGGGATTTCATAGCTGATTTAAATGTTTGGGTTGTTTGGGGGAGTGTTTCTGGTGGGGTTGAGAAGAGAGTGGTAAGAGAGGAGAAGAAGAAGAGAGTGTGTTAGTGCGGTGGTTGAGTGGTGGTGGTATGGTGGTGAAAGGGAAGAAGAAGAAGAAGAAGAAGAAAAAGAAGAGTGTGGTGGTGCGGTGGTGAGAGGGAAGAAGAAGAAGAGAGTGGGGTTGAGAAAGAAGTAGCGGTGGTGGTGCACGGTGGTGGTGCTAAGAGAGAGATGAAGGAGGGTTTCAGAAGAAGATGTAATTTTAAAAGAAAAATTATTTTTAAAAGAAAAAAAATGACATGGTATCCAATGACACATTTTGTCAATGCCACGTCATCAATGAATTCCACAACAGTGATTTCCGTCTGGAATTGGACGACAGACTAACGACAGCACTTAAATAGCACAAAAAAAGTTTCAGGATTTAAATCACATGTTTTGAACATCGGAGACCCAAATTGCATAATAATAATAATAGATAAGGGACCAAAATTGCAATTAAACCAATAACTTTTCTAAAATGTTCTCATTCAAAATTCTCTATGCATATTAACATTCAACTATCCCTAAATAATAATGGTCTTGGAAATAAAGTAAGTTTTTGAAAAATAGGAATTTTTTGTAATGCTGAGTATTAAAATGAGTGTAAACTTGGAAAAAAAATTAATGCTTTATAGATATTGTAAGAGCATCCACAATGAGAGTACCTTAGGAGCATCTTATCACTAACCAACTATACTTTATTTTTCTTACCATTGGAGTAAGTGGAGTTGACAGTCAAAAAGTTTAAAAATAAGCAACGGTTTAGAGTTGCTTAGTCTAATTTATAATTAAAAACAATTTGTTTGTCTCTCCTACATTAATAATTCCTTCTTTTTCTTGCATAAAAATAATATCGTTCTCTCTTGTATTAATAATTCATTTTCTCTCTTACATTTAGTAGTAATAAAAACATAAAAATATATAAGTTGCTTACGAAAATATAAGAAACTATAATCGGAGTAAAATCTACTTGAGGTGTTTGTGGATTACTTAAATACTATGTGGTATTTGAACCCACACAAATAATATTAAGTAGCTTATGTAAGCAACAACCAAGGTGGATGCTATAAATCAACTTATATTTTAGAAAAAAAACTCACTAAAAGTGACTTATAATAAGGGATATTAAGTATGTGCAAAGTATTGGGAAATAATAACACTAACAACAAATGCTCAAGTTGCTAGAATCCCAAGGTTTTAATGCTCAACCACATTTGAATTTTCAAACCCTAAATCTATGCCCACCGCTGCTAAATCCACCGCAGCGCCGCCGCCGACACCATAACCACAACCATTCTTCACACTAAAATTGAAACAGAGCCACCCACACTCAAACAACAGTAGCAACAATCCGACCCTGTTGATTTTGTTCAAAACTGGAATTTGTATGATTTTTTTTTAGAAAATAACAATTGTTTTATGAGTCATTACAGACATAAAACCAATTACTGAATTCAAAATTTTTTTTATTGTGAAGAAGGTCTTGCTCCTGACCTTGGCTGAGGTTTTGATGACTACAAACTCATCGACAAAAAGAAGAAAAGAAGACTTAGAGGAAACCGTGCAACATTGCTTATCTTTTGTCTAAGTCTTACCTAGTTAGGTGAGTTATGCTTCTAAAGTCTTCTCTAGTATAAAGGCTCTTTAAAACATTTAAGCTTAATGAGTTTAACCTTTTCATAAATTAAAAGAGGTAGAAAAAATCAAGCCGTTCTTAAAGGTTTCTTTTTCTGGAAACTGGACTTGAGTGTAATCGATTACACCCTTAAGGTAATCGATTACACATAGGCAAGTAATCGATTACAGCTTGCTTGTAATCGATTACACGTTTGAATTTGAAATTCAAACAGAAATCGTCACATAACGTAATCGATTACCTAAGTACTGTAATCGATTACATGCTCGACAAGTTGCATCTTTCCATGAACCATTGTGTCTCAAATCGTTTGGAAAAGGTTGTGTTGGTTCATGAATGATCCCTTATGCCTATATATAGTCCACTTGAGTCCAGAATCGAAAAACACATGAGAGATACTTGATCATACATGAATTAGGCTTAAAACCTTTTGAATTGCTCTTTCATGTTCATTTAGCCTTTGCTCTACAACTTTCAAAGAGCCTAGATTTTGAGTTCATATTCTTCATTGTTTAAAGAACACTCTTGCTGTTCATATATTGAAGAACTCAGAATTGAAAGAGCCCTCTTATGCTAAAGAGTCTTAAAGTATAACTCTCATGATCAATCCACTTGTGTATTAAAGGATTGATTCAGCCAGTTGTAAACTCTTCTTCATCTTCATTCTGGTTGAGTGAATATTCACCGTAGGGTTCGGTGAAGGTTGATTGTTCTGAAAGTGGTGTGCTTTCAGGGGTTGTTGATAGAAATTCTTAAGGTACTTGGTGTAAGCACTTGTAAGAGATTTTTATCAATAGTGGAAAACTCCTCAAGGGGTTTCTTGAGGGACTGGACGTAGCCTTCGGTGGAATGAAGGTGAACCAGGATAAATTCTGTGTGTGCATTCTCCTAACCTTCATCTTTACTTTCAAGCAACGTTTATTTTCGTTGCACTCGATTGTGATTATCTTTATCTTGAAAGTAAGAAGGCGTATTAAGGCGAAAATTGGGTAAACCTGATTCACCCCCCTCTCAGGTTGCTATCTATACTTACAGCTATTATGAATCTTGAGTCACCTCCTCCATATGTTTGCCATGAGTTTGAGATGGAACCAACGATTCTTCTTGTAATGTCTTCCTCGGGTTCTCTTCTTTTCATGGGGTTAAATATTCTTCAGGATGCGTGTGACTCTGTTGCCAGCCCAGGGTATACTTGGATAGATGTTTTTGTTAGAATCAAATGATTTAATGAATTATTGTATTTTGATGAATAACAATTTTGTTAAGTCTTGATCTCGTTGAAGATAGAATTCCTAACTTCTCAATGTTTTTCATACTCAGGAATATCTATTTACTTGGAGAAAAACTGCATGGACCTCTACAAAGCATTATCAAAAGCATATATTCAAGTAAAGAAAAGAAGAAGAATCCGCCCGGCTACAACTTGTATAAATCAGTCCGCCAGTTGAGAACGTTTGCCTCAGAGAGTTCGTCCGACTATGGTGAACGTCTGGTCACTCAATCATTGGGTTCATCTGAAGGAAAATGCATCTGAAACTCTGACAGAATGTTTGTTTGATTAACAACGCTATCTTGGAGCTCGTGCAAGAGAAAATCCGAAGGTGATCATCTGTCCAACCCTGGATGAGCTGTCAAGCACTATTTGTCCATTCAGAGCATTAATGGCGAAAAGGACATAATTAATACTTTATTCCTCGCAAATTCAAATTCCCTAACATTCCTTAATTCAAGCTACTTTTGCGGAATCAGCGGCGAGCCTTTCTGATCATCATAATCTCCTCAACGTTTAAATTCAAATCTTCTGATCAGAGCATTAATGGCTTCCTTAGCTGGAATGCATAAGCATTAAATGCAGAAGTTTTAGCTCAAGGCAAAATTCCTTAAAGAGCCAGACGATAAAAACCTCCGCCATTGAAGATGCATTAAATGCATGACAGATTGCATTAAGTACTGAAACAGAGTTGCAGAAGTATCTGTTACTCACAATAGAGGAGAAATTCAAACGGAACTATTTTCAAATCTTCAGCAAAGCTCTCATTGATCATCCTACTGAAGATATAAATAGAGGACTTGGCATCGAATTCAAATTGGCGACTTTCATACGATCAAAGTTTTCAAAACCTTCTAAGTTCATCATCTGCGATCTTATTTCTCTAAGCCAAACACTCAGCAATCTCAACTTGTTCATTATCTGAGTTTAGTCGCCAACTAGTGTGAAGTTTTCATAGAGTGCTACTCTTATCCTCATTCACACAAACTTTCCAGAGAACCAACTTGATTATTTTCTCTGTAATTTGTTCTTCATATTTCTACCCACTCTTATCGAAGAGATTTTGTAGAAACCAATTCTTCTTGAAAAAGAACTGGGAGAAGTCCTGTCTAATACTTGTAAAGGAGAAGTCCTGTTAGAATACTTGTAAAGGAGTAGTCCTCAGAATACTGGGAGAAGTCCTGAAGAATACTTGTACTATTTTGAGAAAATAGTGAAAATCTTGGTAAAGCTAAGGACTGGACGTAGCCCTGTCGATTAAGGGGGTGAACTAGGATAAAAATCTTGTGTGCTGTATTTTTCAGTCTTAGATTAATTTTCGCTGCACCCTTTAACAAACGTTTTCAAACTTATAACTTCTAGTCTTCGAAAAAGAAGTTAAAAATCACACACACAATTCAAACCCCCCTTCCTTGTGTGTTTTTGCTACTATCAGTTTTGATCCTTATGGCCATGATTTGAATTTTTTTTTTCCGATGTAGATTTGAGTTGGCTTGAAACAATAGTAGCTTGAACAAAGCAAATGGCTAATATGAGGGGAAGAAACTTATATCTGAGGAGAAGGAACTCATATACGATGAGAGCCAGTTCTGATGAGAGGAGCGGAGATTCACCTTCAGATTGCTTCCACGACGAGTCGTGGCAGGTGGAGGTGGCTCGCAGAGAGAGAGAGTAAGAGATATGTGATTCTTGGTTGAGATGAATGATAGAAAAATCGCAAGTGCACGATTGTCTATCGCGTAGTAAAAAGATCGAACCCAAGGGATAGGTGTTCTTATTAATATAATATTTAGTACTTGTGCAGAAAAATTAAAAGGTGAATATATGATGTTGGTTTTTAGAACAAATAAGAACAATAGCATAAAAAGAAATAGAAATGATGATAATTAAGCTCTTGGGTTGGTTTACATAGTCTATAAAACATGCTAGAAATCTCCTACTTAATTTCTGAATTTTAAATCCATTTTCATGATGCTATAGCCTAGTGTAACTACAAGTTAATTCCTTAAGCATTGTAGATCTTTCTTTTTAATTACTAAACCCAATTCCTTGGTACCTAGTTAACTAAAGAAGAAGATGAAGAAGATGTTCGGGCCAACATAAAGTCACGTCCATCCTAATTCCTTAGCGATGTATACTTATAACCTTTTTTATTTCCTAGTTCCCTTACTACTCACCAAATGGCCTTATGTAATAAGCAATAAGCAAAACCTCTTGTGATCATCAAGATAGAAATTAAGCACAAGGAAATAAAACATGAAAGGAAATATTATTCAGAAATGTAAGAAAAAACTAGTACATGAATTAATAACTAAAACAACCCAAAAAGCTTAAAAAAGAAGTTAGCCAAGCATGGCTCAAGGAGTCATTGAATTACCCTGGATAGGAGCTCAAGTATGGCTTCCCACAAGTCCTAGGAACAATGCTCAAAAGGGAGAAAGAGAGAATACTTGTTGTATTCTAAGAGGTGTGTCTTTACAAGTGAAGAAAAGGGTCCTATTTATAGTAAAAATCCAGCCTCCAGCGCTTGAGCGCTGGCATTCCCAACGCTTGGGCGCTAGGATGCATTAAAAATCCACTTCCTGTCCGAGGCCCAGCGCTTGAGCGCTGGCTTTCCAACGCTTGGGCGCTGGGTCAGAATCTGACTCATTTCCTAGTCAGAGTCCCAGCGCTTGAGCGTTGGGATCCCAACGCTGGAGCGTTGGGACGCTGCTGCTTCATCTTCAAGCTTTTCTTCCTTCTTCATTCATGGTAGTGGGTTTTGATTGTCATAAAAAGCCACTACTCAGCCCTTGTTAAATTCTGAAACCTCCCCCCCACTACCATCAATCCTTCAACATAATTTTCCATGTGCTAAATTAGAGAGTGATTCTTCATATTCTTCTTTTCCACTTTTGGTCCTCTCTTGGTTAGCACTCCAATTCAAGCCCTTTTATTCTCTCAATCTTCACTTTTAGTCCTCCACTCTTGAACTTTTACAATTTGGTCCCTGATTTCCTGAAACTTTACACATTGGTCCCCGGACAAAAATGATAACTAAACCAGCTTTTTCTAAAAATATAAAATATCTAAAAAAATTCCTAAAAATATAAAATAAAGCTAGAAAAACAAATAAAATCTAATCTATATGCAAAATGCAAAATAAATATAAAATCTACATAAAAACAATAAAAAAACTATATGTGACTCAAAAATAATAAAATAAAAAGACTAAAAACTACCTAAAAACATCATATAATATCCACTCATCAATGAAGAAACCCATGGTGGTTGTCTCCGCCCCAGAACCACATATCTGGGTTTCTTCCTCCGTCACGTGGCAGTGGCTCTGTCGCTGGAGGAGGAGTAACATAGTCCTCTATGAAGATGGTGATGATTTCATATGGGTTTTGAATCAAGAAATGAACGCATGTCATTACGCACATTTTTGGCAGGTTGCTACAAATGGACAAAAACATTTTTTGATAGTAGACTATGAGTGGTGGGTTTTTTCCTCCGTCACATGGCAGTGACTCCGCCGCGATGATGGTGAAAGGGCGACAATGGTGGGTTAGTTCTGCAATGGAGCAAAGTAAGAGAGAAACACAAAAGTGGGGATGCTAATTTTGTAATTTTCTTTTTAATTGATTTTTTATTAATATTTAATCTTTTTTATTGATGTTAAATTTGAATAGTTTAAAATATTTTATTAATATATCTAATAGTGGAGAAAAAATTTGTGGAATTTTTTTCTATATGGTCCACCAATGGACCACTAAAATCCATAGTGGTCCATCATTGACCTGGACCACATTAGCCGGCGCCCAAAACTTAAAAGATAACTAAGAGCACGAAAAAAATTAGAATTTTGCAGCTATGATTTATTTTTGGTTTCTCGTACTTTAGATATTTTCTCAGCAAAATCATTGCTTAGATTGAAGAACTTATTTCCAAAAACATGCTTAACAAACAAGTAAATAGTCTCCCCCACCACATCCCGATTTTTTTTTTTTAAAATGTTGCATAAAACCCATCTGGACTTGGGGCTTTGAAAGAACCCATGTGTCTAAGAGTTGTAAAAACCTCCTCATGACTAGCCTCATTCTGAAGCTCAGCATGGTAAAAGCTAGAAATTTTAGAATGATGAGAGGTAGCGAGAGCCAAAGCACCTACCTCTTATGTAATGGAAAAAATGGTCTTACAATAATAAATAACTTCATCCTTCTCCTTATTATCTAATAGTTTGAGCATGAAAGGAAGTAGTATTCCTATCATCATACCTGGCCTGCTTCTCTCTAGACTTCTAATACTAGAGCATCTCCTCCTGGCCCGAAATCTGACTATGCTCCATTTGAAGCTCTTGAAGCTATCAATGAAGGACAATGAAGTTCAGAGTCTCCAACAGGAGTTGAACCTCTGTATGCTTATTAGCATCTTTCAGCTTCATAAGAAACCTATTCCCAAAAACTTCCTTACTAAAAGCAAGGGAATCCTTATGAACCGCACTTAGAGATCTAGTAATAGTAGGGATGCCTTTATGCTAAGCATTTGAAACCACTCCCAAATATTGGGGACGATCCACCCAAGTCTCCTCAAACCGGAAAGGTTTATTAATCTGAGACTCTTACAAATATTACAAGAAAACACACCGACAGCTAAAAACCGTTAGTAAGCACCAAAAGCAGTCGGTAATGACGTTTTACCGACAGCCAATGAGCTTTCGGTAATTGGCTCATCAGTAGTTTATTACCGATGACTATACCAAAACCATCAATAATTATCGATGGTTAAAGTGGTCGTTAACGACTATTTTTTTAGGGTTAATTTTCTATTTGGTCTCTGTGTTTGCACACATACTTGCGTTTGGTCTCTATCGGAAAAAAATAGCAATAGGTCCTTACGATTGTACCAAGTTTTTTGTTTGGTCCCTGCCGGAGGTCGAAGCTCCAGTGAGAGTTCCAAGTGTCAGGCGAGTGCATACGCGTCTTGCTGACTGGTTAAATAAAACTTACGTGGATTTTAATTTTTTTAAAAATGATTTACACATAAGAAAAACAAAAAATTTAAAACTCAAAACTTACATTAAATTAGAAATTAACCCTCCAATTAAAACTTTTTCATCTTCATCCATATCTCATCATATTCATCCCAATCATCTTGAACCTCCATTATCTTCTTCCATCTTCAACCCCTAAACTTAAAAATCCAAAAAAATTTCCTCCTCTTCATCTCTCTTCTTCTTCCTCATTCAACCCCAAATCATTAACTTAATCTAACCCAAAACCTACATATGAAACTAAATTAAAATCTAACTCTCAATAACCCCAAACCCCAAATCCATGGAATAAGACCAATTTATGAATCAATGAGCCAACAACAATATGATCACCTATGAATAACAGCAACCACTCGTAAAGCACAACTGATTATTTCTTTGTCCCTTCTTCATCTGTACATCACCAAATAACACATGAATGTAATAACACATTTCACTGTCTTTACCCTCAAGCGAACCAACATAAATCTCAAATATGGAATGTATGTATGTATGTTTCTGTGTGATGTGTTTTGTATGCTGTTAATTATGACTATCAGGTTTAAGGGATGGCAGGTAGAGTAGACTAAGTTAGTCGGGATCGCAAAAAAAAGAAAGAAAATATGGAACCAACACGTGTCTTCTAGCGCAGCGAGGCATAGTAGACTATAGCGGTTGGTGCGATAGCTTAAGCACGTGAGCAGGTAAAATTATAGTGGAGAGTCGTGTTAGTCATAATGCTAAAGAATATAGCTGAGTGTGAACATGACAAGGAGTAAGATAAAAAAAAGTACGGCGTGGGAAACCGGGAGAGTGAGAAAGAAAGTAACGTGGGAACTCATAAGAGAGTTGCTCAAGTGGGGTCCCACACGAGTTGTTTTGTATCTTCCAAATTTTTTGTTACGAAATTGAAACTCAATTTGATAATAAAATTCGTGTTTTGAAAACTGATAATGTTAAAGATTATTTTTCTAATTCTTTTAATTCCTTTATGAAGTCTCGTGGCATTATCCATCAGTTAAGTTGTCCACATACACCCTAACAAAATAAGGTAGCTGAAAGAAAATCTTGACATATTGTGGATATTGCTAGTACTTCATTGAAATATTCTAATGCACCCTTAAATTTTTTGGGTGAAGTTGTTTTGACTGCTAAATATTTGATAAATTGGATGCCATCTTTTGTTTTAGGTAATTAGGCCCCTCATTCCATATTTCATCCTAAGGAATCTCCATTATGTTTTCCTCCTCTTGTCTTTGATTGTACTTGTTTTGTTCAAGATCTTTCGCCATGTCGTGATAAGATGTTTGATCGGCTATTAAATGTGTCTTTTTAGGTTACTCTCGTGTCCAAAAGGGGTATAAGTGTTACTATCCTCCCAGCACAGGTGTCGCAACATGGGTCACGATGGGGACGACGCTAATAATTAATAGACAAGAGTCACCACTAATGTTTTAAGGGAAATTGAAACCCGCGAATTAAACAATTAAATTAAAACTGATCTGCGTTTAGAGTTCTGAATTCGGGACTCGGTTACGCGTGGGAAAGGTGTTAGCACCCCACAACGTCCGTTAGAATGGTACCTTGTAATTGATTGTGCAAAAATTATTAAAAGACTTATTTTATTTAAAAAGAAGATTTTATTATTATTTTTAAGATTTATTATTTACAAAGAAAAGAAAAGGAAATTATTTACAAAATAAAATGTTTATTTTTATTTTATTTAGCCTGATAGGTGTGAACCTAGTCCTACGTACTCCCTTTCAATAGAACTGCGTAGTTCTAAAGTTTTAATTTTAATTTTAATTTTAATTTCAATTTTAAATTTGGTTATTTAAGAAAAAGGGCAAGAGCACAGTGAGACACGTTATCATACGCGAACAGCTGAGACCTCACAACAGCGTTGCATTTATTATGGTTGTTGTTTAAGACAGAAAAATGAGACACCACATCGTACGCAGACAACCAAGACCTCATTTTATTTTAATATCGTTTGATTATTTTAAATTGATTATTTAAAAAAGGAAAACGTTGTAAGACACGACCTCCTATGCAGAGAGCCAAAACCTTAGACGCCTTTGATTATTTTAAAGATTTTATTTTGATGCGAGGACTATTTTTATTTGTTTGAAACAACAACTTTAAAACGGCGAATAAACGGCGTGCAGAACGAATCAGAAACAACGCAACGAATAGAACAGAAACAACAATGCACTTAAAAAAACAAAACAGAAATAATGGATGATAACATGGATGATCATCGAAATAAATCGCACAACAAAAGAGGAAAAAAAAAAGCGAGAACTTAAAGAAACATTGATGAGGAAAATATCCAGAACTTTGACTAATTTGCAAACATACGGGATCAAGAACATGGCTTAAAAGGAAAACATGAAATCAGAACCAAAAAGGACTGAAACACTACACAGAAGCAAGCAATAGGGAAAGCAATCAACAATACATCACATTAACAACACAGAACTGATATAATAATAGAGAAATATACAATTTTTCAGAAAATTTAACAATGAATGAGAAGGGGGATAAGATGCACAAACCGACAGTGAAAAGTAAAGATGCAAAAGCTGCTAGGTGGTGGTTGAATCACGAACATAGAGAAATAGAGAGCAAATCTAGATGGTTTTGGCCAGAACAACGACAACAACAGCGCAGCGTGATGGTCCAGACGGCAACGTCCTGGTCGTGAACTGAGAGGACGCTTTGGGTCGACTCTGAGCGGCAGAAACGACGGCGGTGGCGGACTCTGACTGCTGAGATGGTGGCGGAGGCGACGCTACGGTGATGTGAAGCGATGATACGGTGTGGCGAATGGAGAAGAGGACAGTAGTGGGCTGAGCTTGAATGATGGAGGATGGGTTAAGGGTTTTTAGATGGAGAGGTTGGGTGACGGTTTGGTGCTTCCAGAGAGGAAGACGGGGAGGTGGTGAAGAGAAGGTCGACAGTTCAGTGGTGGTGAATCAGTGAAGAAGATGAAGTTTGGGTTTGTGGTTGGTCGATGGTGAGGGAGATGGGTTTAAAGAAGATTTGGGCTTGGAGGTGGTGGAAATGAAATGCAATTCGAAGGAGACGAGGGTGAGGAGGTTGATGGTGGAAGCCGATTGAAAGGAGAAGATGATTCGGGTGGTGGCGGCGTTTGGAGTGAGGAAGAGTGGAGATAGTGTTCGTGGTTTCAGGATAGGAGATCGATGAAGGTGATGGTGGAGAGTGTGTTCCGAGTTTCAGATTGGGAGAAAGGAGTAGACGTGGTGGGTACTGGGTGCCGGCACTGGTGTTTGGAGTGGGATGGAGGGAAAGTGAAGGTTTGATGGGGGTGGCGACCGAGAGGTTGAGAGGAGAGGGATTAGGGTTTGGGAAATGGAAGAGAGAAGAGTGGGGGCGGTTTGGCTGCTGCTGATGGGTGTCCCAGATTTCGAGGAAATAAGGGTATATATAGGCTTAGGGTTTCGAGGGAGAAATGACTGAACTACCCCTGAGTTGATTCTAGGGTTTCTGCTAGGGGTGTATAGGACCCGACCCTGTCCCTTGACCCGTCCCAGCCCATGTCCCTTAAACCCGCATCTCTTCGGGTATCTTTGGGTTTAGGGAAGGGTTCGGGTTTAAAAATTGAACCCGGTCAATATTTAGGGTCGGGTGAAAGTCAAGTTCAACCCGTCTCAACCTGTCCCACAAATGTCATCTACACACCAACTTCAAAACATGGTTTTGTATATTTTCATTTATAGTCTGGTTTCAAGCGAAAAAAATTTGTATTATTTTCTCTAATTAAGTATATTGTTATGAAAAACTTCATTTCTATATAGTTTCTTCCATAATTCATCAATAGGATAGAAATTGGTCTTTTTACAAAATGATATGTATTTTTAATTCTTTGATGAGATTTGAAATTGATATTCAATTTGTCCTTCGAGCCAACCCGGACCCGTCCTTTTGCGGTCGAGTCTATGTTAAACCCGCACCTCATCGGGTCTCTCCGGGTTTAGGGACGGGTTCAGGTTTAGAAACTGACCCTATCAGTATTTAGGGATGGGTAAAAGTCAAGACAAACCCGTCCCAACCCGTCCCATGAACACCCCTAGTTTCTGCATTTTTTTTGTGTCTTGGCCCTTCTCTTTTTTTCTTTTCGTTTTCTCTTTTTTTGGCAGTTTGGGCCAGCTTGTTTGGCTCCAAACTGGGCCATTTCCCTTTTTCTTTTTGTGGGAGAATTTTGAAGACTATTTTTTAAGAGAACATACTCTCTTTTATTATTTTTTAACTAACATAATTAAAAACAAACTCAATTAATCTAATCGCGTTTTTTTATATTTTCACTAACTAATTAGCTAACTATTTCAAAAAATTAAAATTAAAACTAATGAAGATAGACCGGATAAAATCGGGTACTGACAACAGGTTCTACATTTCTGCAGACGTCACATTCTTTGAAGATACACCTTATTTTGACACATGGTTCACGATTCGATATAGATATGTTTCCTTTGGTATTACATGTTCCTCATGTGTCTACATCACTAGCTCCAACCATTCTTTCCCAACCTCACACTTCCACTACCAGCACTAGATCCTGTTCTGCAATGATATAGCACTACTTATGAGTGTCGCCCACGACGCGCAGTATCAGATGAGCCCTGAGACTCAGTTCTTTCATTAGATGAGGCTTGTGATTTAGTTCTTGTTACATATTCCTCTTCTGCTTCGAATCCTATTGAATTACCCTTTGTCGTTCAAAAAGGTAGTCGTTCTACTTGTAATCCTCACCCTATATATAATTTTCTCTCATGTCATCACATGTTCCCTACATAGTGTACTTTTGTTTCTGCCATATCATCCATTACTATTCCTAAGACTACACAGGAGACCATATCTCACACAAGTTGGCACCAAGCAATGACTGATGAGATGAGATATTTCGAGTCTAATAATACATGGGTGCTTGTTCCTCTCCCGGCAGGGAAACCTGTTGTTGGTTGTCACTGAGTCTTTAATGTTAAAGTAGGTCTTTATGGACAAATTGATCAATTGGAGGCTCAGCTTGTGGTTAAAGAGTACACTCAGGTTTATGGCTTGGACTATAGTGACACTTTTTTACCAGTTGCTTGGACTATAGTGATATTTTTTTACTAGTTGTGAAGATGTCATCTCTTTGTTTATTCTTGGCCATGAATGCTATGCGATATTGGCCTTTGTTTCAACTGAGTATTAATAATGATTTTTTACATGGTGATTTGGAAGAGGAGACATATGTGGAGAAACCACCATGGTTTATTGCTCAGAGGAAGTAAGGACTAGTTTGTAAATTACAAAAGTCCTTGTATCGTCTAAAACAATCACCCCGAACTTGGTTTGATCATTCATCAAAGTTATTCAACAGTTTGAATTAGTCCATTGTGCAATGGATCATTCAAGTTTTTTATAGGTGCTCATCATCAAAGAGGTTTATTTATATTGTGGTCTATGTGGATGGTGTTGTGATTACACGTGGTGATCAAGAGGGCATCCAGGCTCTTAAGTAATACTTGTTTCAGCATTTTTTAGATTAAGGCTCTTGGACCTCTGCGTTACTTTCTTGGGATTGAGGTAGCTCAATCAAATTATGGCATTGCAATTTGCCAAAGAAATTATGCGCTTGATATTTTGGAACAAACAAACCTTCTTGACTGCAAGCCTATGGATACTCCAATGGACCCTAATGTGAAGCTTCTGCCTAACCAGGGGGAGCCTTATTTTGATTCAAGAAGATATAGGATGTTAGTAGGGAAGTTGAATTATCTCACAATGACCAGGCCTAATATATCATTCTCTATTAGTGTTGTCAGACAATTTTTAAACTCTCCTTGCGAGATTCATAGGCAAGTTGTTGTTTGGATCCTTCGATACATAAAAGGTCACCTGGAAAAGGGCTTGTTTATACTGATAGGGGGCATAATAGCATTATTGGATATTCAGATGCAGATTGGGCAGGTGATACGAGATCCACTTCTAGTTATTATGTTTATAGGTGGAAATCTCATCTCTTGGAAGAGTAAGAAGCAAAATGTCATTACTAGATCAAGCATTGAAGTTGAGTATTGTGTTATGGCTCATACTACATGTGAGCTCTTGTGGTTGAAGCTCTTTCTTGAAAAGTTGAAAGTTTTTGAAATCGGTCCTAAGGAGCTAGTAGGTGACAATCAGTCAAACCTGTACTTTTCTTCTAATGAGAGCGAAATATATAAAAGTTAACTGTCACTTTATTAGAGAGAAGATTATGTTGTACTATCAAAACTTCTTCTGTTTGCTCTAAAGATCTGCCTCTTGACAAGCTGGATGGATAAAATTTATATGCCCTACCTTGAGGGGTTGTATTGAGATATGTCATAAATAGAGTAAATGAGGAGTAAATATAAATATATTTTGTCTAGAACAACTTCATCTTTAAATGTTTAAGTCTAACTCTACTCAAAAGATAGTTTAGAGGTGAGAGTTGCTCAACTCAGAACAATTTTTTGTCATATCTCTTGTGTGAGGCTTCTAATCATTCATGAATGATTATTAATATAATAACTTTGAACGGTGGTTTTATAATGGAAAGTCATACCCTTTTGTGTATTGGTTTGGAATATTACACCCTTAATGTCCCTTAAAGCGAGTGTTGGGACAGCCTAAATGAACAACTAACCATTAAAAAACAATTCAATTATTGGATTCAACAAGTAAGCTCAAAGCTTTCAGGTATCGCCCACTTGTAATCACATTTGGACCTTTATATATTATAGCATTATTATTAAGCATGATTTACTATATATTTAGGTCCTCAAATTCTCGAGGAATAGACTTACTAAACTATATTAAAATAATTGCAGAACAACTAGAATGGGTATCTGCATCTCGGTTGCATCTTCAGAGATTCATGGGGTCCCTGAAGAAGTTCATGATGAGAATGTCATAATATTTGAATCTAGCAAGGTCCTAAATGGGAATAAGAGACTTTGCTCTGTTTATTCTAAACAGGGGACCAAAGGACTAAACCAAGATGCTGCCTCGCTTTACCAGGTTTGTTTGATTATCATGCGCAGCCTCCTTTTCAGTACGTGCATGTTTGGAAATTCTTATACGATTGATTCTGTAGTCAAAATTGATTCCGGGGAGAAGTTTCTGTAATTAGCTTCTTAGTAATAAAAAATAAGTTAATCCAAACATGCTATAATTGCATAGCCATTCTTGGTTGTGAAAGATTCATAGAGCATATATAAAATTACTGAAACTCCCTCTTCCTCACTTTTTTCTTTTCTCCTTGCTGTTTTCCTCAAAGGGTTATGGGATGGAAGATGGAGCATTTTGTGGCGTTTATGATGGACATGGAAAATATGGACACATAGTGAGCAAAATTGTAAACAGTCATTTGCCATCACTCATACTGAGTAAAAAGAATGCTCCTCCAGAGATTGATGCAATAGAAAATCTTGATCACAACACCCCAAACCATTTTGACACAGTGGAAGATGATGGGTTGGCTCCAAAGAACTTTCAGAAATGGAAAAGAGCCATTGTTAGTGCTTTCAGGGTGATGGACAAGCAGGTGAAGCTACAAGAGAATCTAGACTCCTCTTGCAGTGGAACTACTGCTGTAGTTGTCATTAGACAGGTAAACAAAATAAACACTCACAGATTTCAACATTCATTTTCATCTCTGTAATGAAAACATATATGACAAAAACAATAAACAGGGTGAAGGTCTTGTCGTAGCTAATTTGGGTGACTCAAGAGCAGTGTTGGGGACAATCCAAGATGAAAAACTCACAGCCATTCAATTGACCACTGATTTGAAGCCTGGATTACCTAGTAAGACCTTTACAACTATAGGGACCAAAAATGCAATGTGTTTTTGTTTCTATTCCTTTCAAGATATCATCTCTATGTAGATTATTTGAGAACAAGAAACAATTAATTGTATCTGAATTGGAATGCAGGAGAAGCAGAAAGAATAAGGAGGTGCAACGGTTGCGTGTATGCTCTAAAAGAAGAACCACACATCCAGCGAGTGTGGTTGCCTAATGAGAACTTCCCTGGCCTAGCCATGTCTCGAGCTTTTGGAGATTTCATGCTCAAAGACCATGGTGTTATTGCCATCCCAGATATTTGGTATCACCCTCTAACATCAAGGGACCAATTCATTGTTCTTGCAAGTGATGGGGTGAGTGTTACTTATTTGCATACAACAAATAGTTCTGTTTTTGCATGTTAAGATTCAAAACTTTCATGAATTAACTATCCAAAAAGACGCTATAGCACACCTTTTTTTTATAAAGATGTTTTAGACTTGAAGTGTGGACAATACACATAGTATGCTACCATGTGCTATAATTCAACTATTTTATTAGATAATTGACACCAACAAAGATTGAACTCTGCATCACTTGGTTAGAGGCTTCTGATACAATATCATGAAACAATTATTCTAAAGTTTAAGCTATTGGGCACAGGTGGACCTAAGGATTATGTCAGGGCCACGAACTTCTCAAGAATTTTAATTTTTATGTCTTTTTTATATAGAAAACTTTTTTATTCATACTTCAGCCTTCTAAAAATTTAGTAGATTTTTTATAATTTTATTTTGGCCCCTAACCAAAAAATTCTTGATACGCCCATGTTATAGTGGAAATAATGAAGCACCATTTTGGGCACTAGCATTCTTTATGGACTTGTTTTTCCTGCTTGTAGGTGTGGGATGTGCTAAGTAATGATGAGGTTGCATCAATTGTGTGGATGGTAGACACCAAAGAGGAAGCATCAAGGGCAGTAGTGGAAGCAGCCACTGCTGCATGGGGGAAGAAATATCCTTCCTCTAAGGTAGATGACTGCACAGTGGTTTGTCTCTTCCTGCACAAGAAACCACAAAACTCTGGCCATATGAAAAGTGAAAAGTTAGGTTAATGTTTGTTGACCTATAGCCACTTTGTTTTATAGTTACAGTTAAAAATAATTACATTTGGTGCTAAAATCAATTCACTGTGAATTATGTTTGGGCTGCGTTTTCCTCCGGATGATTTATCCATTTGAATTCCCGTTGAATTTAACATGAATCCATGTTGAAGTTAATGTGTCAAAATCATGGGTTTCAACTCCTTTAAAATGAGTTACATGGTAAAGTAAATCATCTCACCATTGAATAAGTTATTTTCATTAACTTTTCAAATTAGGTAAGCACTAACAGTATGATGACTTGCTTTGTCCTCTAAAGTGACTCCACTCGCTTTAGAGGAGCCAAATCCCAAAATCATACTTCTTTGTTTCACGATAAACTCAACGTGTCAAATTCTGATTTCTTCGTTGGTGCCTTGAGATACATGAAATCACATTTATCTTAATTCTAACGCCAAATCAAACATGTTTTAATGCATGGATATTTGTTGATACTAATGCAAACGGATGTTAACACACACTTCAAGACAAATATAAATATAACATTTCTTATGAATTATGATAAAATTGGATCCAACGAGTATCCGAACACACCTAATTTAAGTTTAACGGAAATGAGAATTTTTTAATTTTTCATTAAGAATTCATTCGAAGTGAGACCTAAAAAATGTATCTATAGGTAAGTTACACCACTAAGTGAGGGGTAGCTCACTTAGTTGAGCTAACAGTAATGAAGGGTGAAAGGTCAGAATTCTAACTCTGGACAAGAAGCTAAACAACTAACATTTTGCTTATATAAAAAAAACCTCACAAGTAATTCTTACTATCCAAACAAATTAATTTTTAAAGTTACTTTCAAAATACTATTTATAAATACATTCATTCTCTCAAACTTGATTCTACTGAACTTATTTATAGTAAACTTAATTCTGCTAAATTTTAAAACAAGTTGACCCTAATTATCTTCTAGATACAAGCCTTGTACAATGTTGAATAGTCAAACCACCTCAATGATGTTTATTGAAAACTAGACAGATAGATAGATAGTTAGCAGGAAACAATGTATAGTAGTAATACGAAGATTTGTGTGAGGATTTGTAAAATGATAGAATACCGCTCTGAAATATTTCCTATCATCCTACAAGTGATCACTTTCACACTTCAGAAAGCCATTTAACTATACTACAATACATTAAAAAAAAAAAAAAAACTATACTACAATAAACATCCTCTTTAGTCAACTACAACAACAACCTTATCCCATTAAGTGATCCCATTAAGTGAGATCAGCTATATGGATCACAATACTCCATTGAGATCCTCTCTAGTCAACTCAAATGACAAAATCCAAATGGAAATACTGCTCCATTGTGAAGTTAAATTCACAGACGTAAAAGACAAGGGCGAAAAAAATAGATAAAAGAAAGAACCTTGAACTCAATGAAAAATGGGAAAGAGCCGCATCAGTATGTACTTCATACTCTTCTAACACTCACATGTTCTTGTATGGTTATTTATTCCTATTTTAAAATCTTTTCTGAAATGAAATAGAAAATAACAGTCTATCTATGAGAATGAACGCAGTCTTCACTAGTATTGAAGATGTGTTACTGTGATCTATATTATATTAAAGGGAAAAAACTGTCACTTCATCCTGGGTTAGGTTGCATCATTATCGGCACTTACTCCGAGCAGGTCATCATTGTAGGAAACAGGTACCCTTAATCTATCATGAACGGAGATGCGTTTCTCTTCAGAACCTGATGGTACATGTTGATCTTGCTTTTGTGATGCACCAAAAGGATTGTCAGACACGTTGCCCTGATTCCTACCAACAAATGTAAAGGACACCCCTTCAGAAGAATCCTCTTTTTTCTGAATGGTGTTTTGCTTAATACTTGGCTGCCTGAATTGCTTCTGCATTATTATGGGCAGTGATAAAAAAAACTATTACAAAGCAAATAATAATCTAAAGAGTTTTTGGCTACTCATTATTGATGACTGTTTATAACACTTTTAATAACAAAAGCAGAAAACTAAAGCATCAAAAGCTGCATACTATATTTGATGGAAAAAACAGCCCAAAACTGACCAGTAGACTTGGTTAGAAAAAAGCAATACTAAGCAGGAGTCTTGGTTTTATGCTCACTTCAGAACCATATCAGTAACATAAGTAACAAGTAAGTTATCTTCACAACGAAGGACCTAGTTTGTACAAGCAAGTTGGTTTGGAATCACATCCACCGTACGTTGCCACACTTTCCGATAAATTAAAAACATAAAACACAGATTATGAGATGAAAAACGTGAATGAAGCTACCTCCTTCCATTTGTAATAAAGTCCATTTACTTTCATTCAAATGCCAACATAAAAACACACTTGGTCTTAAGTTTTTTTTTTCTTTCCTTATTTCTTGTACACGCTTGTTGGGGAGTGAGTGAAAATGCGTCCTTAAGCTTTCAAACTACAGTTTGAGTAAGTGGCATGAGTCATGTTTTACAGTGAACTACCTATACTCCAATCTCCCATGGTTGCTTTCATGCCACATGAAGAATTCTATTCTGCTAAGTTGCAACGATGATTCCCTCTCTCCCTTTCCTTGTACTAGTGATCAGATTTACTACTCATTTTATATTTCTTCCCTAAAATCACGTTTTCATTATAGAGGCTACAAATAACAATTTACTGCCCCCTCTTTTAAGTCCCAGATAGCAGATGCATCCAAAAACAAGCTTCATGTTATCATTGCATACAAGGAACATAAATATAAAAATTTAAGTGGTTAAGCAATAAAATTAAGGGTTAATCACACACCTCAAATTCCTTTGTTTTTTTCATTATCTCTTCAAAGGCATTTGGTTCTCGAACTTTAATGATGCTCCACAATACACCACCCCCTGTCCTGAAGCGCTTACCGTCAGCAGTCTTCTGACCTCCACAAGCCTGTATTGCATCCACCTGCGACTTTCAAGCTTTAATTATACAAGTTTATGATGTACCAAAATGGACAAATTAGGATATTTGAAGTCAAACCCCAAAAAATAAAAAAAAATAAAAAGATTAAAAAAGAACAACAAAGCCAATTAATAACAAACAACAAGTTCATTCATTATGAGAATCAAGTCAGCAATACCTCATATACACATAAAATAGAAACAGTGACATCGTCCACTGTGATTCATTAAGAGTATTACATCATCCTAAATTCGTTACAAAATTCAAAATAAATGTTCATTGGCCAAAATCTTTCAAAACTTTGGCTAACAAAGACCTCACTGTTTGATCGTGCAAAAGGAAAAAATCCTGGAGGGCTGCATAAGCTAGGTAGAACATCCAAAAACCAATGGCTTCATCAACAAATAATCTAGATGCACTGACACAGTTAAATACAACCTTTAGCGTGATTCTCCTACGTTTATTAGGGTAATCCGGCTAAACTAAATACTGGCCAGCCCAGTCATAGAGATTTTTCCAGGTAATGCCTAACATGTTTATACTAAGATCTTATCTTTGTGCCATCAGTTGTTGCCTTAACTTCCAGCTACTCAGCAAAAACCACAAAAAAAAAAAAAAAAAAAAAACTTCCAGCTTCTCAGGTAAATATTTTAATTAGAATCTAGAATTAAAAAAATGATAAAATGTTATGAAACAAAGGTCCTGTTGTAAGCAAAGTGAAATACAGAGAATCCTCAATATAATAATATGATTTATATTTAGCGATATCCCATTTTAGCTTTGACTTTGTCGGCTGCTTAATTTAGGAGAGCAAAATGTAGAGAAATAGACATCAATTTTCACAATTAAAGTGGTTTATCAGCCAGAATCATCAAGGCTCAAGCGAGGATTGGAAGGGGAATACTAGCTTTTGATCAAATAATGCAGGGTTGGGTACATAATTGTAAACAACACAAATTATGAATGGGTGCATGGTGCTCTAAGGAATGGATGAGCATAATCAACTCAATGCTGGTCCAAATCAGGTAAAGTCTAAATTCTCATATTTCTTTTCAACAGGTGAGTAAATTATGTTTTCTCCCAAACAAAGCCAAATACCGATTGAGGAAGGAAAATAAATCACAAAATGAACAATTAATCTAAAAATTTCAAGTGGGAGATGAAGAGAAAGGTTGAAGAGCCAGTGACAAGCTAAGATTAGAAAAATCTATAAAGTATCAAATGAAATAATAGGGATTAAGGTAGAAAAGAAAAAAAGGAGGAAACAAACTCTGAGTAATTATATTGATATTCACATGAAGGATGTGTTATGAAGTAATGTGATATAATGTGCTATACAAGACAAAGACACTAACCCCTATTTATGCTAACACTAGATTCATAATCCTCATTAGTAAGGGAAGAAATTATGCAGTACAAGGTTATACAGAAACCAATCAGGAGAGATAATCTAAGATATTTTAAATTACTCTAACATACAATCAAGATATCACGAGATATTTTCTCATACATTCTAACAAACTTGCTCAAGCTAAAGCTTATAAACTTTAAGCACATTGCAAAAAGCCTTATTTTTTAAAGAAAAGAAGAGAAAAATACAATATGGGTCCACAAAACATGACTAGAGAGGCAACACAAAGATGTTGGAGATATTAAATTGACAAGCATGACTGAAAAGACAACTTCGCAAGAAGATTAGGATGATCATCAACCAAGAGAGCAGGTTGGAATGTTGCATAACCAAGGGAGCAAAGCCTTCATTGGAATGGTCATTAGTGGTAACTTCCTGCAAGCAAACTCACTGAATGACTCATCAGTAAGATAGGAAAACTGACCATTGGTATGATTCAGAAAGGGAGGCTAGTATGAATCAGTCACAGCTAATTCATCGCTATATGACACATTAGTACCAAAATGACTGTCAGTGGACACGTAACTGATGGTTTGCCTCAGAGAAAATGTAACAGCATGTGGGAGCGCCAATGAAGGTGGTTCAGCCTGGGATCTGTGGAGAAAGCTGTCCCAAAGGAAGCTTGCTGGAAAATTCATCAGACAACAGGGAGGAGGCTGCTAAAAAGACAATAAGGGAGAGGGACAACTTGATATAAGACTTCAGACAGGTTATGCATTCGCCTGGATGATTAGGGTGTGAGGCCAATTCTCCAGAATTGACAGTAGAATAGCGACACAAGTCATAGGGGACGACACCACTCTATTATCATGTTGAAATAACAAGGATTGAGATAGAGAAGGAGAAAAAGAGACAGAAACTCAGAATAATTATTACATAAGACAAATCACAAACATGTTTTATACTCACACTAGAGTACTGAACTTAATAGTCATAATCCTATTATTAAGGAAAAACAAATAATGAAATATAAGGAGATATGATTATGAATATGAATACCAGTCCTAAGAGAAAACCTAAGTTATACTTAAGTTACGATATAGTCAAAATATTATGAGATATTTTCCATACATTCCAACAGTACCCATAGAACCATCTGTGGCCAAACCTCTCCCCCCCCCCCCCAAGCAAAAATAAACCCTCCGTAAGGTTGAGGAAACAGTCCCAAGAAGTGCTGAAGTGGCGAATACAAGACAAACCAGAAAAAATAAGACAATTCTAGCAACTGTGCTTAGTATAGAGAACCATACCACAGGGTAATCAAACCAAATTCACCACCAAATACAATTATTCTTAGCGATAAAAACCTCCATACAATTAAAAGAGCACAAAGGGTTTAGAATTATAAAATAAGTGTAAGAAGAATAGACAACTATTAAGACTAGATGTATAGGTAAGTGAAACAGCACATCAGACTATCATTGAGTATATACTTAAGCAGCTTTTGATGAAGGAAAATCAAGAGGATTGGATTGGAGGCCCTGTGAGTCTTCAAGTATGCAGATATCAAGTTTCCAAACAATAGGTTTCAGTTATATACCATCAATTTTACACAAGTAATATAACGCGCTAATATATCAGTGGCTCCTTTCTTTCTTTATAATAAATCTCTTTAGGCTGTTCTTAAATCGTAAGTGGCCATGATATTTCGGAGAAAACTGTGGAAGTTGGTTGAAATTGTGGTATGCAATTGCAATTGCAGCCACAACATCGTGGTTCGGAAGGTTGCTGCCTTCAAATAGCAACTGCATTTGCCCAGTATATTATGCACTTTGATAATTGTAATGCATCATCATCGCATCTGCAATTTAAAACCATGTTTTCAAGTTTCAACATTAAAAACCAACATTGTAGGGTATGATAGGGCTCTAATACCTCTTTGACGAGATCACTCAATGCTGAAACCCCAAGACAACCTATAGCTGTGTATAACATGTATGTCTTTTTCTCTTTTAGACGCCGGCATGTATCTATCACAAACCTGAAAAGGGAACCTGAATCACTACAAATTTATTCATGTATTTATTTATGTGGATAAGGAAAAATAAGAGGGCAGTGCTTCAATACATAATTACGTTAAAGGGAAGAAAGAAATGCAAAACCCTTATATAATTAATAACACGATACCAGAATTACAAATTATCTTGAGTTAGAAGGGTAATCGAGTTTATTTATCCATCACAGCTGTGAAGAAGCATTCTCATATGGACAACTTACAGACACTCAGAATTTCAGATACTCTGACCACTTTCTCTTCAAAATTCTTAAGTTGTTGAATAAGTGAAGTCTTATGAACAGTTTTATATTTAGGAAGAAGGGTTTCCCCTCAAAGATATTCAAATAACTACAATTGACTGAATACATGTGTGTACTACTTCCAAAAACAACTTCTACCTGGACTGCAATTTTTCGAATCAATAGTCAAATTAGTTTCTGAAACATACAAAGGTTTCATATTAGTCCATGAAAGATGGAAACTATATTAAAGGTCCTTCAATCAATGAATCATATTTAGCAATTAAATCAGTACCTTAATGTGTATCTCACCAGTTCTACACTCCTAAAGGAGTTCTAGCATGTATGGATTCGCATCTCTTTCATCAGAAGCAATTCTGAAAACCAAAAACTACTCAAAGAAACTTATCCCCAGAATTGATTCTAACTTCAAAATCAATTGTAGAAGGGTCTCCAAACATGCATTAAGTAACGGACATACTCATGTTCCAAGCACTCAAACTATATATTTTCACATTCGCAATAATATTTTCAAACAAAATAATAACCCTAAAATATTTAACATATCACACTCAGCATTTGGTGGACGATAAATAATATCTAAATACAAATAAAAAAATCTATTAACAAGCAAAAGTGGTTTACCTGTTTATGTCAATGGCATCAGACCCTGAACCTGAACCCTTCTTCTTTCTCTTCTTCTTCTTCTTCTTCTTGTTAGGTCTACGCCCGCAGTTCACATCCTGGGTTGTTTTATCTGAATCGTTGATATCTCCGGCGGCACCGTTTTGTGCCGAAGCATTTTGCGAATGCTCCACGAATTCCCCTTCTTCGATATCAACCATCTCAACATCATCTAGGTGATCCTCTTCATAGATAGCATCTAGAATGTTATCCCCACTCTCCATCTCAAAATAACCAAACTCCAATGTGCAGCGACTGAAACCTAGTAGCAACTCGAACAATCTCAGGTGCCAAGTGCTAACACGTTAGAGTAGGATTTTAAAGCGAAATTTTAAAATAACATTTGTATTTTATAAAATTTCACCGATTGCAGTTATTTTTGGTGCAGTGGTTACTGATCGGTTCCTCCTCCACAATAGAATCTTAAATTTAATAATATTGTTTCACTCATCCAACCAACAATCATAGGAAAAAAATTCAACGGAATGAGATGAAATAAACAAAACAACAATAGATGAAATAAACCGAATCAAGAGATATATTTGGGACAAAAATTTAAAAAATTACAAACAGATTTTCAGATTATTTCAAATAAAAAATACATATATTGTATATTAATTATATTTGTATATAATTATATCTAATTGATATTTAATTATATTATATCTTTTTTAATTATTAATTATGTTTGTATATAATTATTAGTTTAATTTAATTTAATATTAGGTGGAAATAAATAATATAAATATATTGTGTATTTTGGGTCCAACTAAAAGTAAAATAAAATCTCAACCACTGGAACAAAATGTGCAGTGGGGTCTTATGGGTGTCTTAAATCCTATGTGGCATTATGGACCTACCAGAAGTGTTTAAGACACCAAAATAAGATCTCACAATTACAGATGCTCTCAGACTCAAAACCGCGAGGTGTTAATAGGAATTGTCGTTGAAATTCTTTTTATCAAATAAAATTAATCTTAAAAATATCTTAATAATTATAATTTATTAAATGTGATAAAAATTATTTCTTTTTCTTTTCAAAACAAATGTTGAAGACTGTTCGACCCATGGTGGCTCACTTAGTAATGACCGATCATTTCTCCTTAAAAGATTGTGTTTTTAATTTTCTTTGCTGATGTGAGAGTTATGTATGTGGACAATATGTAAGTACATTTGTAAGCGACTTATAGTTCTATAAGCATGTCATGGCTCGTGGTGATGAGTTGATCCGAACTCATTCAAAGTTTTTATTAGTTGAAAAAAATTAAAACTAGCTCTTAATTTGAATGGGGACATAAGATATTATTATTCTAATCAAATTTCAATACTAAAAAAAGATCAACTAGGTTTACTTTAATAAAAGCATAAACAATACTATATAAGATTCTTCTCAAAAAAAAATTGTAAGAACTTTAAAAAATGAACCATTGAAGTTTTTTTTTTAAGAGGACTTTTATATGTCAAGAAATGAAAGTTGCAAGAAATGAGCGAACTATGACGTGTCTCTTTTTTTTTAAAGGAATGATGTTTCTCCTTAAACATTATGATTTGAGGATATATGTTGTCCAAATTAGTTGTAAAGGAAAAGGTGCTAAAAATATTAAATGGTGAAAAGAAAAATCATTATCCTGTGTGTGTATCTAGGGAAGTTTTAATCAAGGTGGTGGCTTATGCCATTGCCTTTTATGTCATGTCTTGTTTTCCTATGTCTGGTGGTTTTTGCTCTCAAATTGAAGCAATGGTAAGATACTTCTATTGGGGTGGGGATGTTTCCGGAAGAAGTATTCATTGGTTTGATTGGAAGAGGCTTTGTCATTCCAAAAATGATGGTGGTCTAGGTCTCCGGGATGGTAAGCCTTCTTCTTTGTTTGCCTAGGTATACAGAGCTATTTATTTTCCTAAATGCAATATCTATGATGCAAAGAAGGGTTATCGCCCTAGATATGTGTGGTCTAGTATTTTTAACGCAGGTACTTCCATGAGGAAGGGTGGCTCTTGACGTGTTGGTAATGATCGTTCCATTAAGGCGTGATAGGATTGTTGGGTCCCTAAGGAAACTTCTTTGGCGTACTGTGAAGAGGTTGCAACATAATTGGGAATCTTTATGGTTTCTGATTTGTTACTCCCTAATGGTTTGTGATGTAACAAAGAGCTTATTGATTTCTTATGTTGGCCTCCAACGTCGCAATTGATTCTATCCGTCCCTTTACCCCTGCATACTTAGGAGGATTGTTTTTTGGCCTTTTACAAAAGATGGTTTGTATTCATTAAAAACAGGTTATCATTACTTTAGAGCTTTGTTAAACCCCCTAGTGGGCTCTTCTTCCTTGGCTCTCTCCCTCCAAAAATCATGTTGGAGGAGGCTGTGGAAATCTAACACTTTTCCTAAGTGTAAGGAGACGGCCTGGGGAGGTTGTTTGGAGGCTCTCCCTGTGCGTGCAACTCTTTGTAGACCTGGCTTATCTATTGATATGTTTTTCCCTTAGTGCCTTGATGTGAATGAAACAACGCAACATGCACTTCTTTTTTGTCCGGTTTTGAAACAAATCTGGTTTTCTAGTCCCTTAGGTTTAACCTTGGATAATGAATTTTCTTTGCATGATTTTATGATGCGTTTCTTATCTTGTGTAGGTCCAGGTGCTGCAGGTTTCTTTCTGGCAATCCTATACTGCATTTGGCAAGCTAGAAATGAGATGTTGTTCCGGTCCCGCGCATCCACGCTTGGAGGTGTCATCTCTCATGCCTAGCTCTTGCGACCTTCCTTGGTGGTGCCTCACCTTGCCCCTCAGCCTCCTAGGCCCTTGCGTTTTGTGTGGTCTCATCCTTCTCCATGTGCAGTGAAGATTAATGTTGACACGTCGGTATCCAGTGACAACCTTGCAGGTTTTGGATTCATATCTCGGGATCATAATGGTGACATCCTTGCGGTGGCTACTTCAGACCTCGTGTCAGTTGTGTCTCTGCTTTTGGCTAAAGCACTTTGATTTTGATGAGCTCTTTCACTCGCGGCTACCCTTTGTTTCAGGTGTATTGTTTTTAAGATTGACTGCTTGCTTCTTTTTTAGTCCTGAAAGCTTCGTGGGGAGGGGAATTCTTACCTCTCTTCAATACGTTGTGATTGTTCTTTTTATCTTCTGAACTTTGATGTTTTTAGCCTCTTTAAGCTTTCTTTACACTTTAGTTATTTTGTTTGAATTCAGGAATTTCCTCCGGAGGTTTCCTCATTTCTCTAGATTGATGTATCGGCTTTTGAGCCAAGTATTTTTTCTTAGTGAATGAGAATCAGTTTCAAAAAATAAAACTCGAGTTCGTTGAGAATGTGCCGCTAGAAGGAAGGATGAAAATTCCAACTCAAAAATTAGGGAAACTTTCATTGAGCGATTAGAGTTCTTAAAAACTCATGATGACAAAGTTGCTAGTGTTGTGATATAATACTTCACAGAATGCCAAATAAACATCTCCCAAAATTCATGAGGAGGTGTTTCAAATAATTTCTAGTAAAGTGTGAAATGCTATTAGAAAAGAAATTGGTAATGTCAATTTTTTCATACTTATTGATGAAACTTGAAATGAGTTGAAGAGGGAGAATATGACTATCATTTGAGATTCTCTGATAAAGATGGCTTTGTCAAAGAGAACTTTTTCATATCGTTCATGTCAAAAAAACCATGCCAACGACTCTTAAAAAAGAAGTATATGCAGTTCTTTCTCGTTATAATCTCCATGTTGTGATGTTAGGGTACAAGTTTATGATGATACTAGTAGCATGCATGGTGACTGGAGTGATGCTACGTTAAAATCTCGCTTAAAGAGAAAGTTTAGTCTATCACACAAGTAATGTGGGGACGAATCTTAGTTATCGAACGCAAAGGACTCTAAATGAATACTAATATCCTGAGATTTATTCATTGTATAGGAAAATAAAAGGTTTGATTAAAAAGTGGTGTTTTAAGTAAAAGAAAATATTTAAAAGAACAAGGAAATCAATTTAAAGAAAGAGTACGTAAGAGATTAAAGTCTAAAGGTTACGACGTTAATTGATCCTAATTCACCCAATTCTTTTCTAGTAATTAATTCCTATGGTTATGTTATCAAGCACATTGACATTCCTAACATTATGTCCCACATATTCTTTGCCTTATGTCAAAAGAACACATTCTACTTAACCCACTATCCTCGGACATCTTAAACTTAAAGTACTTATTCTTCCTAGCCTCATCTTCATCATCCTCACTATCAAGTGGACTGTCTAAATCAGATGATTCACAATCTTCATTTTCAAAATCTTCAAAAGTTGTAGGTTGAAAAATCCTTTATTCAGTGGAAGCTTGGACCACTAAAACTATGTGTTGGTGTCTCATTTGCTCAAGTGGTCAAAGTCACAATTGGTAACACACTTGTTCAATCCCAATCTTACTCATAATCACTATCATCTAGTGATATAACGCTTCCACTATCCACCCTCTCACTATCATCAATGTATATATCACCTTCAGAACCAGCCTCTTCAGCATCACCACAATCACCCTGCTTAGCCTTACCCTTTCAATTCTCACTCTTCCCCTCAACAACCTCATTCTTACCCTTCTCACCTTTATCAAGGCATTCACCCTCACCCTCAGTGGCCTCACCTCTTCCCTTCTCACACAACTCGTGTTGATCCTCACCCTCAGTTTGCTCCGCTTGAGCAGCCTCGCCCTTGCCTTGTTCAACCTTAACCTGAACATGCCCAACCTCAATAATCTCTACAAATGAATCTTCTGATTTAGAGACATTTTCAACATGACCCTACTAACAGGTTGTGAAACAATCTCCACATTTATCTATATAATGTGCTTAACAAACAACACATCTACATCACTATGACCCTTCAAACCTTTCAAGAAATTTATCACATCTCCATAATTGTTATGAGGTGCAAGACCATTGGATACATCTAGGTTTGGGTTCCTATACCACATGCAGTTAAAAGATGCATATCCCAAGGTATTCACCAATGTACCCACCTCTATTGATGAAATTTCATTTAAGTCCAACCCTTCAATCTCTTCACCATCACCTTTTATATAATCTAAGTTTGGGTGATGTACAATCTAACCTCCATGAAACAAACGGATAATAATCAAAGACGGCTCAGTGTGCTCGCATATAGAAAATCATAACAATCAGTACTCCCAACCTAACCAACTATAATCCACAACACTAACAAATATAAAGTACACATGAAAAGGGATCGTCCATTATTTTAAGGATTGAAACATCATAAAGGAAAATCCCAACATTCATTCCATATTAAATGTCCAACAACATATACACCAAGACAAATAAAAATATAAAAAGAGGGGCAAAATCATACCTTGAAATACAATTATCTAGAAGTGGCTCTTCACCTCAAAATAATTCATATTCTATGTGGATTCCTCTAGGTCCAACGAATCTTTACATTTTCTTTTCCTTGTATTCCTCTCATTATGATCTCTTCCCATTTGGTCCTTGCGCCTTCAATAATAGCCTTCGATTCTCTTCACCGACAAGAAAATCGTGCTACTTCCCTGATGTAGTTGAATGATTTTGGACCCCTAAGATTTTCAATTTAGGAACAAACCAAATGTCCTTAACTCCAAATGGACAAAGATTGGACATGTAATCCACATCATGAATTTATCCAGCGTGTAAGGGTAAGACCCTGAATTAATTTAGTGATTAAATAATTCTTTAATTATTCCATGTACAGTTTGAATCGACTCTCGAGCGCCAACGAATGATATCGTTTGCCGAATGACCGATGAAATGTTCTTTATGACTCTTCGTAGTAGAACCAACCTTGACCCGATTTAGAGTTCGAATGAGAATAAGACGCTCTCAATATCTCCATGACATTTAGTGAAGAATTTCGAGAAGAACGACTATAATATTGATACGGTTTCCTTCTAGAGCCCGGAAAAGACAATCCTCGCTAACGAGACTTTCAGTAAAAAAATCCAGCGAGTGAAAAGGGAAACTTCGGGATCTTGGATCGAAAATCCAGGAATCACCAAATGACCCAGTTTGACGTGACTATTCCAGATATGCGATAAAGATTTTTCATGAACAGTGTTTTCGTGAATAGTGTTTCTTGAACAGTATCCCATGAATAGTGTTTTCGGGCCGGAATTGGCATGAATTTCAAGAGAAATGACCCCAGGCTCGAGTTGTACGAGCAATAGGTCCAAACCAAATGAGAGCTGGTGTTAGTCACTCTCAATGACATTGGAAAACGTACCAACGACTGGATTTAGATAATGATGAGAATTATGACGCGACTGACGCCACTGACGCATATGATGCCCATCATGACGAAACGTTAGTGGATTAGACATTTAATATTAAACTAATCCTAGATATTTTCTTAAACTTTCTAAACATTAGAGTTTAGTCCCTGAACTTTAAAACTTCATAGTTTAGTCCCCAAATAGTAAAAAAGATATTTTTACCTAAACTTTTTAGTCCCTAGGGTTATGAAAAATCAAAATTATCTCCCATTTAGACATCAAACCGGCGGCCTTAAGAGGAAGGAAAGAGAAGTTGAAAGCTTAAATTCATTAAGTGACATTAAGTGAAGTGTAAGAGTGTTAAGTGAAGGAATTAGGAGAGAGAAAGAGAAGGAGATCTATTCATCATCTTCAACCTTGGGCAAGACTTGGCCGAATTCTTCCCCTTCCATTTCCAACATCTTCCACTCATTTTCTCAACTTGGTTCTTTGAGATAAGTTGATCTCCTCTCCAAGCTCTACATTCCTATGGTTTTAGATTTCAAAGATATTGATTTTTGAGTTATTTATAGTTGATAGAATCTCAAACCCACTTCACAATTTTTGGTGCCATGGTCTTGATCTTCAATTTGAACCAATTAGAATTTCAATATGTTAAGTTTTGGTCCCTAGAGAATTTTGATGATGAGATTTTGCTAGGGTTTCCTTTAGAAAAGTTGTTCCCATGGAATTGATCTATGGAAATATCTAATTAGTTTTCTTGGAAGTTAGATTTTTGAAAAGTGATTGATGACCGGGATTTATATGATGTTTTTAGCATCCTTTTTTTTTTTTTGAGTCTCATATAGTTTTTATTTCATTTTGTTAGAGTTTTCACTTTATTTTTGCATTTGCATATAGTTTAGCAACTTTTGTGTTTTTAGTCATTTTTAGTTATTTTTATTAGATTTTAGTCCTTGTTAGAGGTTCTGGTCAATTTAAGAACATTTGTGGGGATCTTGGTGCAATTAAAGAAAGATTGGTGGCTGAAATTAAATGAAGAAGAGGAAGCATCAATTACTTTTGCTTGTTAAACATGTGGGAATTAGAGGAATTGAAGAAGGAATTGGTTGTTTTAGCTGTTGCAAAAGGAGAATGAAGCCACATAGAGGCCCTTTCATGCCATCAAAGCCTTGCCATCAAGGAGGGAAGAAGAAAGCAAGAATGTGAAGTAGCAGACGAAGCCCAACGCTTGAACGTTGGGGAGCCAACGCTCATCTCTGCCAGATGAGCTGTTTTAATATAAATTCCAACGCTTGAGCATTGGGTCACTGGCAGGAAATTATTATAAATAGGTTGCTTTACTTCTTTGTAAAAGAGACTTGCTAGACTTAGACACCATGTTCACCTTGTTCCTGAACTTTGCCTGGACTTGTGGGAGGCCACCTTGAGCTCTCAATTCAGGTTTTATTTTATGTCTTCCTTAGCCATGCTTGGCTAATCTTTCTTGTATTTGAGTTGTAGTAAATTTACCTTAGAACTATGCTTTAGGTTTCTGTTTATATATGGATAAAGTTCAAGTTCTTAGTTTCTATTCTCTGTATTAATATTATTCTTGTTGATCACAAGTCTTCATGCTTAATTCTTATGCAATGGTAAATGGTAGGATTTAAGGGAAATGAGAATAGAATGAATGATTGTATGCCACTTAGGTATAAGGGTAGGAATTGTTAGTGTTGGCCTGAACTTAGAATTCATCTTCAATTTGATTAAACTAATCACTAAGGTATTAGGTTTAGTAATTGAATTGGAAGTTCTATTTGATTAAGGTATTAACAAGTAGAAACTCTAGGCTAGAACACCTAAGAACATGTTCTAAGTTTCATATATAGAATTGATTCTGAATAGCTTAGCTAGAGGTAGTGAAACTCAACCCAATTACTTATTTTATCAAGTTTCTATTTTTGTTTTTATGCTTTTCTCTAAATATCAAAGACAAAACAAATATTTCTTTTCTCTTTTTCAAACTCTAAAAAACTGATTTTAAATCAAACCAATCCCTGTGGAGACGATATCTTTTATATTATTTCGATACAATCTGCACACTTGCAGAAATTGTTATCAAGTTTTTGGCGCTGTTGCCGGGGATTGACTCTTTGATTTTTAATTGGTTGATTAGAGATTCTTTTGTTTTTAATTTTTATTGAGAACTGGTGTTGCTAAATTTGTTTGCTGAGTATTGTTAGGTATAGCAATGGCTGAAACATTTGAGCAAAGGTTGGCGAAAATCCAGGTTGAACTTGAAAAGGAATATGAGAACAAGAAGCAGGCTGCCTTCACTCTAATTGACGAGTTTTACTCTAAATTAGATTGCAAGCGCAATGCTGGATTTTTGCAAAATCCTGAGCAAGAATGCAAAACCAGGGAGATTCTTAAAGAAAGAATACAAGGCAATCTGAAGAGGCAACCAGTGATTGATCGACCTCCCATTAACCCTGTAAGTGAATCTATGGACCAAGTTGAGAAAGTTGAAAACAAGGAAGGCCCCGTTTGGGAAAACTGCTTAATTAAGCACTTATGACCATAAGCGCTTATGGCATAAGCGCTTATTAATAAGCTCTTTTAAGAAATTTATTATAATGAATTGAAAATAAGCTATATATAAGCATAAGCTCTTTTTCATAAGCTACTCTGAATAGCTTATGAAAATAAGCTCAAAACAGCTTATAAGTAGGTCATAAGCTATTTATATAAGCTCTCCCAAACGCTTGCATAATTGCTTATGCTATAATATAAGCTCAAATAAGCTCTTCCAAACGGGACCGAAAGTGATGTAGTGAATACTGCAAAAAGCTTTCCTCTTCCCACCCCGGAAGAGGAAGAAAAAGACTCCCTAAAAGAAATGTCCATAGCTGATCTTGTATTGGAACTTGGTGAGGTTAAAGCTGAACAATCATGTCTCATTTTGATGATGAACTGTTGTGAGAATTTGCATGATTTAAGGGGTCTAATGCAATTTGTAATAGACCCTGGTTGAGTGGTGAATTTGAAGAAGTCTATGGAAGACTATAAAATTGAGCTTCTTGGGAGACAACCCATGTTAGGTATCAAGTTTTTAGCTTTTAAGTTCTCTTATTTTGCTTTCTTAAATAAATTTTTTTTGCAGGAACCCCAACGCCTGAGCATTAAACATGCCCAGGTTTTTATAAAACCCCACGCACAAGCATTGCGGGGGCCAACGCTCACGCGTTGAGCCCCTGGAGTCCTAGAATTTATTTTCTTAATTCCAACGCTCAAGCGTTGGAATTCCAACGCTCATGCGTTGAGGCTCGGGCAGGCCATTGTTACTTTGTTTTTTCTCTTTTGTTGGATAAGAGAGCAGGTGGTGCTAGTGATAAAAGATCAAGTGGTGTTGATAAAGAAGAAGACCCCATGAATCCCTGAACATTGACCAGTAGTTTGTTTTTAGCTTTATTTTTCTTTCTTTTTAGTTTTTAATTTTAGCTTTTGTTTTTATTTTTAGGATTTTTATTTTAGGATTTTAAGTATTGCATTTGAGTCAGTATGTGTATCTCAGAAAATTATGCCATGATACTTTAACTTTCAAGTAGTTTTACCCAACACTAAGCTGTTTTTGGAAATGATACATTTGCTTTTGTGTTGATAGAAATGCATGTTGTTAGGATATGAATGGATTCTAGTTGACTTGGTTTGGGTATGATCTTGATTCTGTTCTTAAAAGGGTACCACTTACCCTATTTTTCTGAGAGGTGTGAGAGAACTCTGATTACTTGTGATTGTACTTTTCTGCCTTGTATTGCATGTTAACTGAATTCTTGCCTGCTTTGTTATTTTGGAAGAGACTTTAGGAATTTCTTGTGAACTCAGAATTTGGTCTTGAATATGTTTTCCCTTAGTAGCCCCATTGAACCTTGAAATTGAGTTTATTTTTGTTGGAGCCTACTATTGGAATTATTGTTGAGTTGTTGAGTGATTTTGAAAAAGGAAAATGTTAGAGCTATATATGTTTAGGTTCCTCTCTAAAAATTGAAGAAAAAAATAGAAAAATGGAAAAAAGAAAAAAGAAAAAAATCAATGAAGTAGTGGGGTGACAAATAGTATTAAGATAGTAAAATTCATTTCATTAATCCTATACATTTCACTGATTTGTTCAAAAAAAAAGAAAAAAATTGAGAGGATCTATGTGCTGAATTGTTTAAGCTCTTATTCAAAAAATTCACTTAACATGAGTCATGATCTGAGTCAGCCACTTAGGTTGTCAAGTTCTTCAAGTCCATACCTATTTTTGAACCCTTGGCCAAGTTTTAACCCTTAATAGTCTCTCCAAGTTACATTGCTGTACTTGTTTGGTTTTGATTTGAATGATAGGCAGACTAGTTTCAATTCACTTGTTATTCATTGAGTTGTTTATTTGTGAGTTTTAATTGGTGAACTCATTCTTCGCTTTGACCAAATACAATGCTTAAGTTCTTCTTGATGAACTTTGTTTCCCTAACATGCATGTTTTTCAATCAGCTGTGCTTTCTTTGAAAAATGTATCTTGAGCTGTTTTGTGCTAGTTTGGGTAATTTGTTCTGAGCTTAGGGACAAGCTTTCTTTAAGTATTTTACGCTTGAGGACAAGCTATCGTTGGGTATAGTGGTGTGATAACCGGGATTTATATGATGTTTTTAGCACCTTCTTATTTTATTTTGTTTTATTTTTGTTGAGTCTCATATAGTTTTTATTTCATTTTGTTAGAGTTTCCACTTTATTTTTGCATTTGCATATAGTTTAGCAACTTTTGTGTTTTTAGTCCTTTTTAGTTATTTTTATTAGATTTTAGTCCTTTTTAGAGGTTCTGGTCAATTTAAGAACATTTGTGGGGATCTTAGTGCAATTAAAGAAAGATTGGTGGCTGAAATTAAATGAAGAAAAGGAAGCATCAATTACCTTTGCTTGTTTAACATGTGGGAATTAGAGGAATTGAAGAAGGAATTGGTTGTTTCAACTGTTGCAAAAGGAGAATGAAGCCACATGAAGGCCCTTTAATGCCATCAAACCCTTGCCATCAAGAAGGGAAGAAGAAAGCGAGAATGTGAAGCAGCAGACGAAGCCCAACGCTTGAGTGCTGGGAAGCCAATGCTCATGCGTTGGCTCTCTGCCAGACGAGCTGTTTTAATATAAATTCCAACGCCTGAACGTTGAAGGCCAACGCCTGAGCGTTGGGTCACTGGCAGGAAATTATTATAAATAGGCTGCTTTACTTCTTTGTAAAAGAGACTTGCTAGACTTAGACACCGTTTTCACCTTATTCCTGAACTTTGCTGGACTTGTGGGAGGCCACCTTGAGCTCCCAATTCAGATTTTATTTTATGTCTTCCTTAGCCATGCTTGGCTAAGTTTTCTTGTATTTGGGTTCTAGTAAATTTACCTTAGAACTATGCTTTAGGTTTCTGTTTATATATGAATAAAGTTCAAGTTCTTAGTTTCTATTCTCTGTATTAATATTATTCTTGCTGATCACAAGTCTTCATGCTTAATTCTTATGCAATGGTAAATGGTAGGATTTAAGGAAAATTGGAATAGAATGAATGATTGTATGCCATTTAGGTATAAGGGTAGGAATTGTTCATGTTGGCCTGAACTTAGAATTCATCTTCAATTTGATTAACTAATCACTAAGGTATTAGGTTTAGTAATTGAATTGGAAGTTCTATTCGATTAAGGTATTAACAAGTAGAAACTCTAGGCTAGAACACCTAAGAACATGTTCTGAGTTTCATATATAAATTGCTTCTGAATAGCTTAGCTAGAGGTAGTGAAACCCAACCCAATTACTTGTTTTATCAAGTTTCTATTTCTGTTTTTATGTTTTTCTCTAAATATAAAAAACAAAACAAATATTTCTTTTCTCTTTTTCAAACTCTAAAAAACTTATTTTAAATCAAATCAATCCCTGTGGAGACGATATCTTTTATATTACTTCGATACAATTTGTACACTTGCAGAAATTGTTATTAGTGATTATTTGAAATAAGTGATTTTCAAACTTTAAAATTGATTTTCACCATATATTTCCTTATACCTTTAATGTGTACTGTAACAGCCCGATTTTTAAGTCGAGAGTCACATTGAAAAATGCGGAAAATAGAAGCCTTTCAAAACATCTCAAGTTTTCCAAGACAACGTCTCACATATATTTAATAAGTGTAGCCCATAGTCAGTAGTATTACAGTAAGGAAAACAAGACGTAATGAAAGTAATGTATTGCACACATGTGCTAAGTTTACAAAATAGCGGAAACTAAACGTCATCTTCAATCTGCTCCAAAAGTTTCCTCAAGCTTGCATCCACACAGCCTTCAAGTCTTCCCTCATTACTGGTCATCTGGCGTTAAGCGCCAAAATAAAAGAAAACACAAGCAAAAACAGCAAAGGGTTAACTCAAATATAAGGATATAGAAATACAGTATTAGAAGTACATTACAGAGCAAATAGTATTAACCATTATACTATAACTGATACAACAATTCACAATATATCTGTCAATAATTTATAACTTCACAGAATAAGTCTCATTCATCACAACACATATGCTGGTTAGCCTTTCAACGAATAATGCACATAGCTCATTGGGTTTTTGCCGTATCTGGCCAGGATGACTTAGAACATGGAAGAGACTTTTCCACACCACCCTCGGCATGATCCCGCGATGCATAATAGTTCGCCACATCAAAACCTAAAATCATGCACCTGTAGTGCACCTGTCATGACAGTAATCGAATCCCCATGAACAATAACGGTTCACTCGTTTCATAGTTATGTCAATACATAACACAGTAAGCTCTTCTTACAATATATATTCAAGCAATTCAATCTTATCACCATACAACATATTCGTTACATTATACTATCATCAATAGTATTCAAACAAACTCATAATCAATCACAGTTCGAATTCTGCAATCAGAATCACAAAAATATCATAATATCGTAATACTAAGATTGAGTTACCCTTACCTTCTCTTAGGTTGCATACACTTGTTCTTCAACCTAGAAATAGCATGTAAACTCATTTAATTAACTCTCTTAAGGCTAGGATGAAATCTGGAAAGAAACAGAACTCAAAACGGTCGAAATCGGAATTTTTCGTAAAACAGGGCAGAACAGAGTGCTTCCCAACGCTCTAGCGTTGGAACCCAACGCCCCAGCGTTGGAACCCAACGCCCCAGCGTTGGCAATGTCTGATTACGTGAAATCTCGGAGAAACCCCACAGTCTGGGAGTCCAGAATCAGAGTTTTTCACGTAAAATCACTGTTAAATTCATCTCTTTAAAACCCAAACTTCTTTATGGATAAAAACCATTACCAAAATGATTTAAAACAGATTCTATATGGTCTTCAAGGATTATTTTAGAAATACAAAGATTACAACAGAGTTCTAACGTAAGAACTAGAAAAGAAACCAACCTCGAATGGCCTAAAAGATTAAGAGATTTGAAACTTCAGCTCTGTCCTTCACGAACCAAGAAGAACTCACAACGAACAGCTCTGGTCTTCAACGAACAAGAAGAATATGGCCGCGAGGGAAATAGAACAAGTTAAACTTCAAAAAGATGAACTAAATTGAATACAATGGAAATTCCAGAATTAGTAAGAGTCTGAACAACTTACCAACAAGAACGCTTCAGAAAAATGTCAAGGATTCAGCTTACTTCGAAGAGAAGAAAGGTGTGGGAAAAATGAAAGATTAATGTACTGACGAAGCTTGGTATTTATAGAGTGAGGAAACCGACTTAGAAAAGAATAAAATATTCTAAGTCAAAGAAAACGGCAAGCCATTAATGCTTATTAATGCTTCTGACATTTTATCTCCTAAGAGTCAATAAAAACGGAAGTTTATCATTCCCAAGGTATTTGACACTCACTTTTAAAGTCAACAATAGCGGCTGACCAGACCAGACAAAACGGAGTCATAGTCTGCCAACGGAGAAACAGTCTGCCAAAACAGTCCGCCAACATAGTCCGCCAACATAGTCTGCCAACTTGGTCTGCCAACTTAGTCTGCCAACATAGTCTGCCAACTTAGTCTGCCAACTTAGTCTGCCAATTTAGTCTGCCAACTTAGTCTGCCAGTTTACCGGACGATCTCAACCAGTTTCACAGGACGATCTCAACTTCTCTTTCAAAACGTTGCCATTTCAGCCAAGGCTTAAACAATACATAATTCTATACTCAAACACATATTTCTCATAAATAAAACTTAATATATCAATCAAACACTAACTCGAATTACTAAATAATTCGAGACAAAATATAATTAATATACTTCAAAAGATTCAAACTATAATTATAGGAGTTACGGGGCCAAAATACTATACTCAAAATTGAGGGTCTTACATGTACAAGTTAGTTTTGAAAGAAAAATTCATCTTGATAATTAATTGGGGATGGCTGAATTTAGGGATGTTATTGGGGCTTGAAAGAATTGATTTTTAAACTAGATTTTTAGTGTGTTAAAAGCTTGCATGTGAATGTTGTTGTAAAGGATTTTTTTTTGCCCTAAATAGTGTGGGGAGGCCGAGAGCAATTGATGGGTTTAAGACTTGGGAAAATTGATTTCTATAGGACTTGGAGAACTTATGATTAGAAGGACTAAAATTGAATTATTGGGTAAATTGGATTTTGGAACTTATAGCTTAATTAGGGTTTTGCTAAGTTAAAGAATTTAGAATTGAAAAGTTGACAAATTGAATGGAAATTTTGTGCTTTTAACACTTAGGAATTTCTTGAGTTCAAGACTTGAAATTTGATTTAGAAAACTTATAAGAGAAGTCAAGTTTTGGGTTGTGAAGTTGTTTTGAGTGACTTAGTGAATTGCTTGGTGAAAATGTGAAGTTTTTAGGGTTTTATGAACTTTGGACAGAATTGAAACTTCGAGGATTTGTGTGCATTTTTGCATTCAAAAACTTTTTTAAGGCTCTCAAATTGATAAGTTAACACCTATCCTAATTGCTCTTTAAAGGTTTTGAAGTTTTGGAAAGATTTGAAAGTTGTAACTTAGAGTTTTTCAAAGGTTTTTGAAGGTTGCCAAAGTTGCTAAAATGTTTTGACTTTCATGGATCCATTCTTGTGAATGGGGACTTTTGCCCAAGTGTTAGATACATTGTACGTCCAATAGATAAACCTTAGGATTAAGTTTTAAGTCCTAAACTAGGCTATATTCTTTGAAGGGTTATGGAACATCGAATCGACCAAGACGAGCGGAGCTAACGTAGCTAACCGTATCGACTGTCACTTCGGTAAGGGCACTTCGCTATTCTTAGCTGCTAAGAATATGTGATTATGAGAATGTATATGCTATGATATCGAGATTGGTAGTTGATGGCGTTCTAAGAACGACCTGATTTAGAATTGTTTTGATTGAGATATTAATGCATGGAGCTAAAGACATCTAATATGCTAGATTAGAATTGTTTGAGATGTGAATTTTATTTGAAATTGTGGCTTGACTTATTGAGTGCTTCTTGCTATACTACCAAATGTTAAGCATGATATTCCTACGACATGATTTTATATCTGATTCAGATATGTACATATGCTCTACATGATTGTTGCTAATTATGAAGCTATGTTAGGTCACATCTTCGAACGACTAAGTCTTGAGTTAGGGTTGTTGTTTTTATGTCGTGTCAAGCATACTTGAGAGCCTTCGTGGTTTGGGGCTAACTTGGAACCCAACTGGAGATGGAAAATATCGGGGCTAACTTGAGTTCTACCACTTTTCTTACGACTTCCCCTTACCTCCCATCTCTTGCTTCGACGGTTTTGGCGCCTCGACGTCAAGGACAACCGTTATACCGGCATCCCCCGTCCTTGCTTCTTCACCATGTCATTCATCCCCTGTGGTGAAGGTGGAGACTTCCGCACCCTCGTCCTGAGGATGTTCCCCCGCCTCATCAGTACCTTTCCGGACCGTACCTCTGGTGTACGAGGTAGTGACTAGGGTCACCATGACTGTCATAGACGTGGACGTACTCGTGATCGATCTCACTGACTTAGACGAAGAGGTCCCGGGAGAGGGTGGTGCTGGTTGGCTCGAGGGATTCGACGGCGATCCGGAGGACCCTGAGGAGGAGGAGGAGGGAGTAGCCTCTGACGCTGAGGGATAGAGGTGTCAGATAAGAATGGGTAAGTAGGGTAGGGTAGGTTTGTTCTTTTTGACTGACATGACATGTATTTGACCTAAGGACATGGTAGGTTCCCGATACATTGCTTTTTGTGTGGACTTCCTGCGTGGAGATCACAGGAAAGTATATTGAACTTATGAGGTCTAGTTCTAGGATTTCATAGCTTTAATATATTTTCTCCTTTTGGTTAGTCATGTTGTAATATAACTTAACTATTTGCACCACACTTGGAAAACTTGATGATGTAATTATGCTCCACCCAGATTACTTTGATAACACTAATCACCGACAGTTATGTAGGCACAAGTTATTATGTATGCATTCCGCTTTAGCATGTTTTAGAAAAAATATACTCGCATTTTCGTAAGCTCGAAAGATATTCCACATGTTTATTTACTGTTCATTTACTACAGTAAGGCTTTGAAAATCGGGGTGTTACAGTAAGCCTAGTCATAAGCCACTTCAGACCACACATCACATGCCATTAGAGGTGTCACTTCCAGACAGGTCGGCGTGTTCGAGCCAACCCATAGACCACACAATTTTGGGTTGGGTTGGGCTTTGCCAAAACTACCGCGAGCTCATAATTTTCCAACCCAACCCTCTACGGGCTGCCCCATAGGTCACTTTTATTTTTAAAAAATATCTTAAAAATAAAATAAAAATCGATTAATTGGCCAACAAATATAGTCCCGATTTTAAAGAAAAATTAGCTCAGAGAAAAAATACACTTGTTAAAAGTAAAATAAATAATATATCATAATGTGTAGTAATGTATATAATATTTAGAATAAAAAAATATTTTTCCTATATATGGAAATTAAAAATATGACAATAAAAAAACTAACAATTATTTTTATTATCATTTTTATTTACTCATTTTTCTTTTATTTTCGCTATTTATTTCAACATGCTTAGATTTAACTAAACACATGAAATGAATGGAAACAAATGCATATGCTGACCTACGCTCGAGCCACGGCCTATGGTGGATTGGGTTGACATAATTTCAAATTGGGCTTGGAAAAATTTTGTGCAGGTATTTTGCTAACTTAGCCCATGTTTTTTCCCAGGTTATTTGGGGTTGGCTCATCGAGTCAGGCCGTTTTAATAACTTTACATGTCACATTATCCCTTGGTGTCACATAAAAAATTCTATTAGAAACATGAGGACTCAATTCACACAATCATAATATTTGAGAGACCAAAAGTACAATTAAGCATTTTATGAAAATAATGGAGGTAAGGATCGAAGTCTAAGCCCTTTTTATCTATGAGGAAATTGGAGAGAGATAAATCGCAGAGATTAAAAACCACCTCAATTTAGTTCACTCAAAGAGAAGAGAGATTGAGTCTAAAATGTGGGTGCCTTAACCTTTCTTGGGTTCCCAGTAATGGGTGAAGAAAGTGGGAGGCACAACTCATTAATTTTATTTAATGTCTTTTATGCTATTTGTAATGCCCTAATTTTCGGTCAAGGGCCACATTGTAAATTTATGGAAAATAAATTTAATAAAACCTCTCAAAAAGCCACTCGAATTTTTCAAAAGATTCATCGTTAAAAAATATTTAATCAGTAAATAATGTCCCCGTAAATAACATAATTCAACATGAGCAGTAAAAATAAATAATTATCTGCAACATAATTTCTGCTAAGTCATTTTAAAAACAGTAAATATTAACAAGCTTCTTCGAATCTTCTCTTCTTCTTCTTCAAGTGGACACCAAATAATCTCCATTTAGTCCTCGCGCTGTTTATCTATGGCGTTAAGCGCCCAAACAACACACAAACAAACATAAAGGGTTAACTCCAAAAATATCAATATTAATAATTACCAACTTGTGATAATTAAAATAGAAACAACAACCAACAAAATTCAAATACAATAAAAACAACAGAATTAATAAACAACAGTAACATTTACAAGGTTTCAACATTTAAAATATTTCATTTAAATTCTTCAAGCATGCAAGTTAGTCCTGGAATAACTACATGCATAACTATGACAAAGATTTTCTCAGAACAAGGGCAGAGCAATCATGTGGGACAAAAATCCACCACATTGCCCTCAGTTGATCTCACGAGACAAAGTGTCGTCACATCAACCTAAACATCCTAAATATAATGCATGTGTTATAACACAAATAATAATAATCATCATCCTCATGAACCAACTATTCACACAATTTTTCTCAGTCATAGTATCATATGCAAATTTATCCAATCCCTCTTAAAATCATTTTCATCATGTTATAATCAACAACTCAATTCATTTCCTCATGTCTCATCAACAAAATAATCCAGGTATAACATGTTGTAGCATCAATTAACAAGTCATAAAAATGTTCAAGGTCAATCACAATTAGAATTCTCAAAACAGAATTATAAACAATCACAAACCGACAAACGATTCCTACAAGTTACCCTTACCGTCGGTTTGGTTGCATAAATTAGTTCCTCCACCTAAGAAAAATAAAATGATGAACAACAATCAATAATTGTTGAAACAGAGGTGGAAAACAACCCCCAAAATAATTTTTGCTCAATTAAAACAAAAACAGAAGTTTGCTGGTAGGGACCCAGCGCCCGTGCGTTGGGTTGCCAACGCTCATGCGTTGGCTCCCTGTCTGTCAACACGTCCTGGGCAGAACCTCAACGCCCAGGCGTTGGGAGTCCAATGCTCATGCGTTGGCTCCCTGCTAGAAAGCCCAGAAAAGCAGTTTTTCACCCCAAAATCAATTTTAAAATCCACTTTTCGAAAACAAGTTTTCGTAGACAGAATAGATGAAGTTTACAATTGAAAAAGGGAGGTTTTTCTCGATAACCAAAAGGCTTTCATGCACAAGATTGTTTGAACAGGAATACCATGGTCTCTAAGAAAGCTTTTCACATAGAATAACAACTCAGAATCTCTATGAAATTACAACAAGGAGCAGAAGAACCAACCTTGAAGGTAATTCGATCAAAAGGAAATAAATGGTGTCTTGCACGCTTGAATTCGAACAGAGGGTCGCTCAACAATTACGGAGGACGATTGGAACCTTCGAAGATTGAGCCCTTGGGAACGAACAGGAAAAGGAAGGAAAAGGATTTATAAGAAGTCAAAAAACATGGTCTACCACCTTAATGCTTGTCAAACATCAAAACAAGAAGTACTCACCTTAGTTCTTGGAAGAAAATAGAGAAGGAAGAACTCTTTGAATTTCCAAGGAAATAAAGGGACTCGAGTAAAAGCAGCAGTAAGGGATTTCAGTACTTGAGAAAAAGGATTTTTCTCTAAAGGTTTAGAATGTCGTTTGAGTGAAAGTGTTAAGAATGAATTCAGACTTCTCCTTTTCTAATAGCTTGGTCGAACCACCTGCTTAGTGGGAGGTTATTTTTCAGCTTCCACTCCTATTTCTCAGGCAGCATATTCTGGTATCAAGCTAACCCTAGGAAAGATGCTGTTTTTAAATTTTAATGAGCAGAAAATAAAAGAAAATAACCAAAATGGTTGCTGACCAAGAGCATGGTGAACACGACCAGCCCTAGAAGATAGGGAAAAACAACCAACTCTTCCTCCTTCAAAGGTTCTAACAATAACATAATGAATCTGATCCAAAAGGAATATCCTGAATAATGCTCATTTAATCGCTATTATTCCAAAACAAATATCTAGAAAATCTCATTCAAAAATAGAGATATCATTTCCTCCACATTCGAATTCAAAAATCAAGGAAACTGTTACGAATACAACAGACTGCACACTCCAAACGATACTGCCAAATGATAGTCATCAACGTTGAACGATAGCCACCAAACCATGGACAATAGGCTCCAAACCGTGGACAATAGGCACTCTAAACAATATGCTTCACAAGCTGTGAACGATCCTTCTCCATGCTGAACGATACTCCCAAGCTGAATGATACTCCCACACTGAACGATACTTCCACACTAGACAATACTCCTACACTGAACGATACTCCTGTATTGAACGATACTCCAACACTGAACGATACTCCTATACTGAACAATACTCCTACACTGAACGATACTCATGTACTGAACGATACTCCTACATTGAACGATTCTGGCAAACGATGCAAGCACAGGTTGTAAAGGATGCCCTTCCTCATGCTGTAAACGATGCGTTTTCAGCCAAGATTAACCGATACATGAATTGATTACATAAAATACAGTTTAACATCAACAATTCCAACAGATTTTTCATAGGGACCAATTTTCAAATTAATATAGTTCAAGGACCAAAACATAAGTATCACAACATTCAAGGACCAAATCATAATTATTACAAACTATAGGGACTAAAATGCAATTACAAGAAGTTTAGAGACCAAAGTGCAAATATACAAAAATTGAGAGTCTTACACTATTCATTTGTGTTCTTTATTTGTATCATACATATATCTTACGATGTCATATTAAAAAGGGTTAATGGTCTGTTTGTTGCTGTCTTTGCACGCATGTTTGCGTTTGATCTCTGCCGGTAAAAAAATGCAGCAATAAGTCTCTCCGATTGAACAACGTTTGTGTTTGGTCCCTGCCTGAGGTTGGAGCTCCGGCGAAGTGGCAGGCCAGAGCTGACGTGGCTTTATACACGTCATTTTAATTTTAAATGACATGAATAATTAATGATAATTAAAACAAAATGATTTATTAATGAAAGATTAAAATTACAAAAAAATAAACAAACCCAACTTTATCAACATCTTCTTCGACGTACGCTTCACCGTCCTTATCTCATCCTTCACCCACATTTTCTTCATCCTCCACCCCAACCCATAAACCAACCCTGCAACACCAACAAACCCAACATCCCTTTCCTTTCTCTTCGCACACAACGACCCTAATCTCTCTCACCCTAATCCCTCTTCGCACCCAACCACCCTTCTTCTTCTCTTCACAGTGTAGATCGAAGTTGATTAGAAGCATATTGAACCCCAATCATCCTTCTTCTTCCCTTCATGGCGCATATCGAAGCTGATTAGAGCATATCGGAGCATATCGATGGCACGACGCGCTTCTTCGGAGGTTGGGTTTTCTTTCTCTCTCTCTCTCTCGACCACTCCTTCTGTAATGCCCCAATTTATGGTCAGAGGTCACATAGTAAATAAGCGGAAATATATTTTCAAAACCTCTAAAAAACAACTCAGGTTTTCAAAACAGAACGTCTCTAAATATTTAGAAATAATATTGAACTCATAACTAGTTTAATTAAACATCATAAGAATCAAAAGGTAAATAAATTGTAAGTTGCGCCAACAAAGTGCTAGTTATTTAAAAACAGCAAAAGAAAATACAATAAATAAATTATCCTCAAGAGTCTCCGGTTCTTCTAGACCTTCCTGAATCCATCTTACACTTGTATAAAAATTCAGCCTTCATGCACATCCTCGCCCTGGTTATCTATGATGTTAAGCGCCCAATCATCAGACAGCAAACAGAAAGGGTTAACTCCAAAGACAAGAATAATTAACAGTAATTACAACAAACAACAATTATAAACAACAATATAAACAAGAAACTACTGAAACAACCACGAAAAATATACATGAGTTCTCATTTAAATATCACACAACCATGCATGTTAGTCCTCAATAGCTATATGCATAACTAAGGCCATAATTTTACCCAAACAGGGTTAGGACGATCACGTGGGACAACGAACCACCACATCGCCCTAGGAAGATCCCACGGGACAAAGTGCCGTCACATCAACCTTAAACATCCTATATAATGCATATGCTATGACAAAACAATTATCAACATCATGAACCAACAATTCAAACATCCTCTTAGTCATAGTATTATGTGTGCAAGTATAGTCATTTCAACATAGAAATAATCATCTTCATGTTAAATCAATATAACTTAATTCATTACACCAAACCTCAACAACATATAAATCATATATATCATGTTACAACATCAACAACAAGTCCAAAATAATTCCAAAGGCAAGGCACAAACAGAATTGTCAAAACTAAACCACAATACATCATAAACCGTTAAGACAATTCTACAACAAATTACCCTTACCGTCGAATGGGTTGCATACACTTGATCTCTGACCTTGCAAGATAAAACACATATATATAACAATCAACAACCATTGGAAGGGTGGAAATCAACCTCAAAAGGATTTTAAAACAAAACGGCAAACTTGCTGATAGGGGCCTAGCACCCATGCGCTGGGATGCCAATGCCCATGGGCTGGCTCTGTGCTAGCTCCCTGCTAGAGATCCCAGAAACAACATTTTTCATGGAAAAATCATTTTAAACTCTACTTCTTCAAAAACAAGGCTTTCCCATTGGCAAATCAAATTATATAACCGGTTAAAGGACACTTTTCTTTCAAAAATACAAGGGATTCTAAACACAAGATTGTGTTAAAAGAAGATAGCAAAGGTTCTAACACAACAAGGAGTGAAGGAGACAACCTTGCTTGGCTTGTTTGATCAAGTAAAAGTGAAGCACAACCCTTGTCCTTCAATGGTGGAGAGAGAACTCGAGTAGGTTGAGGAAGAATGTGCTGGAAACATACCAAGTTAGAACCCTAGGAAGAGAGGAAGGAAATGAACACAAAAAAATTCAAAAATTGGAAGAGTATGAACAACCTACCAATGGACCAACACCAAGCACTCTTGGAGAGGATTGGAGAAGCAAAACTTGAACACAAATGGGGAAGAGAGGGGCGGCAGCAGTAGCCAAAACTCAGAAGAATTTCAGCACTTGAGATTAGGTTTAACACTTGGGAATGAGAAGAGACATGAGTGAGGCCACCACAAATAATGGTCTAAAAATTCTAGCCTCAAGGAAAAGAGAGGGTCAACCTAAACACAACAATAACTCAAAATTATTCCTCATCAAAACCCATTAAACCCAAGACCAAGTCATTAAGCCTCATCAAAACGCATCATTCTCATTCAAATTCTGATTTCAAACACAATTAAGAGCCAAATAAAGGCTGATTCGAATTCATGAATAGTCTAAGGACTAAAATATAAATATTCCAACTCAAGGGACCAAATTACAATTACAATAATTCGAGGGACCAAAATGCAATTACAATAAATTGAGGGTCCTACACTTTCTCCTTACTCTGTCTGTTTTCTAAGCTCGCTAGAAAGGGTGAAGGCGATCCCAAATCGAGACCAAACGAGGGAGAGGGAGAGAGATTCATGGAGAGAACGAGTTGGTGGTGGTTGTGGATTTGGGGTTGGATTAAGGTTTTGGGTGGGGGTGGGGGTTGGGGTTTTAGTTGGGGTTGGGGTTTCAATTGTAGTTGGGGGTGAGGGCGGGATTGTATGGTGGGAGAGTGGAGAAGATGACAAAAGAAGAAAATTTCTGGGTTGGTGATGTGGTTTCACTTCATTTAGGGTTTCAGTTGCAGTTGGGGGTGGGGTTTCATTTACAAAAAGGCCAAGATTAATCAAATGCACCAAAGGACCATATATGCAAAGCCATCCCATGATAATTCCTATCCATATACCATAATGATCCCACGCCCTATTGATATAATATCAGAAAACAGAATGTTCAAAATCCCATTGCAACTGCAACTAATCGCAGATATAAATTTATTAGAAAATAGAATGTTCAAAATTTTGGGTTTGTGGATTTTAGCTGTTCATTTGCTGAGATGAAAGAGAATTGTGGTGGAAATATGAAGAACATTGATGAACAATTGAATAACATTGAAGAAGAATTCTGGAAAAGATGAAAGAAGAAGAAGATGAAGATGAGATTGAAGATGAAAATTATGTGTTTTGATTGTTTTTTGATCGTGTTATTGATAAGAACCGTCTCCTGTTGGAGGCGTGCAGAAATAGTCACTGCATCGTCTGTGATTTGTAAATAAGATCAACAACGGAACACATCGCTTGAGCTATCGTTTGTTGGGGATCTTCTGATGTTGGAACAATGGATCATCTGCCGAAGCCAAGATAATCGTCTGACCAGACATGTCGTCTGAGTGCATGCCGGCTGTAGTGCATGTTATCTTGTAATAATGGCAATCCCGGATTAGCCGGGATTCTACCTTATCTTATCCTGTATTTATTATTGTTTATTGTAGTTTACATTCCCAATGTAATAGTTGACCTCGGGATATCCAGAACGGTCATTATGATTTCACTATCGTCTTAGTTTTCACTATGTATAAATACAAAGTTTGTAATAGTGAATAAACAGGATAGAAATACACAAGAACCTTGGATTCAGAGTGTCTTCAATTCCTCAACTCTTCTTTTATTTTTCCCTTTCAAGAACGCACATTCCAACGTTCTTAACATGGTATCAGAGCTAGTCTAAATCCATGGCTCCTTTTTTCTTCGTTATTTTCTCCCATGGCAGAAGCTCCATCTTTGTCTCAAGCTTTATCCTTTTCTTTAGATAGCTTTCACCCCTATCTCAAGCTGAGACTCATGAACAGAGGGGTAACTCCTGTCGACGTTCCTCTGAACTCAAGCTTTATCCTTCTCTTTACATTTTCTGCAAAATTTTCTTCTTTGCCGCTGAGATTCATGAACAGAGGGGTAACTCATGTCGACGTTCCTCTGAACTCATGCCCATATAGTCGTAAGGCCTCTGAGCCGCTGATGGTAGAGAGCAAGTCCCTGAAGGAGCCTCCCACTGCAGGACACGCCCAGGCACCCAAAACCCAAAAATATGTATATTTTCCTTCACATGTTGCTTCAGATCTGGCGGATCTGGCCAAGGAGTCCGAATCATCTTCCATGTTCTTCATTTCTAGCATCATGCCCCAAGCCTCTACTTCGAGTACAAGCATCAGTGTCAAAGGAGCGCAACTTTTCGTGGCATTATATTTCCTTCCTTGTTAGTGATGCCTACCAAGGATAGAGAAGCAAACAAGTTGCAACTATAGAGGTCAAGCTCAACAGTGTGTTTTCGAAGGCTTCTTCCTTCTAGACCCACGCTGAGCTTGTGGGGGGATGTTAGAGATAAGAACAGTCTCCTGTTGGAGGTGTGCAGAAACATTCACAGCATCGTCTGTGATTTGTAAACAAGATCAACAACGGAACACATTGTCTGACCTATTGTCTGTTGGAGATCTTCTAATGTTGGAACAATGGATCGTCTGCCGAAGCCAAGATAATCGTCTGACCAGACATGTCGTCTGAGTGCACGCCAGCTGTAGTGCATGTTATCTTGTAATAATGGCAATCCCGGATTAGCCGGGATTCTACCTTATCTTATCATATATTTATTATCGTTTATTGTAGTTTACATTCCCAATGTAATAGTTAACCTCGGGATATCCGGAACGGTCATTATGATTTCAGTATCGTCTTAGTTTTCACTCTGTATAAATATAGAGTTTGTAATCGTGAATAAACATGATAAAAATACACAAGAACATTGGATTCAGAGTGTCTTCGATTCCTCAACCCTTCTTTTATTTTTCCTTTCAAGACCTTCCAACGTTCTTAACAAATCGGTTAAAGAAATTTCAGTTTTTGTAATTTTTTAATTTTAATAAAATTTTTAATTTTTTAAATTAAATTGTTTTATTTTATTTTAATGATTAATTAAATATGTGAAATTTAAAATTAAACTAAAAATGATGTGTATAAAGCTACATCAGCTTTGGCCTGCCACTAAGCCACTTCGCCGGAGCTCTGACCTTAGGCAAGGACCAAACACAAATGTTGTCCAATTGGAAGGCCTTATTGCCTGCAATTTTTTTTCCAGCAGAGACCAAACACAAACAAGCATGCAAAGACAGAGACCAAATAGACCATTAACCCTATTAAAAAGTGGGATAAAAACATATTTAAACACAAAAATCACATATTTCTCTTTTCATTATATATTTTCGCAAAATCCTCTCTTATATCTCATATGAAATAATCTATAAAATATATACTTCTTATCTCACTTGTTTCTCTCTTCCAATCTTCTATTTTCTCAACTTCTTTTTTAATTTCCTCTCATGATCACCACCACTCGTTGAATTTCGATTGCTTCAAAATTTAGCCAAGTTTCTTCAAATGACAAATATATTTAAGTATAAAAACACAAAAATAATAAATGATAATGATGATGATGCTAATAATAAATGATAATGATGCTAATGTTGCAAATTTTCACAACTTAAATAGGATAGTAAACGACTTTCCTCTCTAAACATTGCGCGGTCGAGATGAGAATTGTGTTAATAAGTGGACGTGAACGATTAAAAGTCCGATACAAATATCTTGGGGAGAGCGTGAGTTAAAGAAGGGTTCGCTATCAGAAGAGAAAGCGAAGGAGGGGCCCACGGAGAAATTTCGCCCAATGTATGTAACCCAAATAACAAGATATATTACTATTATCTTCCAATTCCATGTTCATACGCCATCAATATACTACTCCTACCTCACCTTAATGATTGAGTTTTTTGTGTACTTCTACTATCTATTTAATCCCCTCCTCCCACTTCCCTTGAGCTTCACTCATTCATTTGACAATGGAATCCTCTCAATTTCCCACGGTCCTCTTTCTCGTCGTCGTCGCAGCCTTCCTCGCCGTCGCCGCCGGTGGCCGTGACCTCCCCGGAGATCATCTCCGGCTGCCATCTCAAGCCTCCCGGTTCTTCCACGAACCAGAGAACGATGACAACGTGCAGGGGACTAGGTGGGCCATCTTACTTGCCGGTTCAAGTGGCTACTGGAACTACAGGCATCAGGTATGATTCAATTCTTCCCGTATACTGTGTCACGATTTAAAAGTAGACTCTTACTTGTGAACATGCGTATGTTGGTGTTTGAGTGATTAAGCTTAATTGGATGAAAACTTGTTACTTGTTGACTTTCTCTGGTGTTATACCTGGTTCTCTGTTGAAAGATACCTAGTTACCGACCCAAACTGCTGGCCTTTAATTTAAAATTAAGAGCCGCTTTGTGTTGTAGGTTTTTTAATGAAAAATTACTTTTATTTTGCAAAAATAGTATTTTTTTAAGTCTAAAAATTATTTAAAAAAAGATCTGACAGGGTGTTTGGATGTTCCACGTTCACATAATAGCGTGTGATTCTTCACAAGCAATGACTCACGGAATCTAAAAAGAATCAAATTTGTCATTATTTTGAAAAGTTATTTTAGTAATTTTGTAAGAAAAATCAGAAATTATAATTACTGTTAATTATTTTAAAGAAGTGTTTAAGAAAAGAACTTCTTTTCAGAATTGATTTTGACTTTAGAAGAAGAAGGATTTCCAAAGATGTATGAAGTCTCTGAAAACTATATCACTGTTCTATTCTATACAATCATAACATCACTCACCCTTAACAAATCATATTTTGATAAGCATGGAGAAAAAATTCCAATTTCTTCCCTGAGGTAAAACCATTTTCAGTGTCATCCTTGCCTAATATTCTTGTTAATCTTTATGATACTGAGATTAACATGGAGTTGCTGTGAAGTATAGAGACTAAATTGACAACGATTGTCACCTATTAGGAGTTTGGGACCAAAAAGGTCTAGCAATTCTGGTTTCTAACTTCCTATGCATGAAACTCATATTCAATATGGTCTATATACGTTATACTTGTTTTCAAGCTACACCTCACATGTTATAACTCTAACCGACATAACTAAATGACTTCAACCTGACAGTACTGTAACTGTCATAGACTGCAAGGACCAAACTGAAAAGAGTTGATTTTTTAGGGACTATTTTTTTGAATTTATATATAGGGAATAAATTGGAGTTTATGTTATAGGGTGTTATGAATAGGGATCAGTAACATCTTTTAACCTTAATTTGTTTAGAATTGTCTATATATATATTTAGTTGTTTAGTTTTAGTATTGAGCCTTTGTTGTTTCCTCAGGCTGATGTTTGTCATGCGTATCAAATCCTGAGGAGAGGTGGCCTGAAAGAAGAAAATATTATTGTTTTTATGTATGATGACATTGCTTTCAATGAGGAGAACCCTAGGCAGGGAGTCATCATTAACAAACCAGATGGGGGTGATGTTTATGAAGGAGTTCCAAAGGTAAGTTGTGTTAGTTTTCCGGCATCCCTTGTCCTATTGCTATTTCAAGTTTGATAGTTCCTAATTGTGAGCTTTTTCATTTTCATGACAGGATTACACCGGTGCAGATGTTACTGCCAGCAACTTTTTTGCTGCTTTACTTGGAAATAAGTCAGCTCTTACAGGTGGCAGTGGGAAGGTGGTGGATAGTGGCCCCAATGATCATATATTTGTATACTATACTGATCATGGAGGTCCAGGGGTGCTTGGTGAGTAGCTCTGAATTCTTCGACAGAAACTATCTAATGAAAGACATGGATTGTGTATGTTGTTTATGTGTTTCAGTATGGTATAGGCTTTGTTTGAGGTTATTACTGACAAATAGTGTATTTATCGTTGTTGTTTGGTTGCTTGTGTTTTATTTGCTAGATCATGTCTTCATATGATGAAACCTCTAAATATTTTAGTATTGCCTATGATTTCCTCAAATTGTAATCTGGGTTCTGTGGTGCTGCTGGGTACTCTCAACACAATAAACTGAAAATTTCGAACAGATAAATGATGTGTCTGGATAGAATGAAATATTTCAGTTTTATTCGTTTGTTGGTTCTTGGAACACATTAGTGGATTCAAGAGATGTGTGTTGGTTCTTTCTATTTCTTATTTGGTCTTTTCCTAACACTGATATCTGCTCCTTTCTGTTTCCTTTTTGGGGACTTGGGAGTGAATTTCAGGGATGCCTGCTGGTCCATACTTATATGCAGATGATCTGAATGAAGTCTTGAAGAAAAAACATGCTTCTGGAGCATATAAAAGCCTAGTAAGTTACAAGCAATTATGATTTTCTTGTTTTTATGTTTCAACCCCTGTTTGGGCTGTCTAGCATGTTTGGATTTCATTATTTGCGGGTGATCATTTTTTTTTTAAAAAGCTCTCTGTAAGCTTTTGGCTAGAAGTTGTTTTTGAAAACAAGATAAGCTAATTCAAACAAAACTAAACCTCTGGATAATGGTGGTGCAGGTATTTTATCTGGAAGCATGTGAATCTGGGAGTATCTTTGAAGGTCTTCTTCCTGAAGATATCAATATTTATGCAACAACAGCTTCAAACGCAGAAGAAAGCAGTTGGGGAACGTATTGCCCTGGCGAGTACCCTAGTCCTCCTCCAGAATATACAACCTGCTTGGGTGATCTGTACAGTATTGCTTGGATGGAAGATAGGTATGTGCATAATAAAGAAACATAATTATATCATAAATGAGTTTAACTTGATGAAATACTTGTTATACCCATGCAATCACCATGGAGTAGTTCAATTCCTGTGACTGCTGCGTCGTGTGTTTATCTTCATGAGAATTGTATACGCCTATCTCTGTACTCTGAAACACTTTCTTTATAATAAATTATTCTCATTTATTTTGCTTTTCACTTGCACCTTTTCTTAATTAGACCAGAAGATTGTTTTAATAAGTAATGTTATAAGATTTTGTATCATTGTATGGACTAATTTAAATTTCCCTTTACTTGTGAGCAGTGATATACACAATCTGCGAACAGAATCCTTGCACCAACAATATAAATTGGTGAGTACCCATAGCTAACTTGATTTTCTGTAAATCGACTGAGGAATTTCACTCTCTTTTTGTTGGATTCTTGGTCTAATTTTACGAGTCAACATGGGTAGAAAATGTGTCAAGAATTTTGTGACTGATGCCTTCTTTACTCCTGTGCTTACAGGTTAAAGACAGGACTATTGGAAGTGGATACTATGGCTCTCACGTGATGCAATATGGTGATATAGGGCTTAACAACAATCATCTCTTCCTATATCTTGGAACAAATCCTGCTAATGATAATATTACTTTCATCGATGAAAACTCCTTGAGGACACCTTCAACAGCAATCAACCAACGGGATGCTGATCTCGTCCATTTCTGGGATAAGGTATCCTATATGTGCAGTATTTATCCTCTTATCTTATGAATTAGTTGCTTCATCATGTACTCATCATTGATTTGGCTTTCAAATTTTATACTGGTATATGCATTATTGGGATCTATATATTATTGAAGAGAAGCCAAATCTGATGACTGAGTTAATGACTGGAGAGAAATTCAGTGACAACCAATGTTATGTTGTAATGGGAACATACCATATAGTTTTCTTAAATTAATGTTCCCGAGTTTTGAGGCTAAAAGTATAAGAGTTGTTGTGGATACGGTGACCAGATATTTTAGTATTTGTATCCAGTCGGACTCTCAAGTTGTTGCCGCTAACCTTTTTTGTTTTTCCCCTTGGATTTTTGTGCTTAATGCTAGAACTACAAGAAAATAAGGGTTCTTATCCAACGATTTGTACTTCATGCTGTAGTTCATTAAAATTTTCCTATATATTTCATCTTTTGACTTCATTTTCAATGTTCATTGCCAGTTCCGCAAATCTCCTGAGGGTACTCCAAGGAAAAATGCAGCTCAGAAACAAGTTCTGGAAGCAATGTCTCACAGAATGCATGTAGACAACAGCGTGGAGCTTATTGGAAAGCTCTTATTTGGCATTGAAAAGGGTCCAGACATGCTCAAAGCTGTTAGACCTTCTGGATTGCCACTTGTTGATGATTGGGTCTGCTTGAAAACCATGGTACCATTTCCCCTGATTCAACTTCATCTCTTCTGATGCTGATATAGTGAAATTTGTTTTTACAAGAATATAATATGACAGAATTTTATTCATTATTTTTCTGCTTGAGCCTTGCGGCAAATGGCAATGATAAAGTTGTGCCTTGTGATGGGTTCTAATTGCGTAAATATTTACAATACAAGACATTAACAATGGAATTGGCATTCTTTTTCGTATTCACTTTGGTTTATGAGAAAACTTAGCACCCTGATCTATTTTTAATGAAGGTAAGGACTTTTGAGACACATTGTGGATCCCTGTCTCAGTATGGGATGAAACACATGAGGTCATTTGCAAACATCTGCAACGCTGGAATACAGAATGAGCAAATGGCTGAGGTGTCGGCACAAGCTTGTGTCAGTGTTCCTGCTAACCCCTGGAGTTCTCTGCAAAGGGGTTTCAGTGCATAGTTCCTCAAATGCACACTCGTAAAGACCAAAGTACAATGCTGTTACATTATGTTTTATGGTTGTATATATGTTATATCACCGACGTCATTTCTCGTCCTGCTTCTGTAAATACAATCAGGACGCGTTGCACCTGCGTTTGTGATCCATTTATGGGGTATGTTTCTTTGCAAGAAAAGCAATTTCAAGGCATGGTGGTGGCTTTGGTTTACAGAAGTATAAAGGACCAATAGCTTTGGAATCTCCTGTGATTTTATTGAGGAGGGAATTGGCAGATATGGTCTTGGCGCTTTGCAACAGAATTGACTACCCTTTGTAAAATTAATTTAGAAGAATTGTACTATCTGGTAGGCTTATTGTTTAATATTAAATATTAATGTTGAACATCGTATTTATTTTTGTAAAATATTGGCACTGTATTATACTTTGCTACATTTGCAACAGAATATTTATGATGTAAGTATTACTATTTTATTACAAGTTGTGATTGAGATCAACATTAATTAAGATCCAGATTGCTGTTCAAGAAAGTTGAATTTCTACAGATAGTATCAATCAGTGAACTGGAGAAACATGATACCAGTTACCACTGGTTTACGGCTCTGAAACTCAGTTTTGTTAGTAAACTAATGATTCGATTGGTTGAATAATCCGCCTGCTGTGAATTCGTAATAGCTACTCTTAGCAACTGCTATTGAGTGTCTTTCTCAAGACTTAGCTTTAGGAATCACAATTAGATCCAGAACAAATGGGATACAGTAACAAGGCACAGATAAAAATTACTTATAATGTGTAAGGTATTTACGAGTTTGGGTGTGGATGGTAATTATTTATCTAATCTTGTGGGAAATGAAGGGAGTTTACGTAGGTTCAGCACTTCGTCACTTAAACAAGTAGTTGGGGGTTTGAATCCCAACTCTTGCTTGTGAATGTAAAAACTCATTGGTAAGCCTCCTACCGCTTAATGCGCTAATAGTGGGGCGATGGATTAGTCTCACGACAATCGGTTGTGGCCCATGGGATACCTGGTTAACACTGAAAAAATCTAATTTTGTGGGTTCCGTTAACATGTTCTGATTGAGCTCATGAACCCAAAGATCCAAATCAAATTAATATAATGGGTTCGGATTTTTTTGGTTAATTGGTTTATTTCATATTAAACTCGAACTAAACCAATTGTAATTGGTTCGAGTCTCGGATTTATTTTATTCAACTCAAACCAACTTAACCACCCGATTAGTTTTTTTTTTTAATTTAAGTTTTACATTTGTACTTTTAAAATTTATTATTTATAACTTTTGTAAATTTTTTTCTTTCTCAAATCAATTTTTTTGATATTCCAAGATATCTCATCTTGATTATTAAGTGTCATTAAGTATATTTATTGTTCAGTTCTATTATCATATGGCAAATTCTGTGGTACCCAATACTTTTTTGGATGTGATACCCACATTAAGTGATCCAATAGATTATTATCATGTTTCTCAAGGTAAATGTCACATCTTCAGATTTTACTTTACTCGATATAAACTAGTGGGCGGCTCGGGTGATATGAAATAGAGGTCCGGGCTTGGTGAGGGCGAGGGCTTTCTCCGAGAGTGTGTCACCCTGCTCATCAATGAGATCTCTGAAATGATGGTTACAATCAAAACAGGAACCTGTTTTCACAACATGGGAAACCATAGAATATGTTTGTTCTCGTCTTGGAGGATGTTCCGGTTGGGAAGTCATCGATCCTTCATGAGGCCTTATCTTCACCGATTCAAGAGAGGCTGATTGAGGTTAAAAATTATTTTTGTGATTTGGAACCAAGGGTTCTGATGGAGGATGTTCAGTGGCCTTACCACACGCTCAGTGTGTTTTAGACAACAACAAATAAATTCTCCATGTTAAAAAGGTGTTGAGTGGATTTTTGCCTGAAACCTTCAAAACTCTTCATTTCTTTACCAAATCTTGCATTCATCTTTAAATCGTATTCTTACAACAATAGTTGAGATTGAAATTATGCGTTAAACATATTCTAACACCAAATTTTCATTTCTACAAGTTTTAAAAAAAGAGTCAAATTGCTAGATATTTCTCATGAATACAAAAGATAAGTACCTCAATAACAATAGAAAATATGGTAAATTTGGCATCTATCAAAATGATATGCCTCAAAACTAAATAGAAATTAGAACGAAGACAAAGACCATGTCTTTTTTTTTTTTTTAATAAGACCATGTCTTTTAACACTAAACATAATTATAATGTAAAACCATCAAAATCATAGTAAATAATGAAAATCAACATTTCATTCAAAAAGCTTAGCGATCTTCAAATCAATTTCCTCCATTTTCTTCTCAACTAACTCGCTCATAATCTTATAATCTTCAAAATTCAGATATTCTGGCATAGTTTTGTCTTCAATGTGGTGGAGCATAGCCATGGTTAACTCTTTCTCACGATTCCTTTTTATTTGTTTGTTCAGAAGGTCTTGGGCTTTGGGAATACTTTTCATGATGAAGTTCACTTGGTTCAAATTATTACTTTCGTCTATTGCAGGTGTATACTGATACTTCTCAACCACATTCATAGCTTCTTGGGTATTTGGCCAAACCTCATGCCGGGAATTGAAAAGACTGGAAATTATAGCACATGCTCGAATACAGCAAAGAACGATGAGTTCTTTCAACTTCTTTATTATGCCTTTTTTCCTTTCATTGTACGTTGCTTTTCTTGCTGAATCATCGGTGATATAGGCAAATTTCACCTTGCTCTTAGTCATAGCTGCAATCACAAAGAAAGTAATGAGAAATTAGAATAATTTATGTATTATTTTTTTCTGTGATAACTAATATTTTAAAGATATTTGGAAAAAGATATTTTTAAAGCAATATATATATCTATATATATATATATATGCATATATTATTCCTTATTTGACAATACTTATATTTGAGTATATATTATTAAATATAATTAAAATTGGTGTAAGGTAAGTTGTTACGTTTTAATGCATTAGCATTAATAGATAATATGTGAAATGATAATTTTCAATATTCAGGTTATAAAATATTTAATATGGTCAAGATGTTAATGAGACTTGATTAAATAGTTATAATTTTATTTATAGTTTATTTATGGTGCTGCACGAATAAACTAATAAAGTAATTACATATAATTGGTTAAGTGCACTTTTTTTTCGAAAGCAGAAATTTATTGAATTGAAATGAAGTTGAGAAACAAGCTCTCTTAACAAAGGACACAACACGACGTTATCAAACACACGAAACAACGAAACAAATGAAACTACAAACTCAAACTTTCTAGGTGGTCAAAAGACATTTCTTACATTTATCATCTAGTAAAATGCAATGCATATATTTTTGTTGAATTATCACAAGGATCTAAAGAGCAAGTTGATTATGTCCTCTCTAAATATTTTCACAAGAAATTAAAATTAAAAGATCTATATGAACCACAATGTAAGGTTACACGAAAGTGTAATGTTTTGTCAAGAATATTAGACAATATATGGATGTACAACTTTAAATGTGAAATCTTATTTCAAGAGTAAAAATTAATTAAAGTATGTTTGGTTAGATGCATAAATTAATTCAAGATAATAAAATAAATGGATAAGGAAGATCACAAAGAAAAATTATTCCAATTCACACAAACTACAATAGCTTTGTGTTGGAAATCCTGCGAACAAAAACGCAGTAGAAATAATGATTTTTAGAGTTCTTGCGAGATTCATGTTTTAAAGTTCATAAACTAATCAGAGTTCAAGCATACCTTTTCAGTTGGGAGCGCAAGATGCAGTCTTAGCCCCGTATCTCCAGAAACCCACGCAAACGCTCCCTGCATAAATCTCTGTGGCTGTGTATGATAGTTGAGGCAAGAGTGTGGCTCCTAGCGCTATTTATAACCACATAAGAGATGCTAACCCTAAGTCAGCTGATTACTTATTGAAATTGGGCTAACCCAATGAACATTGCCCAGCCCAAAAAGATAAGATACTTCCCTACTTCAATCTTACAAAAAGTCAATAAAAGATATTACACAATCATAATCTCTCTCTCTCTCTCTCTCTCTCTCTCTCTCTCTCTCTCTCTCTCTCTCTCTCCCTCCTCCTTTAGCCAAACAAGGGTGATTATACTCTCTATCTCGCTCTCATATTTCTCTCTTCTCTAACTCAACCCTGACAAACAATGCACTAAGCACGTGGTCTTCAATTTCTGCATTCATATGCATGAATAAAAAGGCTTTTGGGAAGGTACCCACTTTGTGTCTGAGAGTACCTTGAAAATCAGTCTCTTGCCAACTTTCTCTTCCACCCCATTTTAATTCATTTTTTCTATCTCTCTTTTCTTTTCCTGTGTCATGTTAATTCTCGAATACAAATTTGATATGTTCAGTCTTCATTTTCTCTTCATCTCATTTCCGCCAACTTTGTTCTTATCTCTTTTTTTTATCACACCACTCATCATATTACTCATTTCTCTCACATTAGATGTGAAGAAAATATTTTCCTATCAAATATTCTCTCCTTTCTATACTTATATATTTCTATGAATAAGATGGAAAAGTGGCGTCAAGAAATCATTTTCCAAAACACAATATAGTTTAGACCTGACAGCTTTTCTTGTGTTAAATTAAAAAAATTGTTTTAACTTTTTACAATTTTAGACTTACTTTCCATACATTTTATCTTTCTTTTCTGTTAATATTTACATTTCTTTTTAGTTAGAAAATATGAGCTTATTTATCTTGAATTAATCTACCTTATCTCTATAAACTAGCTGGATTAACCCGTGCAAGACATGAGTAACTTTGAATAAACTAAAGTTAATGTGTGTGGAATGGTTTATTTTTATAACTTCTTATACCTGTTGTTGTCAGGTCGACAACAGTGACCAATACCCTTATCGTGAAAAATACCCACTTAGTGGTAAACGATTGACGATAATTTGCGCTTCACTCTCATAGGTTAGGACCGAAACCTCTTTCTGCATGGTCGAGGGAGGAAGTGAGCTAACCACCACGCCACATCTTGGGCTAACTTTAGATGATAATTTCTCATAAAATATTTCAATTGTTTACCATAATAATAAAATATTTGACATAAAGGGTTTAAAATGGAAAAAATATCAATTATCATTTATAAATAATCTTATTGATACATTTAATTTGGGCAAAGTCTCTCACATGTGTGATTTTAATAACCATTTCATATAAATTTAATTAAATGTATAATTTGCTACTTTTAAGTAAAACTAATATAGTTTAGGTGGTATAATAATATTTTGACATGCAAAATTCTATTTTATGATACATGTCAAAATACAATCAAAAGTTACCCGTACTTCGAATGTATTCAACAATGAAGTTGGAGATTAACTTGCTGTGGTCTTGAGAATTCATCGCATTCAGACACATATTTGAACCCCTCCATTTGGATATAACTCATTTACCTGTTTTTTAGGATTAGATCGCCCTCATCCTCCAAGGGCAGCCTTCTGTCGAACTTGGATACCTGATAGTGAAATATTCTGGTTTCGCTTCTCCTATAAGATACGTTTGATTCACCTTGAAACAATACTTCTTTAGGGCCATCTGAACATCGCGCTTGCTTTCAAAATGCAAACCCTCATATAGTTCATCACCTGTCTCTGAAGATCCAGGCACATCCAAACCAGGGAAAAAATATGTCTCTTAATCTTGGTGATCCTAGTCAATATAGGTGTAGTGTGAAGAAGAATTCCAAAATGGGGTGGCAGTTGGGAACCTTGTAATTGTAGATATTTAAATCAATAAAGGAAATTTTAAAAATAGATAAAACACGTCAAGCGATAATATGAACTGCATGTACATACTAGGCGGTTCAGAATGAACATTCACTGGTGTAGGCGATACAGGCGGAGGAAGAGGAGGCGTCATCTCAGCTCCAGGATTACCGAGCAAGACATCCTCGACATCCGAGTCAGACGAATCTCATTCATTGAGAATTTTTTCCTCCTCATCATGGTCATCATCTAAAATAATGACATTAGCATTCACATTATCAACATAAGGGTAGACATCATCGGCGGGCAAATTAACCGAGTCACCCAAATTAATAGTCTCTAGATCAGCAACAGTTTCCGCAATATGTCTAGCACTTTCATCATTCATCATCTGTTGGGTATTCATCGAATACGTTGACACTGGTATTGATGAACTTCCGGCTTCAGATATATCAACGTACAACTCCAGCATTGTCGTCATATACTGTTGCCAAAGAACAAGGCAACATTCATGAAATAGAGAATCAAGAAAAACCAGAAAATACTGATATTTGCTGCTATTGTCCAGACGTGATTTCTCCCACCTCAGAAGACTTCTTACCGATCCAACCGTTCAGATTGAAGAACTAGGATTCATGAACCTGCTGTCCAAATTTCAGCCCAATCCGACGATGAACGAAGGCGTGGCGGAAGGTCTACGATCATTGCTATGTGTATGTGCGAAATATCCCTTTCTCTTCTCTTCTCTCACTTTTCTCTTGCCTCTCTCTTGCCCTAACTGAATCCTCTTCGCTCTCTTAGGCTATGTTTGGATTGGTGGTACGGGTGGGATGCGATAGGATGAGATGAGAAATTTTTAAGTTTTGTTATTTGCATAGATTAATGAAGGGTGGGATGGGATGAGAAGGAATGAGATGGATACCATCTAATCCCATCATTTTTCTCCCACCCAATTAGGGGTATGGAGTGGGATAATAATGTTAAAACAACTCATTGTATTTCATTGATTCATAGTCTATAGGCAAAGCCTATTTTATATTACAATTGAGAGCTCAGTAAATAAGGAAATAAAATATTACAAATAATACTGTGATATTCTTTCCCTAATTATATTTTGATCTTCTCCTTATTTGTTCTTGATTCTCTTTTGACCAAATCTGGCTTGATGCTCTCCTTAAATATGTTGATATTCTGACACTCCCCCTCAAGTTGAATAGTGGGATCTCCAATACTCAACTTGTGTAAAACTGTCTCTAGAGTTATTCCTGTTACAGCCTTGGTGAGAATATCAGCTAGCTGATCTTCAGATCTCACAAAGGGTAACTCAACAGTACCATCTTCAATCTTCTCCTTTATGAAATGCCTATCCACTTCAACATGTTTTGTTCTGTCATGTTGAACCGGATTTTCAGAGATACTAATTGCTGCCTTATTATCACACTTGAGCTGGGTAGGGAGTTTAACTGGAAAACCAATTTCACCCATCAGTTTCTTTAGCCAGAGAACTTCAGTTATCCCTTTTACAATACCTCTGAATTCTGCTTCTGCACTAGACAGTGCAACTACCTTCTGTTTCTTGCTTCTCCAGGTAACAAGGTTTCCTCCGATTAGAGTGAAGTATCCCGCTGTGGATCGTCTATCATTTGGGTTACCAGCCCAATCAGCATCAGTATAAGCCTCAATATCCAGATGTCCATTTCTCCTGAAAATGATACCTCTTCCTGGAGTGCCTTTGAGATATCTGACAATCCTCATAGCTGCTTCCATGTGCTCTACCTGTGGATGATGCATAAACTGACTCACCACCCCAACAGAGTATGCAATGTCTGGTCTAGTATGGGCTAGGTAGATTAGTTTCCCCACTAACCTCTGATACTTCTCTCGGTCAGCTGGCTCAGATTCTTCAACAATCTTGAGTTTGTGATTTACCATTATTGGAGAATCACTTGGTTTACAATCTACCATACCAGTCTCAGCTAATAGATCCAGTATGTATTTCGGTTGAGAGATATAAATCCCTTCTTTGGATCGGAGGACTTCGATACCCAAGAAGTATTTCAGCCCCCCAAGGTCTTTCATCTCGAATTCTGTAAAGAGATCCTTCCTGAGCTGAGAGATCTCTTCTTCATCACTACCTGTTATGATCATGTCATCCACATATATTATGAGGCATGTGACCAGATCACCTCTTCTTTTAAAGAAAAGTGTGTGATCAGCATTGCTCTGTCTGTATCCATATTTCTTCATCGCCATAGTAAACCTCCCAAACCATGCACGAGGAGATTGTTTGAGCCCATACAAGGCCTTCTTCAACCTACACACTTCTTCTTTTTGGAAGTTTCCTGATAACCCAGGTGGGGGTTCCATATACACTTCTTCATTCAGATCTCCATGTAAGAATGCATTCTTAACATCAAACTGGTGAAGGGGCCAGTCCTTGTTTGCTGCTACTGAGAACAACACCCTGATGGTGTCAATTTTTGCAACTGGGGAGAAGGTTTCTGAGTAATCAATCCCATAAGTCTGTGTGTAGCCTTTGGCAACTAACCTTGCTTTGTATCGCTCAATGCTCCCATCAGCTTTATACTTGATAGTGAAGATCCATCTACACCCAACTGGTTTCTTTCCTTTTGGTAGTACACATTTTTCCCATGTACCATTCTTTCTGAGAGCTTCCATCTCTGTATTCATTGCTTCTTGCCATTCAGTCTTCTTACTTGCCTCCTGAGCTGTTTTTGGAATATCCTTTGAGAGAAGAGTGACAGAGAATGCCTTTGCCGCCTCAATAACTCTTCCCCTGGCTACATTTACTGGATATCTTGAAGCACGGGGCACATGCTCAGGTGAGTATCGATTAGGAGGTACCCCTCTATTTTTCCTCGGTGGTAAAGCACATGCCTCTGGCTCTTCTGGTTCTGGGACTATGCTGTCATCATGAATAGTGGCTGGGACTATGCTGTCATCATGAATAGTGGCATCATTCAAATCAAGTGACAAATTATCAGAGTAAGGTACATTTACCTCAGGTTGGACATCTTCTTCCGAAGTCGGACCATCGATTGTGTGTACTGGTCTGTCAGCCTCCACTACATTGATAGTGGTTGGTTCAGTGGCTCCATCTACCTGCTCTGTTGGAACAGTTTCAAAACAACTTAGATTACTTAGCCAACTTAGTGGTTCACTGACGCTCTCCCCCTGAACCCTAAGTTGGTGGTAGAAAAACTCAGATTCTAAGAAGTCACAATCCATAGTGACATGAATTCGACGAGTGGTAGGGTTATAGCACCGATATCCCTTTTGGTGCATGGCATACCCCACAAAGACACATTTTTCGGCACAAGGGTCAAGTTTGTTTCTGTCAATTTTGGGAACATGGACGAAAACAGAACACCCAAAGACTCGGGGAGGTAAGGTTAGGATGGAAGGGATAGTGGTTTGAGTGGCTAGGGCTTGTAAAGGAGTTTTGTGGTTAAGAATTTGGGTAGGAAGACGATTGGTGAGATATGCAGATGTAGCTAGAGCTTCAGGCAATTTTGAAGATAAGGATGGGACATATAGGCAGTTATTCAATTTCATTTTATCAGAGAACTCAATAGGGCCTCCTCCTTTCACAGTGATGAGTTCACCACTAGCAGTCTCAATGTGAGTCTTAGGTGGTGAAGATAGATTTAAAAAATCCTTATGATCATAGGTCATGGTATCTGTGGCCCCACAATCAAATATCCACTCAGTTGTTTTTCCAGAATTGCTATTGGTAGCTGATTGGGTTAAATAAGCTTTAGGGGCTTCACAATTTTTATTTAATAAATCAGCAACCAGCCCAATATTATTCTGTGGCCCAGTAAGAGGAGAAAAAAAATTTGATGGAGTTAAAAAAGTCTGATTAAGGAATATTGGGCTTGGGTCATGACCCCCAAGCCCATTACCTTCATACCCTAGGTCATGGGTATTGAGAGAAGGACCTGGTGCAGCAGCAGCGCCGCTGCTTCTTGCTTCATTTCGCGCAGAGGCGGCGGCAGAGGCTCCTTGGCCGTCGCGCCTCTCGCGCCCACCGTCGCTGGTCTCGCACCAGCCACCGCTGGTTCTGCTTCCCTCTTCGTCCTTCTCGCGTTGCGGTGACAGTCCTGGAGCAGTTTCGAGGTCGTGGTGGCTCGCGGTGGTTTCGGGTTCATGGAAGTTCGTAGTGGCAAGGCTGTTTCGCAGTAGTGATGCGATCTGGAGCACTACTTCATCAGGTATGTTGACTGATTTTTGGGTTGTAGTTTGGGTTGTATTGCTGTCAGAGGTTTCACTAACTTCTGACATGATTTGGGTTTGTTCTTGATTTCGGGTTGTGGCCATTTCTGGCTAGCTCAGAGAAAAGAGAAGAAAGAGGGGCTGACGAAATGGTTCTGAGTTTCCAGGATCAAAGAACACTGCTCTGATACCATGTTAAAACAACTCATTGTATTTCATTGATTCATAGTCTATAGGCAAAGCCTATTTTATATTACAATTGAGAGCTCAGTAAATAAGGAAATAAAATATTACAAATAATACTGTGATATTCTTTCCCTAATTATATTTTGATCTTCTCCTTATTTGTTCTTGATTCTCTTTTGACCAAATCTGTCTTGATGCTCTCCTTAAATATGTTGATATTCTGACAAATAAAATATCCAAACAATGAAGTGAGATTTTCATTCCGTTCCGCTCCATTCCACCCCATTATATCTCATCTCATCCCACTCACCTTTTACCATTAATCCAAACATACCCTAAGTGAGACTAGTAGGCCTTGCAAATTTGAGCATTTCTCCATGAGAGCAAAAAAATCCAATAATTTGTTTCAACACTTCACGGAGTTTGGTTGGTAGGAACGAGAGTAATAGGGTACTTTGGGCATAAAAATTATGTAACGGAAGATTAACAGAGTTAAATGCAAATTTGAAAAATGGATTTTTTTAGGGGAAAAAGTTTTATGTTTTTATTAATTAGCGGAGGGGAGTGTATGGTTAAAAATGAAGTAGTTGACTTAGCATGAACTGTGGCTTCGTAGTTCGTAGGAACGCATAAAAAAGCAGGACATAATGAAATTACTTTGAGGTTATGATGATATTATTGGAGTTTACCTTTTCCATGGTGATATGTGAAATTTAAGTATTATTTGAGATTTTTTAGTATTTTGTCAATGTTGTGGGCATTGAATAATATAATATTTACATGTATCGATGTGTTCTTAATCATGCAATATGATACAATCCACCTTTTAAAAAGTCGAACAAACTATCCTTGGTAGTTGATACAATTCATGATATGATTATCAGTACATAAAACCACGTAATATTCCATGATGCTTGAAGATTGTAGTTATGTACTCCTGTGAATCCTGATAATGAGTGGAATGACTGTTGGTGTTCGATTTTCTTAATCCTCATTCAAGAAAAAGAAAAACTCAGACAGAGTAATACAACAAACTTGTGGTATCTGAAAAACCAAATATGGTGGAGTACATCCCAAGCATGGAAGGGGGACTACAATTTAACATTACAAAAAGTATATGTAATTCTTTCTTTTCCATGCTTCACTGTGATAATATGAATAATCGAGCATAGAGGTTCAATTCAATGTATACGAAAATTATACTCTTCTAGTCTCTGTTCTTAAGAGAATGGGTTAAGCAATCTTCAACTGTTCATAAACTATTTTATGGAGTGAAATTAATTGACTTAATAACATTTTTTCACTTATCATGATTTAGAACTTTTGGTCCCTAATAAAAAAAATTAGCCTAAATGGTCTCTCACTTTGTCAAACGACAGCAGTTTTAGTCCCCCGTCACTATTCCGTTCAATATTTAACGATTTTTGAAAAAAATTAACAAAAAAAAAACCCTCAATCCAAACCCTTTTCCATCTCCTTCCTCTTCTCTTCAACCCTAGTCCCCCTTCATCAGCCGCCACCACCCACCTTCCTTCTTCATCAGCGTTGCCGCCCTCACTCCAACACCCAGCGCCGCCGCCCTCCTCTACTCTACCATCACGGTTTTTCCCTCTTCGTTCGAAGCCCTGCCACCGCCGCTGCTTCTCCCTCTTCGTCTCCATACTGTCGTCGCTGCTCCTCCTTCTTCGTTCGAAGTCCTGGGCTTCCTTCCACGCTTCTTCCTCTGCATGGCTCCAATTTGAGGTGGTTCTTTCTCTATGGGGGTTTGGGTGGTGGAGGTCGCAGATCTGGAAGATTTGAGCTTCGATCTTAGGGTGGTTCGACTTCGGTGGGTGTTGATTGAAATAGGGGCTGATGCCATTGGCTTCAGTGGAGGGTTTTGATGAAGCTGTAGTGGCGTTGGGCAAGTGGCGGGGGTGCCCGGTTAGTGGGGATTTGGGGTTTGTTCAATCCCTTTCTTCCTCTCACTTTCTGGTTGTATTTGAGGAGGAAAAAGATAATTGGAGGCTGAAATGGGGATTCTGATTCAAGTCGAGATGAAGTTTTGGGATTCTGGGTTGGTGTTTTCTTTCTTCATCTTCTTCTCTTCTTATTTGGGATTCTGGGTTGGTGTTTCCTTTCTTCATCTTCTTCTCTGTCAACTATTGTAATTTCATAAATGTTGTTTTTATCTCACTGTCATGTACACGTTGTTCCAATAAGATTCTAATAGCGTTGTATGATCCTTTATTGCTGTGCATTCTATATGTCCTCTTGATAACATTTGGTTGAATTATTGATAAATTTATGAAACGCTCTGCTGCTAATTTTGGTCTGCATTTTATAATGCGCATATTTCAGACTAGGGGCTTCCTTGACATAAGAGACACTGTTCGATGTGTTGAACTCGCCATTGCAAATCCGGCAAAAACCTTGGGGAGTTCCGAGTCTTCAATCAATTTACTGAGCAGTTCAATGAATGAATCGTTGGCATATAAAAATAAAAGCAAGAACATGAAGGTGGTTGAAAGAGAAGAAAGGGTTGAGAAGAAGATAAATGTTCTTTACTTTTTGGATTGATGCTTGTTAAGTGGGAAGAAATTTGAGGAAGATGATGATGAAGATGAGGAAGATGATGATGATAAAAAGAACTTTAATTGTTTATTTAAAATTAACTTAATTATAAAGTACTTTGTTGTTTTTAATTTTACTTAGCAATTTTTTATTTTTAAATAATTTCTGAGTTTTTTTTGCAATTTTTTTTTTGTTAATTTTTTACAAAAACCGTTAAATATTGGAGGAAATAGTGACGGAGGACTAAAACTGCTGTCGTTTGACAAAGTGAGAGACCATTTAGGCTAATTTTTTTTATTAGGGATCAAAAGTGTCAAATCGTAATAAGTGAGACCAAAAGTGCTATTAAGTCAAATTAATTTAATATTTTGACCTAAAACTTATCGACTTTTCCTGGTAAGTAGTGTAATATAGATTTTCTCATAATGGTTGGATTGGTGGTATTTCCACTGATATTTTGTAGTTCTTCATAGATGAGCAGAGGTTGTATACATGGAATTCCTCTAGTTTGTGCTTTTACTGTGGATACAGCACCAGCTGTTAGCTTATTTTTCATGTGTTTTGTTGTGAAGTTATCTTTCAGTGAAGTTGAAATGGTCCAAAAGCAACCAATGGGTTTGAGAATCTGAGTATTAATTTGAAGCATTGTTTTGATTTCGTATGTCTAACCAGAAATTCCATCACTTTCTCTCAAATGCTATCACTTTGTATGTATTTTAACTTATTAAATCAAATCATCTGATAATTTTGCTTGTTCCCATGCATAGATGGCACCGAAGCAGCAAATTAGAATCAAGCTTAGATCTTACTGGGTCTGGGTGCCCTTGATAGAGGATTCCTGCAAGCAGATATTGGATGCAGCAAGGAATACCAATGCAAAAACAATGGGTCCTGTGCCTTTACCTACAAAGAAACGAATTTACTGTGTTCTTAAATCCCCACACGTTCACAAGGATTCTCAGTTCCATTTCGAGATCAGAACTCATCAGCGTCTCATTGATATTCTATATCCTACAACTCAAACAATAGATTCTCTGATGCAATTCGATCTTCCTGCTAGTGTTGACGTGGAGGTCAAGCTCTAAATATATTGGTTCCCAGGTTGCTAAACCATCTTGAATCTGCGTGAACTTCAGGGATAATTGACAGATGTAAGACCCTCAATTTCTTATAATTGCACTTTGGTCTCTCAAATTCTAGTAATTGTACTTTGATCCCTTGAATTTTAATAATCATATCTTAGTCTTTGGACTATTCTGAATTCGAAAACGTGCCCTTGGTTGACCTCTTAATTGTGTTTGAATTCAGATTTTAAATGGGAATCATGGGAATGAAGAGACTTGATGGCTTGGTCTGGAGTTTTAATGAGTTTTGATGGGGAATAATGCTGCATTATTGTGATGTTTGGTCGACCCTTTCTCTCTTTCTTGGGGCCGGGATTTCAGACCACTATTTGTGGTGGTTTCTCATTCTTGCTTTCCTTCATTCCAAAGTGTTAAACCTAATCTCAAGTGCTGAAACTTTTTGAGTCTTGTGCTGCTGATGCTGCTCCTCCTTCTTCCCCATTTGTGATCAAGTTTTGCTTTTCCAATCTTCTCCAAGAGTGCTTGGTGTTGTTCCTTTGGTAGGTTGTTCATACTCTCCATTTCTGAATTCATTTGTCCATTCCTTTTCTCTCTTCCTAGAGTTCTAACTCCATATTGTTCCAGCACTCTTTTCACTCAACCTACTCGAGTTTTCTCTCCATCATTGAAGGACAAGGGTTATGCTTCACTTCTTCTTGATCAAACAAGCCAAGCAAGGTTGGTCTCTTTCTCTTGTCTTTATGTTGGAACCCTTGCTATTTTGTTATTCATACAACCTTGTGTTTTAGAAACCCGTGTGTTTTGAAAGAAACTTGTCCTTTAATCGTTTATATAATTTGTTTTGTCCATGGAAAAGCTTCGGTTTTGAAAAAGTAGAGTTTAAAATGATTTTCCATGAAAAACTGCTGTTCTGGGCTCTCTGGCTGGGAGCCAGCACATGGGCGCTGGCCTCCCAACGCTTGGGTGCTAGGGTTCTGCCTAGGTTCGTGTTGCCAGACAAGGAGCCAGCGCATGGGCACTGGCATCCCAGCGCATGGGCGCTGTGCCCCTGTCAGCCAGTTTGTTATTTTATTTTCAATTGTTTAAAATCCTTTTGAGGTTGATTTCCACCATTCCAATGGTTGTTAATTGTTATGTATATGTGTTTTATCTTGCAAGGTTGGAGATCAAGTGTATGAAACCCGTATGACGGTAAGGGTAACTCATTGTAGAATTGTCTTAACGATTTGTGATGTATTGTGGATTGATTGTTGAGAATTTTGTTTGTGCCTTGCTTTTGGAATTATTTGGACTCGTTGTTGATGTTGTAACATGATGTAAATGATTCATTTGTTGTTGAGGTCTGGTGAAATTAATTGAGTTGTATTGTTTTAAACATGAAGTTGATTATTCCTATGTTGAAATGACTATATTTGCATATGATGAAACTATGACTAAGTAGAGGTCTGAACTGTTGGTTCATGATGTTGATATTTATTTTGTCATAGCATATGCATATATATAGGATGTTTAAGGTTGATGTGACGACACTTTGTCGCGTGGGATCTTCCTTGGGCGATGTGGTGGATTGTTGTCCCATGTGATCGTCCTGACCCTGTTTGGGTAAAATTCTGTCCATAGTTATGCATATAGCTATTGAGGACTAACATGCATGGTTGTGTGATATTTAATTGAGAACTCATGTATATTTTTCGTGGTTGTTTCTGTAATTTCCTGTCTATACTGCTGATTATAATTGTTGTTTGTTGTATCACAATTACTGTTAATTATTCTTGTCCTTGGAGTTAACCCTTTCTGTTTGTTGTTTGTTGATTGGGAGCTTAATGCCACAGACAACCAAGGCAAGGATTTGCATGAAGAAGAATATTGTGAATTAAATGCTTATTGATGAAATAGATTGATGGGGTGTCAACCGAAAGAAGAATATTGTGAATTAAATGCTTATTGATGTTATTGTTTGAGATTGTTCCTTGAGCGGACGATCTAATTGTATTTGATTGACTAACAAAATTTCTTGTTGTTTTCTGGATTAACTGTTAGCTTTCTTATGAACAGGAGTAAGAGGTTAACAAACCAGGATACAGTAATGGCTGACCAAAATGCGATGAATCATATGGCTGCTGCCATCACTAATTTGACTACCCTGATGACGCATCAGGCGACCGTTGTTGCGGCTCGTGCGGAGGAGGAAGCTAACTGGGCTGCTGCTAGTGCTGCTGCACAGGCTCAGCAGGCGGAGCGGGAGCAGGCTTCTGCTTTGACTAGAGGACTACATGATTTTAAGAGACATGATCCATCAAAGTTCTCTAGAGGATATGATCTTGAGGAGGCTAACCTATGGCTATAGGAGATCGAGAAGATCTTCACCTTCTTACAAACCCCTGCGACAACCAGGGTGAACTTCGCTGCTTTGTTAGGTGAAGCGAAGAACTGGTGGAACGGAGCTAGTGCGATGATGGTAGCAGATCATCAGGCGATTAGATGGGAGGCAATCAAGGAAGCTTTTCTGGTGAAATACTTTCCCAGAAGCGCCAGAGTTGTAAGGGAGAAGGAAGTTACAGAGCTAAAACAGGGGAGCATGTCGGTAGCCGAGTTTGCTGCAAAGATGGAGTCTTTAGCCAGGCACTTCAGGTACTTTTGAGACCAGATAGACGAGGGGTTCATGTGCGAGCTCTTCGTAGATGGGCTAAACTATGAGTTGAAGCGGGTTGTGCAACCATTGGGAATTGCGCGCTATTAGGAGCTGGTAGAGAAGGCTAAGGGCATAGAGGCCATTGATGATCGTAGAGGCAAGCAACAAGGGAGCGGAGGACCAGTCAGGTCCCAACCAGCTAGGAATGGCAAGGGAAAGAAGCCATACCAGCTCCCAAAGCCAAGGAGCGTACTTTTGGGTCGGATCGACCGACTGGAGGCAACTTGAGCATTCATGGAGCGCCGAAGCCAGTAGAAGAAATCGTCTATTAGAAGTGTAATCAGAAGGGACATTATGCTAACAACTGTGCTGAGAAGTCCATTATTTGCTGGAACTGTCACAAGCCACGGCATGCTGCTAGAGATTGCCGGATTCTAAAATCTGAGGGTGCTGTTAATGCTGTTCGTGGGAAGAACCATGTCGCTCACGGTAGAGTTTATAACATTACTGGAGTGGCAACTGATGATGCTAATGGACTGATCAAGGATCGTTGCGACATTGCGGTATACCCCTAACTGTACTTTTTGATTCAGGTGCTACTCACTCCTTTATTGTTGTTGATTGTGTGTGTAAGACCCTCGATTTCTTGTAATTGCATTTTGGTCCTTGGAATTCTTATAATTGTAATTTGGTCCCTTGAGTTTTAATAAATATATTTTAGTCCTTGGACTATTCAGAATTTGAAATCAGCTTTAATGGGCTTAATTGTATTTGAAATCAGTTTTTCAATGAGTATTATAGGATTTGATGAAGCTTAATGACTTGGTCTTGGGTTTAATGAGTTTTGATGAGGAATGATTCTGATTTATTGTTGTGTTTTGGTCGACCCTCTCTCTTCTTTGAGGCTGGAATCTTCAGACCACTATTTGTGGTGGCCTCACTCTTGGCTATTCTCATTCTCAAGTGTTAAACCTAACCTCAAGTGCTGAAATTCTTCTGAGCTTTGTGTTGCTGTTGTCTCCTCTCTTTCCCTCCATTGGTGATCAAGTTTTGCTTTTCAAATCCTCTCCAAGAGTTCTCGGTGTTGGTCTATTGGTAGGTTGTTCATACTCTTCCAATTTCTGAATTCTTTGGTTCATTTCCTTTCCTCTCTTCCTAGAGTTCTAACTCAATGTTTTTCCAGCACAATTTCCACTCTACCTACTCGAGTTCTCTCTCCACCATTGAAGGAAAAGGGCTGTGCTTCACTTCTTCTTGATCAAACAAGCCAAGCAAGGTTGGTCTCTTTCATTGTTCTTGTGTTGGAAACCTTTGTACTCTTCCTTTTAACACAATCTTGTGCTTTAGAATCCCTTGTGTCTTGAAAGAAAATTGCTTATAAAATCTTAGAACCTTGGAAATATTGGTGTTTGATGTTCTGGAAATCATTTCTATGAAAATCCTATGTTTAAAACTTGTTATGGACTCCTTTCTGCATGACAAATGTGTGTTTTGGACCCCTTATACAGGGGGCCACACAAGTGCGTGGCCACCCTGCGCACATGCGTAGGGCCTCTGCTCGATTCTGGAAATTTTCCATAATGGCCACGCACATGCGTGGAAGTACCTGCGCACATGCATGGGGCCACTAGTTGTGTTTTGCTGTTTTTTTTCTTAAAAACCCCATTTTGGCCAATCGGTTTCTAGTTTCTTTTAAGGTTGATTTCCACATATTCAATGGTTGTTTGATTGTTATTTATATGTTTATCTTGCAAGGTTGGAGATCAAGTGTATGCAACCCGTACGACGGTAAGGGTAACCACTATCTGGGTTAACCCGTGCAAGACACGGGTAATTTTGGATAAAGTTAATGTGTGTGGAATGGTTTATTTTTTTAAGAACTGCCCCATTTTGGTAATTTTAGATGCTACTTTATCTTTGCTTCACATTTTGTAAGGCAAATTTGTAACAAATAAAATGCCACATGCTTCTTTTGTTACTTTTATCATCATGTCTTTCTTGTAGTTTATTTTAACATTAAAACATTTTGTGGCGGTCAATTTGGCGATCTGAAACCGCCAGAAATTGTTGGGGCATGTAAAACCGGCACTTAGGTAAAAAACGCCACAAATACGTTTGTGGCATCTGGGAAGGTAGCAAACACGTGACTACCAGTGAAACACTTAGTGGCGGTTATAAACCGCCACAAAGTGTAAAAAAGACTGCCACTGAAAAATACTTTTTTTATAGTGACTTTATTCCATCGTCTCTAGGAGCAAATTTTCAATAATACCATAGCATTGAAATTTTAGTACATCTTATGTTCTTTTTAAAAAATTTAGAAACAAATAGTTAAAGGGCTTAAATATGTTTGGGGTCCCTAACATATGAAAGTGAATCAATCTAGGTCCCTGAAAAAATAATTTGCAAAATGTCATCCCTAACAATTTTTTTTAATCAAATTAAGTCCTTTTGACCAATTTTGACTAGTCAACATGGATTTTTACTTAGTCAGCACCTCCACATCATCTCTCTAATCCTACATGGAATTTTTATTTATTATTTTCAGCCACATCAGCTTCTCTCTCTCATCCACCAGAACCCTAATCCTCTTCCATCCAACCGCCACCATCCACTTTCCCTTCTCCCTCACTTCATCTTCTTCCTCTCTATTTCTACCACTGAGCCACCTTCATCTCAAACAGCCACCACTGTCGACGCCTTCTCCTCTCATCAGCAAACCAACATCACCATTACTTGAGCCTAGCAGCACAATCCTCTCCAAACCTTCATTTTTGGTTCAACCACAAACAGAGTCATCATCTCAAGCCAGTCCCTTCGCACCCACCAACAACTCCATCAAAACCTTCTTCTCTGAATCGAATCCGAAGAAGAAGCAGAGGTACCCATCATGGTGTCGCCGCGCCACCCATCCCTGCACCTTGCCGTCGCCCGACCACTTTTCGTCGTCACTTGCGTCGCTCGTTCACCATTGCTGTAAGACCCTCAATTTTTGAGTATTTATATTTTGGTCCTTGGATATTTTATAATTAGGTTTTTGTCCTCTAAGTTTGGATAATTGTACTTTAGTCCTTCGACTAGTCAAAAACTGAATTGGAATTCACTAATTAAGAGCTTTGAATGATGTTTTGAATTCGGATTTCTATTGGGGATATGATGGTTTGGCTTTGAGGACTATAAGAATAGTTTTGTTATAGTTTTAACAAGATGAGTCTTGGTTTAGTGGTGGAGACTTAAGCATTTGATTGGCATGTCTTGTATTCGAATACTAGTGAGGTAGGTTTTTAATTTATGCAGATTTTGAGTGTGGGGGATGAATATTTCAAATTTGAAGTTGAGACAAGGATATTAATGAGTTAAATGAGGTTTTTGGGAGTTACAAGCTGAGTTTGAATGGACTGAATGGGTGTTAAGTGATTTTAATGCTTGTCGGGAGTTACAAATGGCTAATAAGGGGGTGTAAAGTGAGTTTATGGCTTGGTCTATGAGTAAATGATCAATAAATAAGGTGAATTCTGAATAAGAAGGAGGCTTAGGTCGTGCTCCTTCTCCCTTCCCCTTGCAACTATTTTTCCTTGAAGTATAGTGGTTGTTTCCTTGTTCTTCCTTCACACAAAGTGCTAAGAAACCCAAAATGTTAGAGTTGATTTTTATGGAGTTTTGCTGAACCTTGGAGCTTTGGGTCGACCTTGTTTCTTCCTCTTGTGGTGTTCTACCTCTTTCCTAATCCTTTCTCAAGAACCCTTGAGGTTAGCTTTATCGGTAAGTGATTGATCCTTTCTAAATTCTGAGTTTTGGTGATCAACCTCTCGTTCTTTCTAGGGTGTAACTAGTCTTGTTTCTACCTTTTTTTTCCACCAAGCTCAAGGTTCCTTGCATTCTTGGAGGTCTGGGGTCGTGCCATATACCTTCTAGATCAATTTTCTTAATAAGGTCGGAGGACAAGTTCATGCAAAGGAGTAAAAGGTAAGGGTAACTCAGTTCTAGGTCGAGTTAGTGGTGTTTTACCTATGATTTTGTATTGGAGACTATTCTGTTTGTTTATGATGAAATTGTTGGTATTTGTGATACATGCTTTGATTATTATATGTTATTGATGATGTTGTGAACTGGATTTTGGAAAATGGATAATTTACGTTGTACAATGAACTGTTGGTTCGTGTGTTGATTGTTATGGGTTATGACATGTGCGTTTGGAAGGATGATGAGATGGGGAATTGTCCCATGTGATCATGCCTAGTGGATGAGTTTTGGAAGGATGATGAGATGGTAATTTGTCCCATGTGATCATGCCTAAGGTAGATGAGATGGTAATTTGTCCCATGCGATCTATCTTGAGTTCAGTGAGAGGGTAATTTGTCCCCTGCGACCGTTCTTGTAAGACCCTCATCTTTGTGTGATTGTATTTTGGTCCCTGTGACTCTTTTGATTATAGTTTGAATCTTTTGAAGTATATTGATTATACTTTGTCTTGAATTATTTAGTAATTCGAGTTAGTATTGGGTTGATATATTTATTTTTATTTATGAGAAATGTGTGTTTGAGTATGGAATTATGTATTGTTTAAGCCTTGGATGAAATGACGACGTTTTGAAAGGAAAGTTGAGATCGTTTGGTGGTTGAGATCGTTTGGCAGTTGAGATCGTTTGACTGATGAGAGATCGTTTGGTAAAGTTGAAATCGTCTGGTAGAGACTGTCTGGTAGAGATCGTTTGATAAAATTGGCAGACTGTTACTTCGTTTAGTTGGCAGACTAGGACTTCGTTTTGGTTTCGTTTTTCCTGGTCTGGTCAGCCGTTACTGTTGACTTTAAGAGATAAGTGTCAAATGCCTTGGAAATGATAAATTTCCGTTTTTATTGACTCTTAAGAGATAAAATGTCAGAATCATTAATGAGTATTAATGACTTGCCGTTTTCTTTGACTTAGAATATTTTGATCCTTTCTAAGTCGGTTTCCTCACTCTATAAATACAAACTCCGTCAGTACGTTAATCTTTTATTCTTTCTCACACCTTTCTTCTCTCCAAAGTAAGCTATAATCCTTGAAACTCTTCAGAAGTGTTATTATTAGTAAGTTGTTCGAACTCTTACTAATTCTGGAATTTCCATTGTATTCAATTTAGTTCATCTTCTTGGAGTTTAACTTGTTCTGTTTCCATTGCGGCCATATTATTCTTGTTCGTTGAAGATCAGAGCTGCTCGTTGTGAGTTCTTCTTGATTCGTAAAGGACAGAGTTGAAATTTCAAATCTCTTAATCATTTAGGCCATACAAGGTTGCTTTCCTTTCTAATCCTTACGTTAGAACTCTGTTGTAATCTTTGTGCTCCTAAAATATCCCTTGAAAACTATATAGAAACTGTTTTAAACCAATTTGGAAATGATTTCTATCTATAAAAAAGTTTGGGTTTTAAAGAAATGAGTTTAAAAGTGATTTTACGTAAAAAACTCCGATTCTGGACTCTCAGGTTGGGATCCAACGCAAGGGCATTGGGTTTCTTCGAGTTTTAACGTAACCAGACGATGGCCAACGCTTGGGCGTTGGGGTCTTCAACGTTTGGGCGTTGGGGGCACTCTGTTCTGCTCTGTTTTACGAAAAATTCTTGTTTCGGCCGTTTTGAGTTCTGTTTCTTTCCAGATTGTGTCCTTCCCTTAGGATAGTTAATTAAATGAGTTTATATGTTATTTCTAGGTTGAAGATCAAGTGTATGCAACCTAATCGAAGGTAAGGGTAACTTAGTCTTAGTGTTGTGTCATTTATGATATTTTTGTGATTCTGTTTTCAGAACACTGATTGTGATTGTTTATGAACTTGATTGAATATTGTCGATAATATTGCAGTACGTTGAATATGTTTGTTGACACTGAAATTGCTTTGGATATAACATGATGAATATATTTCCAAGAAAAATTGCCTATATTAAGCATATGTTGATACTATGACTGTGAAACGAGTGAACCGTTATTGTTCCTGAGGATGATGATTATTTATCATAGCATATGTATTATATATATGATTTTCAGGTTTTGATGTGGCGGCACTTTGTCCCGCGGGATCATAACCGAGGGTGATGCGATGGATAGTATTCCACGAAATCGTCCTGGCCCGGATACGGCAAAACTTATTGGCCATAGATTATGCATATAGTTATTGAGAACTAACAAGCATGACTATGTGAAATCTGAAATGAGTTGTTTGTGAAATATCAGTTGTTAGTATGGATGTAATTCACACTCTATTATTTATCACTGATTTCGTTTCTCATCATTGTATTAGTGATTTTACTTGTACTTGGAGTTAACCCTTTCTGCTTGTTGTCTTATTGTTTTGGCGATTCACGCCAGATGACCAGCGATGAGGGAAGACTTGAAGGCTGTTTTGATGCAAGCTTGAGGAACTTTTGGGGCAGATTTGAAGATGATGTTTAATTTCCGCTATTTTGTAAACATAGCACATGTGTGCAACATATTACTTTCATTACGTCATGTTTTCCTGGCTGTAATATTACTGACTATAGGCTACACTTATTAAATATATGTGAGACGTTATTTTGGAAAACTTGAGATGTTTTGAAAGGTTTTTATTTAAGTGTTATTCCGCGTTTTTCAATGTGACTCTCGACTTAAAAATTGGGCTGTTACAGTTCTCGCCGTTTTTGGGTGAAGTGTTGGCTAGAGTCTTGCATATAGAAATTGAAGAATTGGATTTGAGTTAGTTACTGTTTGGATAATGTTGTTTGGTTAAGTCGTTGTTACTGTATTTTGGAAAATACAATTACTATTATTTTATGTTCAAACATGCTGCTTGTTATTTATTATTTTAAGTGTTTGTGCGCTTAACGCCAGAGACAGACAGGGAGAGGATTTCTTTATCCCTTGAAGAGCATTGTGGAATCAGAGTGCGCAGCGGAAGCGTGGAGGATTCAAAAGAAGATGAACAATGTTAAAGAACTTCCATTGTTTTGTTATATTTTTGGGTTTGTTTGTTGAGCGTTTACTTTTGTAATAATACTACTTCGTTTCTACATCCGCGTAGTTATAATTAATATTTATGGGAATATTATTGATTAGATATTTTTGAGAGACAAAACCTTTTTGAAAAATTGAGTTGTTTTTCTGAGAGGTTTTAATTTTCGCGAATTTACTATATGACCCTCAACCCAAAATTGGGGTGTTACAATTGCGACCTCGCGCTGTGATGTTGCCGGATCTAGAATTGAAGAAAAGGAAGGGGAATCGAAATATTCCTGAAGGATAAGGAGAAGCAGAACCTAGATTGAGTTTTGGGTGCGATTATTGAGAATGATTCTTCAATTGAAGTTGGGGGGCAAAGGAGAAGAAGAACCCAGATTGAGTTATGGGTTTTCTGAGAGTGCGAGGCGCGCATGGAGGAGAAGGTTGGCGGTGGCGGCTGGTTGGGGGAAGAGGAAGGAGGAGTTTGTGTAATTAATTTCGAATTGTGGCCCACTCGTGCATCCTTTCAATTAATTTCAAACTTCACTTATCAATATACTGTCTTTCTTAGTTAGAAATTTTGGGTGATTATGGTGTGCACCAATTCAATAAGTGTTTATGTAAACCCTAGAAAATAGTTTAAGGGTATTTTAGTTTTTTTTAAATATTTTTAAATATTATTAGATATTAATAGTATTATTATTATTAAAATAAATATTCTTTGATGCTATTATTTAATGTTATTGTGATGTTTGGCCATTAGACATTTAATTAAGGTAAAAAGAAATATTTTTTCCTTATTTTGTGGTGATATGTGAATTATGCAATATTTCCTAGGGGAAACATTTATTGTTTTATTTGTATGATAATATGTGAAATATAAGATGGAGAAAAAATAATAATATTGGTATATTATTATGAGAGGGCCGAATTTTATTAACAAAAAGGGAGAAAATAGTTTTTGTTTTATTAAATTAAATTGGGATAATTCTGAGGAATATTCCACGAACCTTCTAATTATTGTATTTAATTAAAATAATTAAATAGAAATCAGAAATTAAGGTTAAACGAATCTAGACGCTATAGTTCTCTTACCTCTTCGAAAATTCATTCACCAATGAGCAGAAAACTATTCCCCTCACTTTAGAGAGAAACTCGAGTTCTCCCTCACATCGAAAGAGTTCTCTTTTTGATTTTCAGTTTGTTAGAGTTTAATCATAGTCTTCTTCCCTTTCTCTCTCAAGATTTGAAACTCTCTCTCTTTGTTGGTGGATTTTTCTCCTTTCTTCTTGTATTTGAGGTTGGTGAATTTTTTCTCTATGTGTAATCTTTAGTTTCATATAGTGAACATATTAGAAGCATCAAGATTATAAGGGTTGGGGTTAAAGGTTTGGTTTCTCATGAAAGTTTATGTTTTTGTTGTTTGTTCATCATAGTTCTTCGTGAAATATCACAAGATGATGGAGTAAATTGTCAGTTTGATCTAAAAAGTTAAAAAATCTCTTCCCCCATGTGTTGTTGGCCGCGACTATAGTGTAGATTTATAGGGTTTTAGTTGTTTTTTCTCTTATTGATTTTATGATGGAGATTTTGTAATTAAATGATTGTTATATTTTTTTGTTGTTATTATCAAAATTAGGAACTTTAAATTTGAATTCAAATTTGAAAATAATTAGTTATTATGTTTATAATATATTTAGATTTAGTTTGTTTCTAGGATATTATTAATTAAGAATAGATTTAGTTGTTGGGAAAAATTAGATAATGGCTAATATATATATATATATATATATATATATATATATATATATATATATATATATAGGATATATGTGAAATTTTTATTTGATAAGTAGAATTTCAAATTTGAATTTTGAGAAGATATTGTGTTAACACTTAAAATTAATTTTGAGATTAAGTTGTTATTTTGGTAGTTAGAAAATTGAAAAAAAAATATAATATGTATGAAGGCTACGGGCCATATGTTCAAATAAAGGAGATGATTTATTTTATTTTTGAGCATTATATCTGAGGTTAATTTGTTAGAAAAATAATTATGTAAATTATTGGGTTAATAGGTCATAATTTTGATTAAGTATATATAAATATATGTGTGTGTATATATATAAATAAATAAATAAAGAGGAAGCAGTTTTTCTTGAAAAATAAAATAAGAATATATCTTTCTTGGTATTATTTGTTGTATTATTAAATGAGTATATATTTGATATGGTTTGGAAATTAAAAAGAAAAGAATATATCGGACTCAAGGTTATTAAATAAGGTTGAGGAACATTAAAAATTAACCTAAGGCATATTAGGGTTTGCATGTTCATGCATGCATGAGTTTCACGTAGAATTAATACGTTTATGTTATAATTATTGGGTGAAGGATTTTCCTCTCCTTTGGAGGACTCTGTTTTGGATTTTTAAGGACGAGTGTAAGTTAGGCCAAGGTAAAGGCACTCAGTTCTAGTATGGTATGCATGTGTGGAATGCTATGTGAATATGATGCTGAATATATGCTTATGTGATTATATGCTTTATATGCTTATTTATTTGATAATCTCATGCCTATGTACTTGTTTTAATGTCGCCTGTTAATAATGGTTCTTATTATTAACTTGAGATTATTGTTTTCCCCTTGTTGTTGGGTGGTTTGCTTAATGATGTTTCGACTAACTCATATGCATGATTTTGGGTTCTTTTGACTGTTTCTTTGACCATGGTTCCTTGAGCGCACGACTGTTTCCTTTGTCAACTGCTCCTGTGTTTTGGTTCGCATGACTGTTTCTTTGTCTGTGGTTTCGTAAGTGGCGCACCATGAAAACAGAGATTACCCTCATTTCCTGGAGTTGCCGTGGTCGTCCCGTCTTCCTAGAGTTGATGAAAAACCTTATCGCGACCATTTAGTTTCTAGTGGCATCCTAGTCTAACCCTAGGGGCGTTTTCATAATTGGACTTCCATAATTGATATATTAAATGATGGTTGATTAATTATCTTAGTATTTATTCACATGTTCAAATATGGAGTCTTTGATTGTTGAGTTGACCCTTACTTGTTTGAATGCTTGTTGTGCGGGCGCTTATCGCCATATGGAGGCGTACTCGTTTCACCAGGTGTCGTATCCGAGGCACGAATAGATCCAATTACTTGAGCGTGAGGTTGGCGACGTATGGAGCTTCAGTCGGATCTATTACACTGCTACTTATACCGTTTGGATTAGGACTATCAGACGAGATCGTTATGGATTGACATGGATACTTGTTATCACCGAGGGACTATTTGCATCACTGTTCCTCCACGACGTATTCTTGACGCTATTAATTCTTTTGATGATATTTTCTACGAGCGCCGCCCAGAGGACCCGCTGGTCGACAGGAGAGTGACATTTTCTTCTGAGGAGGACCTTCCGTCAGAGGTGACTGCTGAGCGACTGACCTAGTGGTGTAGGAAGAGGATGGATTTTTAGCGTCGGCGTGAGCGATTGGAGCGTTTGGTGGCACGTCGTAGGGTTTCTTGGGGTTCCATATCATAGTCTTCTGTTTTTAGGGTTATCACTTCTGAAGGATCTACATGCGTGTGGTTCTCAATTGTGTTGATAGTAGTTTACTTTTCAGTCGTTTACTCATTTCTTGAATAATTTTGCCTTGAGGTGGTTTATATAAAAGTTTTGTTTCAGTTTTAATTTCCACTACCTTTTGTGAGTTTTTTATTTGTTTATATTTACAATAATAGCCCTCGTAAAAATCGGGGCGTTACAATTTACCCTTGCACCATCATATTTCCACTTGAAATACTACAATGTCTCTATCTTTAACCTCTTAACAGAATTTGCAGAGCCACTATCGCCGCCACTCCAAACTAGAACGTTGTCACCGTTGTCATCACCAAACAAGAACACTGCCATCACTGCCAAACGAAAACAACACCATCGCTATCAACACTTACACGTTGTCAACACTTACACCGCCATCACCAAACAGAAACACCACCACCACTACACTCTTCATCCACCATACTTATCTATGTAAATCTTTCCTCCGCCACCTCCTCCCTCACCGGTGACATTTCTGGTAATCCCACCCTTCTTAAACCCCTAGAAAAACCCTCAACGTGAGCCACCAGTCGCATGCAATCACCAACCCTGCCATATTTCGTCCCTCTATAGTACCGCACAAATCACGACGATCTACATCTCCTCTCCTTGCCATCCTTCATCGACCAGGGGTTCTGTTTACGGTGCGGCCAAATTTGGAGCTGAGGATCCCAGTGGTTGACCTGAGACAATGCTTCTGCAATGGTGACGACGTGTCTGAGACCTTCAAGCTTCTCTTCTCTTGAGCTCACAAAAGATCTAAGGTTTCGCTGCCATCTCTGTTTCCCTCTTCTTTTTCTCCCTTTTCAGATCGAGGATTTAATTTATGACTTCTCGTGTTTGATATTGGTTTGGGTGTTAAGGTGCCTCTAAGGCTTCCGTTTGAGGTGGTTTGCGGTCGGCACCCTCAACAAGAGAGGATTCAGCACTGTGGTCGCCACGGTGAGTGTTAGAGTCAATTTCCCTTCTGTCGAACTCCTCTGCCGACGTCGTTCATCTGTGTGTTTCGCTAGGTATGATGCAGGTGTTGCAGAGGATGGAGCTGATGTGCCATTGCCATTGCTTCTTGAATGTCAGATTTGGTTCTAATAGGAAACCACCGCCTCAAGTGGTTTGTAGTGTGTGGGCGGCGAGCTCCAGCGCCGAAGAGTACGTGAAGCGGCGGTGTGGGTTTATTTCAAAAAAAATCTGATTGAGGGTATTAGGGTAATTCTATATATTAATCTAGACCCCTCAAATTTTAAGTATTATATTCAAGGGTTAAAATGAATGGTGTACGAATAGACCACCTAATTAGGTGGTCACACTAGGGCTGTGCAATGGTCGGGTTCGGGCCCGAACCTCGATTTTGGTCAGGTGAAAACGCCCAAACCACCAGACCCGCCACCATCCGCCAGGAGGCGGTTGCTTGGTTTCGGATTGAGCGGGTTGCAGTTACGTCGGCTCGGTTTCATCAGTTGCAGATCCAAAAGAAGATTCAAAAAAATTGAGAAGATGAGGAAGAAGCCCAGATCGAGCCAGATCAAGACCAATTGAGACCAAACGAACTCAGATCTAGAGGAAGAAGCATGAATGAGGAAGAAGCCCAGACCAAGCTATGGAGTGGATGGAGCTTTGGTTCACTAGGCGAGGAGAGAAAGAAGAGAAACCAGAAGGGGAAGGTAGCGCCACTGTCGAGAAGAGAGAGTGGGGAAGATTGGCAGATTTAGAGCAATAGTGAAAAGAGTGGGGAATGTAGTGTCACCGTCTGATTCAGAGCGGCTTTGAATGGGTAGGTCTTGTTGCTTGAGATTTAGAGATTCATAATGGGTACGGTTTGTGGCATGAGATTAAGTGGATACAAAAAACATATTGGGTTATGGGTTGGGCCTTGACATAAATCATAAGCTGGTGTGCTTTGGTCGGATCAGTTTCTGAAGGGAAGAAAATCTCAAATTGAGTCCGATCGTTAAAGCTTCTCGGATTCCTCAGTTTAACATTCGCCCAAACCAACATCCGAACCGACCCGGTCTGAGAAGCCAAATTTAATTAGATTCATCGGTTTTCGGACGAACCCCGGGGTCCATAGACAGCTCTATTGCACGCCATAATCACCCTTATTTTGGAGAGTTTTCAGTGAATTCATAGAAAATAAATGACAAATGTTGCCTGAAATGATATAGTGAACATGATAGATGTTCACTAGTTTCAATGTTGCTCAGCATAGCCATTGAGCTGAGTTGTCGGACGTAGCGATCAAGAACTAATTAACGAAGGAACATTGAATTCTTCCAAAAAATGGTATACTAAACTTAGGCTATAAAGTGAAATTACTCAATGCATATGGTGTCTACAAAGGAAACCCGGAGAGCACACCATATGTTCTGTTGTGCAGCAATTATCAAAGAAAAATGGGGCCAATGAGTTTGGTGGAGCACCAGGGAGATTGGGGAATTGCCTCAAACTTTGATGCTAGGTTTAATGAGTTAAGGAACGAAATGGTCATCATTTTCATGAACACATCCAATGCCACATTTTAAACACGTCACTTCACACAAGAGTTTAATTGGACTTAAAGCGTGAATAATACACAAACGTATCTGCTATATTCTAAAATTTAATTTCTTTTATTAAAAGAATTGATGATGATAATGATCAAACTCTAGATTATTTGGTGATAGATGGTCTGATATATTAGCTCTCCAAAGGAACTTCGTCCACATATTTGAGTGGCTGAACAAGGTAAGTGGAGGTGGTGCCAAATATTGCGCACTGATTCCACTCCTCAAAGGTTCAAAGAGAAGTTATGGAGTCATTTTTAATAAAGAAACTACTTTTGTTAAAGTGACTTGGAGAGAAAGAATCACAAGAAATGCTTGAACTATTAAATAAAATCACCACTTTCTCATTATTGTTGTACATGACAACAAAGTGATCGGCTTTTGAAAGGGTGGTAAGCCAGGAGGAAGATGCGGTGGACTATTATTCTTTTGATTAATATAAAGAAGACAACGAAGCATGGAATAATTCTAGGAATTGATTTTATGCCCGGAAAGGTGAGAAAAGAAGAGAATTGAAAAAAGTTATAAATTTAATATAAAATATATTATAGAAAGATAGAGATAAATAGAAAATTTTGATGTTTAGGAAGAAGTTTTTGTGAATAGCTTTCAAAATTGATTCCGAATACAATAAAAATTAACCCGAATATGCTATTATATAGATGTCATAATTGATTCCAAGTAGTAATAATGGAGTTCCAAAATGGAACAAGATATAACTTTCATCTTTTGCTTTCATCCACGCGGCGGTGAAGCTTCGGTTCACCTCGAGCACACAAGGAGTTATGGAACAAAACAAAAGCCTATCTGTGGAAATGAGATTTTTTTTATCTTCTTTGGTTGCTTCACACACAAGGTGTACAAAGACAATGACACCGCATCCATCCATATGGCTAATGCAATGTATAGTTTACTTCTTCCAATGAATAAAAATTTTGGTGAGTTCTCACCACCGTGTGACAGAGCATATCTCTTAGATCAGAGTTTGTTCACATTTATACTTACAGATTGTTCTCATATCAAGAAATTGAACACAGGATCTTACGGAGTCACTCCTTCTTACTATCAATTGTTTTATCAGAAAAAATTTGTATAGTTTACTAATGTGTTACCATTTATTAGACAAAAAAAAAAAAAACGTGTCGTCATTTATCTCTAAGTGGTCTCAAGCACGATTAAGGAATTGGCACGCACGATTAAGGAATTTGACAAGCAAGTAAAACAGCAGTGATTGCTTTTCTTAATTGATAAGCTTCCCATTAAGGATTTGGCACGCACGCATTTACCGCAAGAAAAAGATTACAAAAGCATAATTTCAAAGTACACTAGAAAAAGTGGCCACTAATTCAATTCTTCTGCTCCGGAAGACACGTAAATCTGAATATTTAAATTCTGCCAAACTAAAGGCTTCTCCACCAAGGTTGGATTTCCTTTTAATCCTTCCAAAATCACCTACCAAAGTTCCAAACACTGCTCATTTGTGTACAGCCATCAAGCTTCATTAATTCATTCTCTTTATAAAAACCAGTTAGGCTAGATTACCATTAGTAAGTCATATATACGCTCCAAGTATGAACATCATTAAACACTTAAATAAACACGTTTGAACACATGAACTTCAAACTTGTATACATATTCATTAAAAATGTTGACTAGAAAACAAATGTGTCCAACTAATATTTCAACAAAATGACATTTTATATGGTACACATTCATTAGACTTTCATATTTTTTATAACGAACTTTTATAATTTATAATTTAGTTTTTTAAACCTTAGAAGGGCCAAACCCGGAGTAACGGCCTTTAATAACACTCAGATATTCATTTTCAGTTTACATCAAAAGTTTTATTTCTTTGACAAAAAAATAAGTTCTATTTCTTACTAAAAAATTGGGACTCAATCAAAGCGAAGTGTTTCCATTGTATCAATTATCTTAACCTTCGTAATCAATAAATGATCCGAAAAATAAAATACCAGCAATTGATCCCATAACTACTATTAATTCAGCAGGTGAAGCTTCGTTAACATCAAGGCGTGTAAAACATCAAGGCGTGTAAAACAGAGTGTGTAAAACATCAAGGCGTGCAGATCCCATAGCTCAATTTCGTTTCGCCAAAAAGTCTAAATTGACTTGAATAGATTTCAACATCTTCCAGGAAATTAGATCCAGTGTGAAAACCATCACTTCAAAAAATTAAGCGGCATACACAGAAAACGAAGTAAAAAAAGAAGAGGCAGATAGCAAAAATTCAAATATAGTAGAATAAATCGATTATGTACCAGAAACAATGATCACAATCATAGTAGTAATGCGCTCAAATCACAAGAAAAAAACAAGATCCAGAAATCAACATATATAATCTCTAGCTACAGCAGCACTACATAGAAATCGAGAAGAAAGAGAGAGAGAGAGAGAGAGAGAGAGAGAGAGAGAGAGAGAGCGATATATATACTACTAGTACTAGTCAGGTCTCAGCCTCTACTAAAAATCCACACAGGTAAGAGAGAAAATCCATCCGCAAACTCAGATCCGGAGAGCAGAGCCGAAGGCGAGAGCTGCGACGGCGGCAACGAGGCCAGCAGCGAAGGACGGAGACACAGCGGAGGCCGGAGAGGCAGGGCTAGGAGCCGGAGCCTCGGCGGCGCTGGCGACGGAGATGATTGCGACGAGCACCGACATTGTGGCGAGAAGCATCACTTTGGTGGAAGCCATGTGCTCTTCTTCGGTTTAGGGTTTGTAGGGTTTTCTTTCGCTTGGACCACAAAAGTTTTGTGAAGAATGGTAGTGAACATGGGAAAGAGGGAGGGAATGGGTTTATATAGTAGGAGGGGAAAGGGAGCGGTTACGGGCAGGTCGGGTAGCTGCCCGAAGTACAGACTGGCGATAGGTTAGTTGCCAGCTGGATCTGCTTCTGCTTCTTCTTCTGTGGCGTCTTCTCAACATATTCAGAATCAGATTTCACATGGCTCCTTTTGCAACAAATAAAAAAAGCCATTAAACCACGTCTTTGCACCTAAACCACTAAGCTCCACTCGCGTGCCCTCTAATTATCAACGCGGTTCCTACTATTGGTCAGGATATGTCTTCAGGATTTTTGGTCGTTCTGCAACTCCAACGCTAGGCTTATTTTAGGTGGAGGTCCAAAGCTCCATTCCTTTTTTTATTCTCCCTTATAGCATAATAACATAACACTACGGAGAGCTTAAAATTAAGCTTCGTTCCTTGCATAAAAATCTGCTTTTTTGAGAGTTTACATTGAAAAACTATTGTTTCTCTTACCTTCATCAACCGATTTTCAATTAAAAAATATAAACATATGTAATATTGTGGGTTCCAACTAAAAATAAAATAAGGAACCGTGATTAGAATAAAATCCAGTTCTTTATGAATTCCTTATATCCTATGTGGCACGTTGAGCCCACATGAATAGTGATTAAGGAACCAAAAAAAGCTCCATGGTTGGAGATGCTCTTACAAAGTGTTTACACCAAATTTTGGTAAACAAACATAATCTAATGTGAGGACTGAACTCAAATCTTTTTCATAGGCTCTTCGATAAACACGTTTTTCAAAATTGTTTAAATAAAGCTTTAAAGTTTAAGGATTAAGAACATGTGAATTTTAACCCAGAAACTTAAACAGTTGTTAACGAAAAAATTGGAATTCGACCCAGAAGTATTAAGCAAATGACATGAATTTAAATGAATAAATCATAAACATACATTGAATCATAAAGAAGAAAAATACGCTTGCATGAAAACAGAAAAACATGAATTAGAATTGCATGAAAGCATAACATTGCATAAATAAAGAATGGTTTCAGCAAATGCGAACAATGAATCCCAGAATCGTTGTGTAGTCATGGTGATTTGGACCTTTTAAGCATACTTGGGTTTTCGAGTTATGATTTGCAGCCCTTATTACAATTACAGAATAGCTATTTATAGACTACAACTCCGAACTGCCTCTGACGGCTAAATAATAAAAAATGAATGTGTGGCTTCTGATATGTCGTCATCGACGGTCCTTAGCTTTCCCACGTGTCTCTATCTTGAAGTTTTCAATAATTGCACAACTGCTGATAATTGCTTTTCTCGACTGACGTTATGTAGTTTTCATCACAACATATTCTGGCTAAGTTATTTCTCATATTTCGACCCAAATGATATAGGTCTCGACAAGAATATATTCATATTATTACTCTCAACACTTAGCTAATTTTTTAATGTTTTTATGGCTGAGAAACAACTTCTGATGTCGAGAAAGATTATCTTCTGCTATTAATCTTTTATAACCTTAACTTCACACTTATTAAAGTTTCTGGCTAAAAATGCCCCCAAAAATGTCATTTTTCGAATGAAATTAACTCTGAAGAAAGATGACATTTTTTAGTCGAAAACAAACCTCTGAAATTAAACCGTTCCAAACGGTTCCAATACCCACGATCTTGAGTAACTGCAACACGTTTCACTCACATACCCACGTTCTATAGCAGTAACTCCATCATTACATCTTCTAAAAACGTGCAATTGAAGGGAATTTAATGTTAAAATAACTTCTTGCTTGGTGGACTCCAAAATCTATCACATTCAACTCATTTCTTTTGGCGTCCAAACCCTTTCAACTCCCATAATCAAAACTTTATAAATAGTCATCTTCATTCATTCCCTTCTTTACATTTTCTGAAAAAACTTTCTTTCTGCTAGAACCTTTGCAAGCTCTTCTTCAAACCCTTTTTTCTCACTTCTTGAACTCCTGCAAGATCGTAACCACTAGTTCTGTAACCATGGCTTATCTTCTTCAACTCAAATTCCTGATGAAAAACAAGTTCATGTGGCTGCCGGTATCAACGAATTGATCAAAGTTGGTCGTCACACCTATGTACCAGAACCACCAAATGAAGCTACAAAAGATGCAATATGGAGATCTCAAGTACTCATTCCCTTCACACTTAAGGGTAAACATCATGCATTCCTAGGTCCTTTCAAACCTAAGCTTCCTCCTAACCATGAGAAGTTCCACCTAAAGTGAAAAAGGGAAGGAATTGATTCTAGAATTTAGGAAAAAATACCACCTTTCTTTCTTGTCTGATCCTGTCAGAGCTTTTAGGTCTGCACCTCCTTCTGATAATGAAGCTTATTTGAAATGGCTGAAAAACTTTGAATCCAAGAAAAGTGGTTATTGGGAAAAACTAGGTATTTTCGACCTCATTCAACTATCTAATTCGAAAATACTCTATATCCCTACAATGTCGTTGAGTTCCTTTTTCTTTTGGGAATGCTCCACTAATTCTTTTATTGTTCCATTCAGAATGATAACCCCCACTCTATTCGACATAGCAACCATAACTGGTCTTCGACCAACCGGCACCATATATCGTGCTACCATGGAACCTAAAACTACCATTCCCATTGTCACAAAATCCTTAGTTTTCAGTACCTTCATATCTCAACATCATAATGAAGACTCTGACGAATTCTCTGATCAAGAGCATATATCCTCTCTTTTATTTTGGCTTTCAGCCTATGTCTTTTTCACTAAGTCTCTTCGAATTCCAATGAAACTTCTGAACCTGGCTCAAATTCTTAATGAAGGCACTGATATTTGTCTTAGCAAACTTACATTAGGCCATCTATACCAATCTATTGGTGAAGCCGTCTGCGCTCTTAGAAAAGATCCCAAACTTGATCATTCCTTTCTAGCTATTGGTCCTCTTTGGCTTCTGCAATTGTGGTTAAATGCCACTTTTGAATCCAAAGTGTCGAAGGACATCGTTTGCTCCTTTTGACTCCACAATTCAACAAAGAAGTCTTTGAAGCACAATTCAAAGAATACTTCAATTTGTTCCATGGTCTAGAGGACCACACTCTTGAGCTTGCTCCCTTCAGTTTTTGCCTTCATGGGCCAAAATTGTTTAAAAGGCATTTTTTCTTGTAACACCACTGGCCTTCAATCTGAAAGTATAACCATCTGGAAAGATTTCTTAACACCTACATCTCGATTTTTGCCTACAATCCCCAACTGGTGTCTAGGAAATTTGGACTAAGTCACATCACTCCATGCACCTTTTTCACAGAAAGCCTCGTCTTCTATCTAGGTCGAATTAAAATCCTTAAAGATTTTGAAACTTACATTGAACACTATGAAGAAAAAGCTCCATCAATAACCCCTTTCAGCATTGAACCATCTCACTTTGTTACTAAAAAATTCAACACTTCGTGGGTTGAATACTGGACATCCATAGAGTTAGAAAATGCTGAGTGTATTCAAAAGATGACTAAAGCTTTTGGTGTTGTGCAGACACAACTTGCTGCAAAGAAATTTCGAGGTACGCACATTGCAGAAATCAAAGTCTTTCAAAAATACTTTAAAGTGATATACTTGCTTGATCGAATTAAGTGGGTTATCTCTAGTGCAGATGAAGTTTTAAAAGAAAAAGTCGAATCTTTGTTTCCAAAAATTCTTTTTCCTCCAGGTGTGGACAAATTAAAATATACTTTGCTGAATAAATGTCATAAGTTTCAACCTTTACCAAATTGTGATTTTGCTTTGACTTTCCCAACTATTTTACCCAAATGGGTCGATTTTTACTCTTATGGACTATTTAAAAATGATATAAAGCCGCTTCGAGATAGATTCACTTCGACCAAGTATACACTTTACAACTCTCTTGGCCACATAGATGTCGATATTCGACATGTCAAAATTGCCATGGAAATAAAACAAGATAATTATCACCAACTACCATTACGTTTTCTAACTCTTATCTTATCATTCTTTTTGACATGTTTCTCGACTAAACACAGGAAAACCTATTGCCCATACTCACTCTCTCTCTCTCTCTCTCTCTCTCTCTCTCTCTCTCTCTCTCTCTCTCTCTCTCTCTCTCTTTAAAGGAAATAAAGGAGGAGGAGGAGGATGACATTTCTTCAAAACTCAAAGGCTCTCGAAAAAGAGGTCCATCCATCCTAACTTCCGGGGCTAGAAAGAAATCAAAAAATGACACTTCTTAATCTGGTTCCAAAGCAAAGGACAAGGCTTTCAAAAAGCCTCCAGGTGCTGCTCACAAGAGAAAGAAAGTCGAAGAAATACTAGCCTCTGAAGAGGAGGAAAAAGAAGAAAACGAGAATGAACATGAAGATTTTGGAATGACCAAGGTAAAACTTACTATGTCCAACCTCTTCTTGTTTTTTTTTGGGAATCAGAACCTTGTACTCATATTTCAATCCTTTGTTTTGTTCTTCTTTTTATCCTAATGAGAACGACACTGCAACCAGCCCGTTCAAAGAAGAAGAAATTCTCGTTGATCATTCTGCTGAAGAACCAATCATTGTCAAAAATGTGATCAAAGAGCCCTACTCAGCAAGCTGACAATCCAACACCCACCAAACTCAAACGGCTTAAGAAAGGTGTGAAGAATCCTCCTAAGGCAAGCTTTGAAAGACTCTCCTTGGGGACGAGTTCTGAGAACTCTAGTCCAGGCAGGGACACTCCCAAATTGGTAATTCTCGTTGATCTTCCATAGCTTTCTCTTCTTCATTGAAAGGCTTTGGACTTAGAAAATTTCCAAACTTATTTTTCCCAGAAAACTGGAGTTTATAAAAGTCAACGGTCCAAAGCCTTTTCTGAAGTTGTTACTTTGTCTTCATCTTCATCCTCATTTTCGAGCGATGGCAGTTTAGACGAATTTCTGAACTCGCTTCCATTAGCTTGGCAAAAGCTTGGCCAAAGAGCATTTTACACTCTGTATGCTGATCGAAATAATCCTCCTCCACAAGATGTCATAAAACCCACCGGTGATGCTTTAAATGACCAACCAGAGAAGGGAAACCAAGAAGGTACTGAGGAAACTGATCAAGAAAATGACCAAGGAAAAGGTCAAGAAAATCCAGTTGTCATACGTGAAGGATAAATCATTCCTCTTCCTTTCGTCGAGAAACATACTCAAGACGCTTCAAAGGATGCGGTTGTTCAGAAATAAAAACTTCAACTTCTTTACAAACCAAGTCTCAATCTCATGTTTCAATTGACAATCTTGAGGCTTTGGTCGAAGAAGATCCTGCAGCTGTGTTTCAAAATTTTCTTAATGACAATCTGGTGATCTCTTCTCCTACCAGTGAACATTCTTCAATGAAAACTGAAACTTCTCAGCCTCCTGATAATGCTAAAGAAATCCTCAAAAAAATAAAAAGGCTTTGGGTTTTGATGAAAGTTTCTTGGATGCAAGTTTTAAGGATCCTAAAGCTGCTTCTGAAGTTAAAGAGTTGATTGTGAGTCTGAATGACAAAACTCTTGATGACAACCAAAAAATATCTTTGCGTGAGCTACAAGAGTTTCTAAATGAAGCCCTTACACTTTTTGATCAAAAGAAAATTGTTGATCAAAACATTGCTGCAATGGAGGCTCAAATCTTGACCAACAAAGGTAAAGTCGAAGGCCTCAATGAAGGAGGTCAGCAAAGTCAAGGACTTGAAGCAAGCTGACATCAAGAAAATTGCTGAGATTGATGAAAAGATTGTCAAGCTTCAAAAACAAAGGGATTCCTTATCTGAAAAGCTGCCCAAATTCGACCAGGAGATCAAGAGTATCATGAAAGCAACAGTGGAAGTGATGAAGACTTCGACCAGGTTGAAAAAAGAAGTAGCAAAGGAGAAACCCAAGAAATCTGTTTTGGAGAGGAAAATCTCGAAGATCAAGACCCAGTATGCTGCAATGAAAACCAATCCTGGATTCTAAGTGTTTTTTTAAAGGCTATGTAAAAGCCTACTTGATGTAATAGTTTTATTTAGCTTTTGAACAATGTCCTTTTGATTGTAGACCATCTTTCTAAGTTGATATTTTATGCATCCTTTATCCATCAGTTATTTGAATTTCGTACAAAATGGGCTTGTGTTTTTTCAAGTATTCGCCATTTATGGATAAAATTTGATTCTGTGACCCAATTTCTTTTATCTAATAAGCATTGTTAGAAAAAATATTTTGAATCTAAAAGGTCCTTCCCAATTTAGAGACCACTTTCCATAAGTTCTATCTCTTTTATCCATTGGCAATACTACTTTCCAAACATTTTTTCGACCTCACTCTTTTATTATAAGCTTTAGCAACACGTTCTTTTTTCCTAATAAGTGTATTTAAAGCAAGTAACCTTCATCTAGGTCAACTAATTCATCTAAAATTATGTATCAATAATCATTACTTGGAATTTCCATTTGCCTTTGAAAACTACTTGATTTTAAATAAACTTTGACAGGAAAAACAGCTTCTTGGCCATAAGTTAGACGAAAAGGAGTTACTACAGTAGCTTCTTTAGGTGAATTCCTATAAGCCCACAATATCTGGTCTAAGGTCTTATGCCGTCTCTTTGGATTTTTACCAAAATGTTTCTTGATCAAACTCATCAGAGTTTTATTTGCTGCTTCCACCTGACCATTTTCTTGAGCATAATAAGGTGTTGAAGTTAACGACTTAATATTTAAGGACTGGGAAATTGAACCATTTTTCGACCAACGAAAAATGAACCTTGATCGGTCGTTAAAGTTTCTGGAATGCCATATCTGTAAATAATATGTTTTTGAATGAACTCAATCACCCATCTTGATTAACACTTGGGAGTGGGATAGCTTCAACCCACTAGGTAAAATAATCTATAGCCACAATAATATACTTTTGATTTCTTGAAGAAGCTGGCTTAATTTCACCAATTAAATACAAAGCCCACCCACGAAATGGTCAAGGTTTAAAGATGGCATGTAATTCACTAGAAAGTACATGCTGAATAACGAAATGTTTTTGAAAAGTCTCCACCTTGGGGTTGTTTATTATCCTTTTCTGCCATAATCTTTTCTTTTTCTTTTTCGACCATAACATTCTTAAAGACATTAGCATCTTTTTTTTCTTTCTTGGCTTGGGAAGCCATTTTTGTCATATTTTTGACCTTTAAGGTCGTTCTCATCTTATTTTCGACCATGTAGGCCATAATTCGAGCTAAGCTCGATTCAGTCATCTACTTCAACGACCTACCACTCACCAGTGGCATCTTGACCATGGAACTTCTTGGTTCATATCTCAAGCATGGAACTCTTGGTTCCACAGGAAACCGAAGTTCGGGTCCAGCCTAGCAGAATATGTCATTGGACCTTCCATCAACTCTCTTCCAATTGACTTGTAAGGTGCTATGTTAGCCATCTTCTTTTCGAATGTCTTTCTATCGATATGCTCAACCTCAGCAAGGAAAAAGCTTTGATCTCCACGACATTTTCGAGAACTCCATCTTCTCGCCACATGGACAACTTTTGATGAAGGGTTGGGGGAACAACCCCACACCATGAATTCATTCACGACCTAGCAAAAAATTGTAATTGGCCTTTGAGGGTACCACTACAAATAGAGTTGGTATCATTACAGTTCCATTGTGATCTCAAGCAAAATCAGCCCCAGAGATTTGTTTGTTTTACCCTCGTAATTCAACAACACCATATTGTGAGTCTTCAAATCAGCCTCAGTCTTGCCTAGTTTCTTCAGCATGAAACGAGGCATCAAATTAATCGTAGCACCTCCATCTACCAAAACCTTGTTAATTCCAACACCTTCTACTCTTGCCCAAACAAATAGTGGGTTCAAATGCTTCTTCATATAATCATTCATTCTCTTCCTCGACACCACCCTTAGTTATAAAATAGTAGCACAATGGGTTGTCATCTACCTCATCTTCGACATAGTAGTCGTCTTCATTTGAGCTGTTTGCTAGAGAATAACTTAGAAAGCTTGTGAATTTTGTTCGTTGAAAGACGCCACTGATTCCAGCGTCCAAGTCCTCTATTTATATCTTCAGTAGGATTCACGTTGATGAAGATTGAAGTGTTTCTGTTTGAATTTCTTCTTCTGAGTGTGCAACAGATACTTCTGCAACTTTGTATCAGCATTAAATGCACTCTGCTATGCATTAATTTCAACATAAAATGCTCTTGTTGATGTCGTCTGGTTCTTCAATGATGTTGCCTTATGTGCTCGTCTGAGCATTAAATGCAGGAGGAAGACAGCAAAGAGAATTTCCTTTTTTTGAACATAATATTTGATTTTGACTGTTGAGGTGATACGATGTTCAGTAAATTGCATTGTTGACTCTGAAAAGTAATGCTTGATTTAAGGAATGTTAGAGAGCTAGCAAATATGAGGAATAAAATATTTATTATATCCTTTTCTTGATTCTGCAGCGAATAGTGCTTCATTAAATGCTTCGACGAGGTTTGCCTTTAATATTTGAAGCATCTCCGAACGAACTCTTTATCTCGTGATCCGATGATCTCTTCAAGAGTTATCAGACGTACTCTTCAAGAGAGTAACCAGACATACTCTTCATGCGAGTTACCAGACGTACTCTTCATGCAGACGTACTCTTCAAGAAAGTAACCGGACGTACTCTTCATGCGAGTTACCAGACGTACTCTTCATGCAGACGTACTCTTTTTCGCCATACTTCGACGTTCTGCCTTTGATATGAATTCAAAGGGTAGGCAGACAAGTTCTCTTCATATTGATAGATGAACCTGAGACATAAAATACTCAAAGTATTAGGAATTCTTTATCTACCAACATTAAACTTTAGGTAAAATTGTTATTAATCAAAATATAATAAAAGATGAAACCGTTTGAACCTAACAAATGATACAAGGCGACAATAATATATTCATATTTTGACTCTTAACACTTAGCCATTTTTCAATGTTTTTTATGGCTGACAAACAACTTCTGATGTCGAGAAAGATTATCTTCTGCTTATAACCTTAACTTTACACTTAGTAAAATTCCGGGTTAACATAGAGGTACTTACAAATCACCCACCAACTCGATCCTCACATCGACAGTGGGACTGGAACACACAACCTTTTGAGAGAAAGTGGTTTGTTCTTACCAACTGAGCGAACATGTGTTGGTTTTAATTCATTTTATCTTCTTTTAAAATCATGTATTTATTTAATTTTAAAAAAGTATTGCATGTGAGTGCGTAATAGGAACACTAATTTATCATAAAGGGTAGAAATAAGTGACATCAGACCAAGTTTTGCGCGGTCGACTTGCATTCTAGTTTCGAGATCCAAGTCTGACATGTGGTCAGTCATAAGAAAATTTTAAGGTTTGATATAGGCTTTAGACTGTCTAACCTAGCCTACCAGCATGCTCACAAGCTTATTTAACAGAAAATACTTTCTTAAAAAAGCCAATAGACCAATAAGCCAACATGTTCATAGGTCGCAGTCTAATAGGCTTTTGTTTTGCTTTGGAAAACAAAATGACAGACGATGACTAAGGGACAAACAATAAATCACTCAAAATGAGATCTCCAGCTTAGAATGTGGCACATATTTTTTACAAAGAAAAAATGTACATACCTTTTTAAAAAAAAAATGTTATGAGTTAAAAAATTAATCAAAAATAGTATATTATATTGTTTATATTATTAATAAATGCAAGTTTATCAAGTTAAATAAACTTTTTAATAGCCTAGACACAACTATTTTAGCTAATTAATATTTTAAAAAAATCTAAATTTAGTCTTTTAATAAATGGATCAGGTTAACGGATGAGGCCACAGACCATTAACGGGATTTGCTAACCGCCTTATGAAGTATTAACATAATCAGTGTGGAGAAGCGCGTGAAACACATGGCGCGTATTGACGAAATGGGAATCTCATGATGGATTATTATTTTTACTAAATTATTCTTTTGTTCTTCATTTATTTAATGCATCGTGGTATAAACATAATATACATGAAAAAAAATCATCGAAAAAATATACATAAAAAAATTAACGTGGTGATTATTTACTACTATTGAGAGAGAAAGCAATAAGCAATGATGGCCGTCGAAAGTAGGAGTTGTAGTGGGGACCACGGAATGGAAGGACCTGGTCGGACGAATAGCTTGGCAACGCGTGTAACTGTGTTTTCTAGCTTCCAGAATCTTCTTCGCTGTTGGTGGTATTGATTATAAATTTATAAAATGGGATGTTACCTTCTCATTTTAGTTAGGACAACTCAATTTTTTTTTTAAATAAAAGGGACAACGATGAAAAAATACCTTCATTTTATTGGGTAGGACAATAGTGACATGCTGGGAAGTTCAGAGATCAAAATAAGTTGCCCATCAACATAAGAAGAGTTATGATTTTTAGTCCACCATTAGTGGTAAACACCTAAAAAGAGAAAGGAAGAGAAGAGAGAAAAGTAATGAATATGATATGTAATATGATTTGATAAAACGTGAGCGGTAAAAAGAAGAATAAAGTATTTATAGGTATGTGTACTGTTTTTTTATGTTTATGAATCTTTATTGCCATAAAAATAGTTGTCCACCCAGGTGTATTATACGCCGAAATTAAACCTTGGTTAGTGATCTAAGTAGGGAAATTTTAATAAAACGTTTTTGCACGCCAACGCCAAAGGTTGCGTCAAAATAGACAACAATGACTATTGATTTCTTCTTTGTGTTTTTTGTCAATGGACTATTGATTTCATCTTCCATTCTGAAGTCTCAAGGGCTCTTCGATGATATCGTCCAAAAGCCTTCACTGCATCTGTTGTTACTTGGAGATGGCGATGAAAGCGAGATGAATTTTTTATTTTTTTGTTAACATCAAGCCGTTTCATAGAAAATGGGCCAAGGCCCTAAAGACTTTAAAAGTATACATAAAAGCAAGAGGCAAGTGACCCAAAAAAGAACAAGAGACACACTTGGGAATATAAGAAAGTAAAATAAAATGATGCAAACGATTAGTTTTAAACAAGTGTATGATCAACTACGGCTTATTGTACCAACAAGTTGTTGAGAAGGGGTGGATATTTGAACTCTTTAAGCATTTAGTCCAGGTTTAATTCTTGGGCTGTGCATATGGAGAAACATTTGTTGGGAGATGCCTACCCACTTAACGTGATCTCATAACCTCGGAGAATTAGTCTCATGGCTACCGGCGGTTGGGATACATTCGGAAAAAAAACTTATTGTATTGACAATGTAAATTTTAACATTATGTTAAATATTCAAATACTTCACATATTTGCTCATTTCGTTCCAAAATTGTTGATTTTTAACAGTTCATTAGTTAATAGATAATTTGACCAAAACACTCTTATTTAAAGTTGAGTTATATTAAAGAGAGAAAATAACGTGGTAGGTGAAAATAAGATGTGGTAAGTGAGATATATAATCTTAAATGAGGGTATAGATGGAAGAAAAAGTAATACGTAATCTTGAACTTTTAAAACAACAATTGTTTAGAAAAATATGTGAAAAATAAACCAACCGTTTTGCAATGGAGGAACTAATAATATAATACATATAAAGATAGAAATAGACATAAAATTTCAACTTGAGAAAACTTAAGGGTGTGTTTGGATAGGGTAATTTTATAGGGGAATGTAAGTTTATAGGGTATTTAAATGCTTTGTCTTGAAATACATTGTTTGGCTAAATTTTTAAAAGGAATTGCAAATCCATGACATTTTTACTAAGTAGATTCAAGGGAATTGAAATGACCCCAAAAATGAAGGAATTTCAAATTCCTCTCTGTCTCTCTCATCTCTCTCTTACCTTTTTTTCTCTCTCAATATTAATAACCCTAAACCTGACCTTAACTAGCCGGGCTAGCCCTAAAATCCTAAAATCAAGCCCAAACTCGAAAGTCTGGTCTGAATCTAAAAAATCAGTTTTGAACTAGAAAATTGGCCCCTAACACGAAAACCATGCTTGAATATGGAAATCGAATGCGAACCCGATAATTGTCTCCGAACCTGAAAATTGTGCCCGAATTTGAAAAATCGGTCCCGAAACCGAATATCTGGCCCCCGAACTTGAAAATCGAGCCCTAATATGAAAAATAAGTCTTAAACCCGAAAATTGGGCCTGAACTTGAAAATCGAACACGAACCTGAAAATTAGACCCGAATATGAAAAATCAATCCAGAACTGGAAAACCAGCCACCCTGAACTTGAAAATCGGGCCCAATTATGAAAAATCGGTCTCAAACTTGAAAAATCACCCCCAAACCTGAAAATCGGGCCCGAAAATGAAAGATTAACCCCGAACCCAAAAATCAACCCCAAACTTGAAAATCGTAGGCAAACCCAAAAATTAGCCCCGAACCCAAAAATCAAGCCCGAACTCGAAAATCAATCCCATACTCGAAAATCGAACCCGAACTTGAAAGATAGGTCCCAAACTCAAAAATTGAGCTCGAACCTAAAAATCAGGCCCGGATATAAAAATCGGCCCGAAATTTGAAAGTCGGCCTTGAATCCTTAAAATCGGACCTGGTTTTCAGGTTTAGGATCAATTTTCAGATTTGGGGCCGATTTAAGGGCCTAGGCCCAATTTTTTCAGATTTGACTCGATTTTTGACTTTCGGGTCAATTTTAGGATTTGGAACTGAATCTTCATATTTGGGTCTAATTTTCGGTTTTGGGGCCGATTTTCGGGTTTGAGACCAATTTTTCATATGTGGGTCTGATTACCGAGTTCAGGCTGATTTTTGGGTTCGGGATTGATTTTTTCGATTTAGGCCCAATTTTCAGATTCGGACCCAATTTTTCGGTTTCGAGGCTGATTTTTGAGTTTGATACTGATTTTTCATATGCAGGCCTAATTTCCGAGTTCGGGCATGATTTTAGGGTTGGGGACTAGTTTTTCCGATTCAAGCTTGATTTTCAGGTGTGAGCCCGATTTTTCATATTCGAACCCGATATTCGGGTTTGAGCCTGATTTTTTGAGTTCGAAGGCCGATTTTAGGGTTCAACGTCAATTTTAGTGTTCAGGGGCCGACGTTAGGGTTCGGGCCCCATTTTAGGGTTCAGGGTCGATTTTAGTGTTGGGGCCCGATTTTAGAGTTCAAGGGCTGATTTTAGGAAAATTTAATTACACTATACAAACAAAGAATTTACAATTGAAGGAATTCCAATTATTTCATCCAAACAATGGAATTTGAAAATCCAAAGAATTGAATTGATTCAATTTTAAAATTCTTTGAATTTCTACATTCCCCTCATCCAAACACGGATTTTACAATTGAGGGGAGAGGATACCAGACTTTTGACTGTGTATGGAAAGCATACCATTATAAAATTCTATTAAATATCAAATTCTAAATGTATTTTAAAAAAAATTTATCGAATTAAGTTATTATCAATAAATTTTAAGATTAACGAAATCATAATTGATTGAGTTTAATATTTTATTTGGCTTAAATATGGTTGTAAGAGGAATCAAATTATGTCCCTGAAAAATTAATTTTCAAAATGTCATCCCTAATAAATGTTTTTTAATCAAGTTAAGTCCAAAACTCAATTTAAGCTGATGAGTCGCCTATTTTTCAAAGTCAACATTTCCACGTGGGTTTAACATATCCTAATCATATTTTTTTACACCTAAATCTTTATTTTTATTTGACTTAAATATGTTTTTGGTCCCTGTACTTTGAGCGAGATTTGGTTTTAGTCCCTCGCCGGCGTAAAAGTGGATTTTAGGCCTCAGACTTTCATTATGGTTTGGTTTTCGTCCCTGCCGGAGCCAGCCGTTGACCACCGTGCCTATGTGTCACGGCAGGTCCTATGTGGCATAGGCCACGTCATTTAATGAGTCCATGTGTATGTTTTTTACATTTATTAAATAAAAAACTTAAAAAAAATAGAAATCAGAAGGAAACCATGTCCTCCTGCTGCTACTTCTTCTTCTCCTTCTTCTTCGACTGTTCTTTGAAACCATCAACCACCGTCCGTTTGTTGCCACTCCGCCGCCGTCCATCACATTCCATCGCCACTTCTTCGTCAGGCCACGCGGTGCACACACCGAGCCATCACCCCAACCACCAACCAACAAGCTCCAGAAAACCCAGATTTGGTCAGAAATGGTGAGAAAACCAAACAATTAATTTACAACCCAACACACAGGCTACTCAGATTCCTCCCTCTCCTTCAATCGCCTCCCTCACATTCATTATCCATGAACCCTAAACCCAAATCAACAACAGAAAAATCAGGACCCAAATCCAAATCCATATCTGAAAAGAGAGAAATGGGAAGAAAGAAATGAAACCCACAAGTTGAAACCTAAATCAACGTTGTTTATCTTCTCGGCAAAGTGGGAAAGTGGGGGTCTGGTGTTTGATTGTGAAATCAACGTGGTGTGGGTGGGGGATTGTGGTGGTTAGGGGAGTGGTGGGTGATGGCTCGGTGTGGGTGGCGTTGGGGGTTATGTCGTGGTGTGGGTGGGGGATTGCAGGTGGTGGTGGTGGGTGATGCAGTGGTGGTGGTTTGGGGAAGAAGATGAAGGAAGAAGAAGAAGAAGAAGAAGAAGAAGAAGAAGAAACAGCAGCAGAAGAAACGCTGTTATGCCATGATTTCCCCTTTTTCCTTTTTTTTGTTTTTAAATTTTTTAGTTAATAAATGTAAAAAAAAAGCCACGTGGACTTATTAAATGACGTGGCCTATGCCACGTAGAACCTGCCGTGGCACATAGGCACGGTGGTCAACGACTGACTCCGGCAGGGATAAAAACCAAACAATAATGAAAGTCTGAGGCCTAAAATCCACCTTTACGCCGGCGAGGGACTAAAACCAAATCTCGCTCAAAGTACAGGGCCAAAAACATATTTAACCCTTTTTATTTCCACATAACTTAATTGTTTATCTGTTACCCTCTATTGAAAATCCATGAAACCTAAATCTAATTTTGGAGAGAAATGTGGCAGTGAGAAGGAGAAGAGGGGTAACGAAGAAAGCTGGAAGCGAGGAAGGAGAAGAGAGGTAAGTGGCGAAACCCACATAAGCAGGGAGAGTTAAAGTTATGTACCTTTGGCATTGGCACCCCAATCCCAACACAGTAACAGACCATGACGACTGCTGCCAGATGATTCTGCTCAGCTTCTTCCTTTGTACAGCAACATGGAGCAGCAGGGAAGAACCTCACAACCATTATGAAACAGCCATCGAAAAACAAAAGAATAAAAGTAAAGGACGGAGGGAGAAACAATTTTCTGTTGTAAGCTATTGTGTCCTTAATCGTGTTTACTTGTGATGTGTTTGTTTATGATAGATAATAAAGAAACTGTGATTATCATTATACGTCTTGATTTATAATGTACAAGTTCGACTGTCCCTGATTATGTGGGTTTCGCCTCTTACCTCTCTTCTCCTTTTCTGCTGCCAGCTTTCTTCGTTACCCTTCTTCTCCTTCTCACTGTTGCATTTCTCTCTGAAACTAGATTTAGGTTATGGATTTTTAAAAGAGGGTATCGAATAGACAATTAAGTTATGGGGAAATAAAAATAAAGATTTAGGAGTAAAAAAATATTATTAAAATAAGTTAAATTCACGTTGAATTAAGTTTTGGACTTAATTTGATTAAAAAAAATTGTTAGGAATGACATTTTGAAAATTAATTTTTCAAGAATATAGTTTAATTCCTCTTACAATCTTAGAGACCTCAAACATATGTAGCATTTTATTATTTATATTTAAATAAAAATTTAAGATAAATATCTTTATGGGAAAATGAAGATTGGTACCCTAATATTTTGAAATCGAATCTCAAATTTGTTATTTATCAACTTTAGCATATACATATAAATATTATATTAACCATGTTTTATTTGGAATGACTATTTATACCAAAATATTTTGCCTGGTACAGGTTAAGAAAGAAAAACCAAAGGAAGTAAGATGGTAGAATGTGATAATCACGTTGATTAAGCATCAAATAAGTAGGTTTATATCCTTTACAAATAGTAATAGGTAGATAGATTACTCTTTTTCAATGCATTGCAATTGCTATTTTTATATAAAAAATAATACTTCTCCTTTCACCTATAATAACTGGACTAATTAGGATCTTATCGCCAAGTGGCAAGTACCTTAATCGGTTAAAAAAATATTGTGAGAAAGCTATACTAACCAGACAATGATATCAGCAGATGAGCAGAGAAAGAAACGTGTGAAAAGAGAGAAAAAAAAGTGAAAATTTTGAAAGAATTAAAAAAAAAAATTAGAACATGTTTGCTTTTCATACCTCTCTATATATTATGCTATTTTAAGGTTTAATTAAACTTTTAATTTCTATAATTTGGACAATGTGATTTTAATTCCTCAATTTTATTTTATTTTTTACAAAAGGAAAACTAACAGAGAAGAAAAATTAGTCTAAAGCATTAAAGCAAAGAAACGTCATACTAGACGGCGGAGGGCTTGACCACACACGGCGAGGCAAGCCTGGGTGAGAAGCTTCTGAAGCCAGAAAATCTGAGGCAGTGTTCCTCTCCAAGGGAATATTGTGCAATCAGAAAAACAGATAATCTCCCTAAAGCCTTGTTCCCAGGCATGACGCAAACCCAATTCCACGGCAAGAAGCTCCGTAAGGAAGGCATTCCCACCACCAAAACTAGAAGAAGCACTCGATATCCAGAAACCATGAGCATTCTGAAGAATTGCACTACAACCCAAGCGAGATGTCTTCGGGTTCCAAGTCTCATCCACAAAAATCCTACACGCAGTGGCATGTATAACATCATCTGACGACGGAGTAGGCGAAACTGAAGCAGACGGCCATAACCTCCAGCTCTGAAAATCCAGAACAAGCTGACGGAGAACGTAATTGAGAGACCGAGTAGTATCATTAAAAACGTGGTTGTTACGCCAACGCCAAGATCACCAGAACACCGAAACAACTAAGATGTTTTTGCCTTTGCAGAATACTATCAAACCACGTTGGAAATGGAATTTGAACATCCAAAGGAGGCAGTGATGTTCCAAAGTGGAGCCATAACATGCGGTTCATTGGGAAGTGACAGAAAATATGATCAAGGTCCTCCATGGCACCCGAACAATGAGGACAAAAGGTGTGAGTACTGAGATGATTTTTGAACCATTTCTCGTTAGTGGGAGTGCCTCTTTCCTAACGAACCAGAGGAAAAAATTGATTTTTTCCGGGACTTTTATTCTCCACATAGCTTTCCAAACTCCAACAACATATTGCGGATCCTTAGATAAGAAATCATATGCAGAGCTAGTCGAATAACAACCATCCAGTGTCGCTGTCCAACGAATAGCATCTCCTGTATCAGTAATTGACGGAATCGGAATCTGATTTATCTCTTGGGCAACATCAGAAGGCAAACAGGTACTTAACTTCCCCAAACCCCAAGCTCCATTCACCCAAATCTCAGAAACCGTAAAAACAGTATCTGAAATATGCACAAAGGGAACACACTTGCAGAGTTTTCCATTACTAAGCCAATTATCATACCAGAAAGAAGAGGAGCCATCAGCCAATTGTGCGCTAAAACTAAGCTTCAAGGCTTCCTTGGCACGGATAACCCCTTTCCAAATATAAGAAGCTCCTGCTGTATAACTACCAACAAGAATCGATTCATTCAACAAATATTTCTAAGACAAGGCTTGAACTCATACCTTGTTTTTATCATGGAGGAGGTTGTCCACTAATTTACCAAGCATGAAAATATTATTCTGGCGCGCACTGCGGGTACCTAACCCTCCCTGTGACTTAGGTAAAGTGATTTCCCTCCAAGGGACTAGATTCCGGCTTCTAGTCTGACCATCCTTCGCCCAGATGCAATTACTCATTTTTTTATCAATTAAATCACAAATTGATTCCAGGAGCCCAAGTGCTTGCATAGAATAACCTGGGAGGGATGTCAGAACAGACTTCGCAAGGCATAAGCGACCCACCCTGTTCAATGATCTATTATTCCAAGATGCCAAACGAGAATTAACTTTATCTATGATGGGGGGTGGGAATTTTCCTTTTTAACTCACCCTTTTAGAAGGGGGATGCCCAGATAATTCCCCAAATTACTAACCTTGCTAATTCCCAATAAATTAGAGATATCCTGCTGTACATTCTGAGCCATATTCTTTGAACAGGACATTCTAGATTTATCTAAATTAACTTTCATGCCAGAGACAGCACAAAAATCCTTCAGAGTGTTAGCCACCAAATTCATCGGGTCTCTGTTTGCTTGACAGAATAATAACACATCATTTGCAAAAAATAAATGGGATATGCATATGCCATGCTTGGTGATGCTAACAGGTTTCCAAGACCCATCGTTAACAAGCTTTTGAATTTGTATTGCCAGCCTTTCCATACATAAAACAAAGAGGTAAGGAGACAAAGGATCACCTTGGCGAAGCCCCCTATGTGGAGAAAAGGAAGGAAGCTTTGATCCATTCCATAAAATAGAGATGCTAGCATATTGAACCCCCCACATTGTTAAATCCACCACTGACGGGGGAAAGCCAAAATCATGCAAAGTGACTCTGAGTAAGTCCCAATTCACCTTGTCATAGGCTTTCTTCAAAACAATTTTCATTGCTTCAAGACCGCCATGCCGTTTGTGGGTGTGAATTGTGTGCATCACCTCTTGAGCAAGAATAATATTATCCTTTGTGCCTCTCCTTGGGGTGAAGCTCCCCTAAAGTGGCCCCACTATATCATACAGAAGTTGTCTAAATCTATTTATCAGTACCTTGGTGGTAATTTTATAGGCAACGTTACAAAGGCTTATTGGCCTTAAGTCCTTGAACCGGAGAGGCTCCTCCACCTTCGGGATAAGGACTAGTAAAGTCTTCAAGAGGCTACATTCTACCCCCCATTCTGGAAGGCGTCGACAACCATCTATTGCAGGTCACACCCCAGAATATGCCAATATTTCTTGTAGAAGAAATCCAAAAAACCATCTACCCTAGGGGCCTTGAAGGAATGCATAGCCATGACAGCACTGCAAACCTCCTCAAAAGAGACAGGATGACACAAATTAATTCTATCCAAGTCAGAGATAGTTGGCGTCCTATTCTCCATAATATAGTTTCGGCATACTTGTGTATCAATAGAAAAAAAGTTAGTGAAAAATTCAGCGCCTTCATCTGAAGAACTTGCGGCTCTGTGCAACAATTCTCCCCCTCAAGAAACATGCCATGAATCTTGTTCCTCTTGCGCCTAACTATCGATTGAGTGTGAAAGAATTTAGTGTTACGGTCTCCAAATTGGACCCAATTCTCTCTGGAATTTTGGAACCACAGAAGCTCTTCCTACATGAGGATGTGCTCATATTCTGCTCTCAAATCTTTTTCCAATCGCAAAATCGATTCTGTCTCCCGAAGCTCGAGTTCTTGTTGGATGCCCTACAAACATCTCTCAACTTGCTTCTTCCTCCTATGAATACTCCCAAAGCTCTCCTTATTGAAATTCAAGGAAGCTTCCTTCATATTACTTAGTTCCCCACCAATGAGCTTGGAGGTCGACCCCAAGTGTCACGAACCAAAGGTTCAAAGGAAGGTGGGTTGCCCAGCATGCCTAAAAACAGAAAGGTCATTTCTGTTGTTCGTTTACCTCAATGCTACACTGAACTAAAAGAGGGCAATGGTCAGAGTAGACTCAAGATAGATGCTCCACATACGCCTCTGGAAAGAAGTGTCTCTATGCCAGATCTGCTACAGCTCTATCAAGTTTCTTAGCCACAATCCTTATTCCATTATTCCTTCTTTCCCAGGTGAACCTACCCCCTGTAGCACCCATATCAAGAAACTCACATTCCTCCATCATATTCAGCATACGTAGTGATCGAGCTTCCGAGAACTCTCCTCCCACCACTTCTGAGGTTGAACAAACCTCATTGAAATTCCCAACAGGAAGCCATGGTTCTGTAAACCGTTGCCGGAGACTGCAAAGATAAGGCCATAACTCATCACGTCTAGCCGGTGTTGGACACGCATACACCGCAGAGCAAACCCAATTTCAAGCCCTAGAGCAGATAGTTACAGAAACAACTTGAGCTTGTACATCAACATTTTGAATTCTGAAGCACCTGGAGATAGGAGCTAGAACCCAGATTCCCCCACTGTGATCCACGGCCTCCTATGCACCACATAATTCATACCCAATTTGTCTCCAAAAATTCGCCACTCTAGCAAAGCTACAATGAGTCTCAAACACAACAAAATGAAAGGTTTGAAGGTACGGATAAGATCTTCACCCTTCTTTGTCCTCGAGCACACGCTCCACCTTGAGTATTCCAAGTTATAATACTTAGATTTTTACAATCCATTAACAATATTATATAGAGTGGACCTTGACACACAAGTTCATTACGTCGTGTCGTTCCAGAGAGACCTTCTCCTGGGTTGAAGGGCTTGTCTCAGTTTCTTCATGCTAATTAAGTTTCTTTATTTTTAAATCAAGTAAAATTAGTCATCGTCATTTTTATTACACCTGAAACTCTCAAATTCTTAATTTCTAAGTTATTTATTTACAAATTGATTGCATTAAATCATTTCAACTCTTCTTCCATTCTCCTCTTGTAACCAATTCTTTTTAACACTTATTCCACTCAAAACCAATGTAAAATATGAAATCTCATTTTAAATTGAAAAAGTCTCAAACTTCTCTTTCGCCCATAGTGGTCATGCCCGGCTCGAAATTGCGAGAGCCGATAAATACACTAAAAAAAATCCTAATTTCACAACATATAAAATCCTTCAAATTTAATTACATTTTAACTTTTTTTACTTTTAACTTTTGAAAGTTGTTTTATATCACTAGTACATCATAAATATCAAAATAATTGAATAAAAAATTGAAGATTTAACGATTTTTAGTGTTTACAAACTGATAGGAGAATAAATTTGCTTAATTTTAGAATTTGAGGGATTTAATTGGCTAAACAGAAGAACATGAGATCAAAATCATACATTGTCCAAGAGAGACCAAAACGTACACTTAATCCTATTTTTAAATAAGATTCATGACATCTAATAATCCCATTAAATGGGCAAAACTCTCCTATTGTTTATTTAAGCCACTAGTATTCAGCATTTTCTTTTCTGAGAATATTTCCAGTACATCTATTATTTCCTGTAGTCTTGTGTTATATAGGACAATAATTATGATCAAAATTGCTTCACAATTTGTTACAATCTCTGCTCTCACCTTAACGATGAATTTTCTTTTGACCTTCTGTGAACTTAAAGAGTAAGAAAGTAAATTAAAAAGATCCAAACATTAATGATAAACAAAAGTATGAAGTAATATGTCTCCTTTGTACATTCAAAAATGACTCCACATGTTTGAATCAGCTTACTTTTCTTTAAAATCAATTCAAACACCCAAATGCTACTCACAAAAAGCTTCTTCCTGAAATTGATTTTGGCTGTAGAATCAAATGTAGAAGGATTTCCAAAGAGGCTATTAACGGTGTAAGAAAAAGTGAGGTCATTCATCTCTACCACCTATCACTCACCAATGAGGCAACCACCGTGTCATGCCATGTAATAAATTTTCTAGTTTCTAAAAAGACTTTATTCTACATCTATATTTCCCTGCAGTAGCAATGGAAAGTGAAAGTATTTCTCAGAAGTCCAAGACCTTTGCATCCACCATATGTAACAAAGGCTCCAAAGCACTGGGAGCAAATTTTCTTGCAAAAAGAAAACAAGCAGAAGAGTTTCCATTGTTGTATTGGCAATGGTGACCGGCGCGAACTCTGTTCAGAAACTCCTCTGTAATATCTGTTTTTCCAAAGGTCGCTGGGTGAGCTCCACCTCTGGACCAGTCAACCCAAGTAATGCTCCTGTTTGCCAAGGCATTCCCTGCTTGAATTGTCAACATGGTAGGGAAATAGTGCTCATCCACATAACAAGCTGGTCTGCAATATTGTTCAAACTTAGGATAAAATGTAGTGTCTTCAACAATGGTGATGGCAAGTTTTCTGTTTAGTTCAAACCATTGAGAGCCTTTACGCCACTTTGTGATATTCACCAGAGGGGCCATCTTCTCGTTATAGCGGCCTCTTCCGTATGGACCATGATCATCAAATGCACCCATGAAGCTGTGTTTGGATTTCATTATGTATTGGTAGATGAAACTGAACTTGTAGAGAGGGATGCAAGATTCAGACAGCAGAATAAACCACTCATTGGAAATGTCAAGCAATGCATTAGCTAGTAGTCTTCTTTCGGCATCACACATGCTCATCCTTCCCCACTCAGAAACCTGCACAAGAAACACCTAAAACTGTCAACAGAGGTGTGAATAATGAAACTCCGGCACAAAAATTGCCATGTTCACAAGAAAGCTACTGTGATAAATTGAAAACCAGTATAGGCTGTTATGTATTTTCAACGTTTGGATGACAGTAAAGGCTCATAAATTCATAATGCACTCATACATGAATCCTTAATTGTCTTATTTTCACACAATACTAGAGCAAAAGCAATGAATGTAAACACGAATAGTCCACACAAGACTAGTTTAAACATTGGTTCATACACCCTTGAAATTAAACCATCCTGCATATCTTAGCATTTTTTGCACCGCTTATTTCCTTGAAAAGATAAAGACTCATGATGTAGCACTTGAACACAAGGAAAAAATGGCTATGTTATCTTAACTATTTGCAATTTATATCTTTGCTGACTCTCAATGCAAAAGGAGTATCTTTAACGGTTTACAGTTAACAGATAATATTGGTTCAGAGATTAGAGGAAGAATGAAAGGAAAGATATGATTTTATTGATGAGATCTCCCTTATCCCTGGATTAGTGATGAGCCTTGGCTAGGATGAGAAAGAATGAATACAAGTAACAAGTTGTTCCTCTCAAATTTTTAAGAGCCTGAGATCTATCCCTCCAAGACCAATCTCCAACAAAATAGAATAGCCCTAAGCTTCTCTCCCTGCCTCTTCAAACAGCGCGGTTGGGTACACAGCTTGATTAAAGAGTTTGCTTATCATATAGCCGCTTATTCTCAAGTTTATTTGAAAACTTAATGAAATAAGCTCGAAAGAGCTTATGATGACCCCGTTTAGAAGAGTTGATTTGATCTTATCTTATAACATAAGCACTTATGTTAGTGTTTGTGAGAGCTTATGTATTTAGCTTATGACCTACACCTACCTATAAGCTGTTTTGAGCTTATTTTCATAAGTTGTTCATATTAGGGATAAGCGCTTATTGTCATAAGTGTTAAATTAAGTCATTTACCCAAATGCACCATATATGTAGGTATAAGCGATTATTCATAAGCTAACCAAAGAAGGAAGCTAATCAAAATAAACTGCACAAGCTTATAGATGAGTCATAAGCTATTTTCATAAACTTAAAAAAATAAGCTATTTCAAACATACCCAGTCTATTTCTGCCAAATTCTGTTAGAAATTTAGAACTCTAACTAACAATCACTAACTAACTCTAATCTATTAACAAAAGAAAACAGCCCACCGGGGACTTACCGCCTACCTAGCATTCACCAGCCAGTTAAAATAATTATAACTTCCTGTTTGCTGCGGATTTTTGTACAACTGAATTTTGTGATCATTTCTCATCTCAGCTCTAAGCTGCTAACCAAGTCAGTGGGTTCCCCAAATTTAATGTCATTTTCCCTGGATATGGTCATCCTGGCAATGTGGAATGTTAGGTTAAGGGAATCACTATAGCAAGAAGTCAGGTATACTAGGCTGTGAACTGTAATATGGAAAGCAGTAACATTTGAACCTTATTAGGCTATACATAACTAATCTTGTGTCTTCATCTGACAATAAAAATTTCAGAGTTAGTTCTTGACATAATATTGGAACCTCCTTGAACAAGTGATCTGGAGTTAAGACCTTTCCACTCCTGTTCCGCATAATTAAGTTGAACTTAAGCATAGGATTGAGTGAACCAGTGTATCGCTCACACGCTAAGGTCAACTACCTCTAGAACCAATCTTGTGCCTTCGCTCAATAGTTTAAACTTTTAGAAAAATTGGCCATTAAGAAATCTCTGATTAAAAATATAAAAAATGATAGCCTACTAAACATTCTCTTCCATATTCCAGTCAAATCCTAAATATGAGCAGACCACCCATTAGAAAAATATCTAAGAATTATTAGTTACGAATTACTGCCACACCTCTCTGAGAAGGAAGCTGAACCTTAACCCTTGGCTAATCTTTTTTTTAATTCCATATTTCTGTTATGTCCTTAACATAGAACTTTGCATAACATTTGCACAGACAATGATATTTCACAAGTGGATGGTTCTGAATTTATAACTAGGTAAACATAGTTTTGGTTCAATTGATAGAAACTGGCATCTTTATTGCAGAAAATACGGAATATCCCCTTGATTATAGACACAATAGCATCTTTATATTCCCAGTTCTGACATATCCTAACAGCATCTCTATATTCTTAGTATAATTTAGGAATCTTCTAATTGCATTGCCATCGCAGGGTTACTGAAATTTTCTGACTCAAGCTTGTCAGAAACCTAAATCCACAACATAGTAAACCTACACGCTTTGCGTACCCTCCTCAGCCTCTTCCTTAGTTATTACCAAGGTCTGGCAACCTGATGCACTAATAAAGAATTAACACTGACAAGAAAATCAGCATCACCACTGGACAGTATTCAGAAAGTAAGGCATAACTATAATAAAGTGCATAGATGCCATGATCAATGATATACCAAAATTCTCATCAAAACCTTAAAATCAGAATAAACATGGCCAAAGAAAAAGACATAAAACAATGTAAACTGCTAAACTAGCACCAATTAAGTATCAGCAACTTCAGATCTAAGAGATGCTTAAAAGTGAAAATTGAGCAAGTAAAGTTTGTAACATTGTAGCACAAGATCTAAATCACCATACCTGGCTAGGGATCTGCCTCTTATAAAAGACAGATGAAGGAGGAAATTGAGCTTGAAATGAAGGCAGTGAATGAATGTATATGGAATAATGCCTTTCATGCCCCTTCAGAAACCTCTCCCAAAGGGGTGCCAGAGGCAATGGTCCTTTTGTCAGGAACATGAAAGCAATCTTGGGAATTCTTTCAAAAGGGTAATTCTTGATCCGAGGAACAAGAGAAGCTCTCCACAGCAATTCTTGATCACTCATATTGTGGATCAAGGTGGAAGGAGGGCTAATCCATTTTTCCAAACCAAGTGGTTCCTCATAGCAAGGTTGAAAAGTTGAGCTCACAGTGGTTACCACATTCTCTATTCCAAAATGCTTAATGGTGTATATGCTGATAACAGAGAACACAACACAGAGAGCAATAAACAGAACAAGTAGCCGCAGTGGTCTTAATGGCAAGCCTTTGGATTGGTTTGTTCTATCCTTTCCTTCTTCAAGGGCCACAACCCTTGATTGCATCTTGCTTACAAACTCAAAATAATAAAAAAAAAAATTCAAAACCAGAAAAAGAAACTTCTATGTCAACCACCTTCTGCTCAGGGTCTGGGTAATGTAACTGAGATCTTCAATCAACAATGAATATAAAGACTGAATTGATCATACGGGAATTCAAAATTCAGTAAATTTTCTGCCAAAAGGAAATAATCACCCTGAACACGAACACTAGAATAACCGCCATGGATCTAATAGTGGTTCAAAGCTGCGAAAAGTCAAAATTTGAACATGTGATGTTAGGAAGATCAAGATTATGACACATGCGTATTAACAAAAATGAGATTTTATCAAGAGTAGAAGCAAAAGGTTGGATTTTGATTTGAAGGATCTTACCAAATTGCTGGTTGAGATGAAAGGGGGTGAAGCAGAAACAGTGAAATGGGAAGGGTCAAAGAGGAAGAAAAAGCGTAATGTCACATGGTAATTTAGTAGTAGGCGTGGATTTTGGAGACAAATTGATGGTACATGAATGTGAGGAATCTCAATATACGCACACGAACAGCGGCTAAGGTTGTTCTCGTTGCGTGCTACGACTCTTCCTCGTGTTGAGCGTTGCCACCTTAGTCATCTTTGTGAGGACTTGGAGTTGGAATCTTCTAGCGGCTCTCACTATTCACGATTTACATAAATTTGTCAGTTATGTTTAATTCGTCGTTACATTTTTTTACCAGCTATGTTAGTCCCTGAAAGTTTACATATTGGTCAATACAGTCCGTCTTTGAGAGTGTAAAATAGTCGAATAAATCCCTGAATTTTAAAAAAAAAATTGTAAAATTCAGAATTTTAATAACGGACGACTAATTTGATCGATTAATGACTAATTTAACTAAATTACACTTTTAGGGACCATATTCACTGACGTCTAATCATTCAGAGACTAATATGGTGGGTCAAAAAAGTATAAGAACGAATTAAACATAAATGAACACTTTCAAAGACCAAAATGGAAGTTTATTCAGCCATTTAGTGTACCGTAAACAATGAATGAATATTTGATAATGCTCGATTTGATTTATTGCAGTTATAATTTAGAGAAATATGTTGATGCACTAAAATTTATAAATGTATCAAATTATTGATTTTTGTCATATCAATAATTTTTTTTATTTTACTTAAAATTAAAAAGAAATGATCGCTAGTCATATGTGACATAGCAAAATTGAGTGCCAATGTGAAAATATTTACATCCTGTATAGAAATTAAACTCTGTAATTTATAAAATTAAAAAAAATATAATTACCTTATGTACCGTACTCCATATAATATTGATTTTAATTGATAATGTTGTTACCATATACTCCTTCCATTGATCAGGTGATTTGATTATATTAAAAAGAGAAAATTATAATTATTAATTAAGTGATTGATGAGAATTGTGATTGGTGGAATTAAGAGGTGGTAGGTGAAAAATATAATATTAAATTAAAGTATAGATGGAAGGAAATGTGATAAAAGTCTTGAAAATCTAAAACAACAAACATTTTAAAAAATGGGTAAAAAGCTAAAACAACAAGCATATTCAAAAATATGGAGTAACGTGCTATATAATATTAAAAAAAAATTGGTATTGTACTATATAATATTAATGAGTATTATTAACTATCATGTCATAACTAAAAAACTAAAAAAACGTAAAAGGTATAAATATTTGAAAAATAAATATAACTTAATCACAATTTGTAAATATTCATTATATTTAATATTGATTTTATTTTGTGAAAGCTTCTTAATGAGATAAGGCCTAAGTAAGTCAAGGCAAACGACACTTACAAATTAAGTGAATCAAACCTTTGGAGAACATTTTAGCATAGCACTATAGAGATGTACATTACAAAACAAACTAGCAAGCTCTAATCCACTTGAACAAAGTAAACCCAAACATAAAAAGAAAAACCACACATAAAACCCAAAGAGAAACAATCTCGAAAGCTCAATCCAAATTTTGCATTTAAAAGTGAAAATTTGATATGAATTTTTTGATGCCACTTTTTCTGATTTCAACCCTTGCTGGATCAACAAAATTTCATCTCTACTACAAAGTCATCATCAACAAAAGGTGCACAACATTTCTATATAGGGGACCAAGACAAGAAGAAGACCAGATTTGAAACAAAGGCCATGGAGGAGAGGTTGTAGACAATGGTGGTCGCGGTTGATGGTTTGTGGTTGCAGGTGGAGGCCACCGGCGGCGAAAGTAGGTTGTGATATGGATGTGGCAGCCGTTGCGGTGACGACACGATGATGGTTACACAAAGGCGACGGAGACTGGTGGGGTGGAGGAAATCCGTGTAGCCACAGGAAAGGGAAGAAACCTAATATGGGAGTTACCCTCCTGGCATCCGTCCGACCATATAACCGAGAGAAAACACGCCCGGCGCACCTTGACCAACCAAGGGAACATACTCTCACCTTCTCGGCCCCATGACAATGGGACGAGGGACCCTCTGACATGCACCCGGCCGCCGAACACATCCAAACATCCAATCACCAATTCTTTCACTAGTCTACCCTAGTAGGCACGACGCTTCAGGACCTACAACACCTTCCCGAGGAAACCTCCACCGTCCAATCCTCTGAGCACTGCAAGGGATCCAACGGCCTAGGAGAAGGCAGGTACGAGGCCATCATCACAAACCCACGAGGGTCGCATCATCGTCCAACCCCTATATAAGGAGGGTTCGCCAAGCCATTAAGGCACACACTTCTCACCCCATTCACCAAATTCCTCCCTCTCACTTCTGCCTCTCACTTTGATATCGGAGTGTTTTTGCAGGGACCCCTCTCGGACGCGGAGATGACGGCCGATCACCTTCCTCCTACTGTGCAATGGTGCTCGGAAGAAGCGCAACACCCTCTCTACTGCCCCCACGTGTCATCAAACACTGCTTACGATAATCTGACAGGCTTTTCTTGTTCAGTTGGCGCCGTCTGTGGGGACGGTAAAACTAATCCTCCGCCACACCATGGGAAAAGATAAACCCTCAAAGCAGCAAAGCTCCAGGAGAGAACCAACTCACGAAGAGCATGTGGAAACCGTACATGAGGACGCACACTCCCATCATTCTCAAGCCCAATCTGCCACCGAAGAAAGAAGAGACGGTGGGGCCAGAATGACTCGAGCAGCGAGCCAAGCACAACGAGCTGCCAGTCAAGCCCAAAGAGCTGCAAGCATGGCGCAGTTAAGCCAGCAACGACCACCAACACCATCAGCCCAAACGATCCTCCCTCAGGCGGCTAGGGAGGTGTTAGAACTACTCAACTGGCATGTGGTGTCCATGGAACAAAGACACGAACAAGACGGACCTAACGCTCGGCCTCACCGCGCATAGTCTCTTGCCCTTATTCAGCAACTGCAAGCCTACATCCATCAGCTCGAACTAGAACAAGGGAAGCTTCGTACGGAGAGGAGACTGGCGCAACCAGAGGTCAACCAGAGTGATAACTGGGCACCCTCACTCCATGATGAGAGGTCTGTTTAGATCCTCGGGCAAAGGAATGAGGCCTTAGATCTTCGACGAGTAGGGTAGCCCATGCATTTCTTCACTACTTTAGCTATCACTCCCGTACATGCCCCCCTGGCTCCAGCAACCATCCAACGGCCATGGCTCTGAGGCTTCGTCCGACCACATTTCCCACACCCTTAGGCGAGGATCACGGACCCCCAGATCCACCCCAACTTCTACTTAAGCTCCATGCAATGTGCTGGGGGCCGACGAATTCCTGATGTGACATTGTTTTCCTCTCAGCCTCGTAGAGAACCTGATGGCATGGTTACAATCTCTGACGACGGGCTCAATCAACCAGTGGAACGACATCACTCAACAGTTCTTGAGGCGTTATGCCACAGCCAAGCAGCTGCCGAGAACCACCCAGACCATGGCCCTGATCAAGAAGGGACCCAACAAACCCCTGCGAAGCTACCTCAACTGGTTTTACGAAGAGGCCAACCGGGTACCAGGCCTGCAGGAGCAGATGCAACTATATCTGGCACAACAAGGCCTCCTAAAGTCCAGCTGCTTCTTGTCTTCCTTAGACAAGACCAAATAGGCAACCATGCAAGAGTTCATCACCAAATCAGAGAAGTTCCTGAACCAAGAAGACAGCGAGGTTGCTTGGGCACTCGTGAAGGAAATCTCTCAAGGAATCAACCCAGGGATTCCCAAAGAGAACAAACCCTCGGCACCACCCGCAGCTACCCCGAGCAACACCTGCAGCTACCCCGAGCAAGGGGCCAACCGACGGAAGCAACTTCAACAAACGCTTTGACAACTACTCCCCCTTAAATACCTCCCTATCACAAATATTCCGAGAGACCCAACACACGGACCTCAAAGATCGTCCACCCCCAATGAAGAATCCAAAAAATTCGAGTGGCTTCGCGTACTGCGGCTACCACGCAGGACCCGACCAATCCACAGACGAGTGCAGAAGCCTAAAAAGCAAAATCGAGGAGCTGATCCGAGAAGGTCTTCTCTGAAAGTATGTGAATTCCAATCAGGAAGACTACCCACCAAATCGTCAAAGATCCCAGAGCCCCTACCAGAACCCGACACGATCGAGAAACAGTGACCAATGAAGAAGGAGAGATGACCGCAGGAGAAACTACGCAGCAAGAAAGAGAGATCATCGTCGTGAAGATCCCCAAGAAGGGAATTGAGAGGATCACCAAGAGGACCGGCGCGACGACCATCAGAACGGTTGGCGCGAAGAACCCCGGGATGACCGTCGTCACCGCCACCATGAGAATTTATCCATTTGCATAGGATTCGTTGGAGGCGGCACTGGAAGCAGCTCCCAAAGGAAGTACCTGAGGAACGTTATGAAGGAAGACGTGCAGAAACCAAGGCAAAGAAAACCAGACCCTCTCAAGGAGGTACCCATTACCTTCTCGAAGGAGGACTACGGCTAGGAGATAGGCCAGGAAGACGAACCCATCGCAGTGAAGGAAATGTTGGCCGATTAGCGCATCAAGCGCGTGCTAATTGACATCGGGAGCTCCGCGGACATCCTGTTCCACTAGGCATACAAATCCTTGCACCTGCCCGACAGCGACCTGATTCCCTATGACAATGAGTTAATCAACTTCACCGAAGATAGGATGACGCTCCTCGGGTACTTCGATGCTCACCTATCGCTAGGTGACTCGGGCTTTGGCAGAAATATAAAGACTCGCTTCATTGTGGTCGACTGCCCGACTGCATACGATGCTATCCTCGGGCGCCCATTCCTGGACAAATTCAAGGCCGTCGTATCCACCATCCATCGCATGCTATCCTCGGGTGCCCATCCCTGAACATATTCAAGTAATCTTACACTGGAAAATGAGAGAGTTTTAAAGCGCAATGCCAAGAGATTTTTCCTTGACATAGCATGCTTCTTCAGCTATAATGTAGCATTTTTACATACATGAATCTTTGAAGTTGTTTTAGGATCAAGAAAAGACTTGGCAGTGTTCCACAGCATCCTAAACCCAGTGCCAGCATTTATGATAAGTATTTGGCAAAGAGTCTGTATCATTAGTAAAAGAAACATAATTCAGTAATCATGGAGACCTTAGTAGATGTTCATCTTCAAAATTTCCTATAGCCAATGAAAGCAAAATAAGGAACATAAGAAAAATTAGAGAGGAACTGAGATTGCTCGCCTCAGGGTAATTGTTGCCATCAATCTTTTGTAATCGCATCATGAGTTCACGGGCAGACTTTGTAAAGTTCTTAAGGCCCTAAAAGTGGATAATATCTTACAATTTCGCTCAACTCTTTGAACTCAAAATCCTGATGCAAACATGAAATAATAAGCCCAGAGGAAACAATAGTGGGGAAATCAATCAATCACAGCAAATCTTAATCTTCTCATATATAAATTTAAATCTGCAGAAGTCGAAGCAACAATCCAAGTTGTATCTGCAGTTACCTCCATAATAGTGTCAACGCCAAACTCCTTCCTCCATCGTAGCATATCAGCCCACATATGCTTTGCTTTTTCAAGATCATTGATTGAGCCAAGATCAAAAAAATAAATTTAACACCAATCTAGGGCACCTTAACATCATGTGGTAATCATCATGTCTTTCCGGAAGCAATTCATCCATAATCAACGATTGCCGGAATGCATCAACAGCCTGCGTATCTTGAAGACAAGACAAAACAGAAGCAACCAAAGCACAAAATTCCAAAGTAGGAGCAAGCATTTAGCAGAACACTAATCAAATTGGAGGAAGCAGTAGCTAATACACAAGACCCTAACCCAATCATTTCTCATAAACAAATCAACTCCAGAAAAAGAATCTAATTTATGAGATCTCCCTGTATTATATTGTTCATGAGAAACCCTAACCTAAGAAGCATAAGTTATCCTTCTAATCCTTTGGTAGAGAAACCCTAGCTAGCAAAGGAAAAAAGAGAATCTGTGTGAGAGATAGAGGGAGCGGAGAGATAGAGAGAGTGAGTGAGCGAGACATGCATACCTAATTTTGCAATGACAACGACGTGACAGAGAACGGCGCCACTGAGAAAGGAAGAAGGAGGACATGGCAGACGCAGGTCTCGCTCGCGCAAAAGACACATGAAGAAGGAGGACGACACAACCTAGCGGAAAAATGTGTTACGAAGAGCAGTGGCACGATTGAAGACGATGCGACGGAGAACATCGCCATAGAGAACAGAAAGAAGAAGGACAACACCACATGGAGTATAGTGCTTGCAAACAGAGACGTCTCGTCGAAGGTGCGAAATCAAAGAGAGGGTCGAGAGGGAGGAGTGAGTGCGAGATCTGGAGGAGCTAGGGAGAGAGAGAGAGAGGAGTCAGCACGAGATCGAGAGGAGCTAGGGCAAGAAGGAGGAGTGAGCGTGAAACTGAAAAGTTTACTATACTCTATTACCACGGTTCTTCATAATACCAACCGTGGTAATAGGTAATTGTTTTTTTTTTAAATATTTATTTTTGATCTACTACAATACGACCGTGGTAATAGAGCAACTCAGTTACCACGGTTCTACATCGAACCGTGGTAACAGAGCTCACAACCCCTTTTTACCACAGTTCCACACTTAACCGTGGTAATATGAGCGTGGTAAAAAGGCAAATTTGTAGTAGTGTTTGAGAGAAATAAGTCTTATAATTGTAAGAGCCTAATCAAGGTTGATGAATATGTCGGATTGCTCCAAAAACTTGCTTACTTAAGTTGTTTCGGAGATGCCAAGCTTAGAGATTTCCCGCGAAGCATGCGTTTACCGTCTCTCAAAGTCCTTGACCTTAATTTATGCATAAGACTTGAGCACTTTCTAAATATAGTGAACAACATGAATCAGCCTTTGAAGATGTAAATGATAAATACTGCTATTGAGAAGCTGCCAAATTCCATTAGCAATCTTACTGGACTTGTTTGTATAGAGATGTCAGGCAGCAAGAAACTCAGATATCTTCCAAGTAGCTTATTCATATTGCGAATGTAGTTACTTTTAAATCTGGAGGATGCTCTAACCTTGGAGAGTCCTCAAAAGGTTTTCACAAGGCAAAGCAGCTGTCAATGGTCGTTCAACTTTAAAAACTTCGCACTTAGAAAATTGTGGTTTGTCAGAGGAAGATCTTCATTCCACTCTTAATTTCTTTCCAGAATTAGAAGAGTTGATTGCATCGGAGAACAACTTTGTAACCTTCCCTGTATGCATTAAAGATTCTGTCCACTTGACTAGTCTTGATGCGAGTGGTTGCAGGAAGCTTTGAAAAATTCCTCAATGCACGAATATGAGAATTCTTAATATCCATCGTTTTGTGAAGCTTGAAGAGATTTCAAAGTTGTCGTCTACAATTCAGAAAGTAGATGCAAAATACTGCTGCTCTTGAACTATAGGGACTTTAGACATGTTATAGTTGTCTCAGGTAATATATTGTTTTATTACTTGTGCTTAGTCTCTTATACATATATTTATGCCACTGATTTTTTTGGTTTCTGTAATACGATAGGTGAAAAAAGAGATACGAAGATTAGAAGTTGTGATTCATCGAACCAAGATTCTAGATTTGCTTTTTGATTGGAGGGGTAATGGAGAAAGTCCCCATTTCTGGGCTCGCGGAAAGTTCCCTATTGTTGCCCTAGCTTGGCCTTCAACAATGAGAAAGGAGCAGCAAGACATTCTCAATGTCAACTTGATGAGCTTCACTTGGTCATCAATGGAAAATGTGGGGCTACTACAACTTCAGGATGGAAGCAAATTGATGGGTTTAAATGCTAACAGGTTAACTTCTGAATAGAATTAGTGATGAAAATGTGTAAGAATTGCTAGAGAAGCAGATGAAAATCACTGTAACAAATGGATTCCACAATTACAGGGATGATGAAAACAGAAATAACAGATTGGTAGCAAAACCACCAATACCCAAAGCATGTAAGCTTCCCCAAAAGTCACCAAGAGTGACCCCACCACAGTGTAACAGAATTCCCTCCTCTCTTCCTTCTCAAAGCTACTATTTATATAACTAATTCCATGCATTTCATGCATTCTCTGCCACGTCATTCCTTTTGGCTAATTTTGTCTTCTTCTTAGTATAGACTTTCCACACTCTAGGCTTGGATCTCTGATCAAGGCCCACAGTACTATTATTGTTTCTATCAATTCCGCCCTCCTTAGGAACAGCCTTGTCCTCAAGGAAAAATTCATGAAACTGTCCCTGCAGAACTTCATTGTCTTCCCAAGTGGCATCCTCCATTGACTTGTGCTTCCATTTAATCAAACTCTGCCATACGTCATTGTCTCCTTGTCTCACAACTCTAGAGCCCAGCACCTTCTCAGGATATACATCATTAGCATCATCTATCTCCAACTCTTTAGGTAACTGTCCCTGTATCTGATAGTTCACCTACAACCTTCTTCAGCAAAGATACATGAAATACTGGGTGAATTTTTTACTCAACTGGCAGCTTCAACCTGTAGGCCACTTCTCCAATCTTCTCCTCTATCTGAAAAGGACCAAAAAACCTTGCAGCTAGTTTTGGGTTAATTCTTGTCACCACTGATTGTTGCCTATGAGGCCTAAGCTTGAGAAATACTCATTCCCCTGCTGTAAAACATAAATCCCTTCTTTTCTTATTAGCATAGCTTGCCATCTGTTCTTGAGCCTTCAGCAGATGCCTTTTTAACTGATTTAAAGCCTCATCTCTTTCCCTAAATTCTAAGGCTATAGCAGCCACCTTAGTTTCGTTAGATAAGAACTTCACTAAAGGGGGAGCTTTTCTACCATAAACTACTTCAAAAGGAGTCTGTCCAATAGATATGTGAAAAGTTGTATTGTACCAAAACTCAGCCCAAGGAATCCAATGAGACAAAGTCCTGGGATGGTCAGAAGCAAAGCATTTTAAGTAGCTTTCCAAACATCTATTGATGACCTTTGTTTGACCATCAGTTTCAGGATGGTAAGCTGAACTCATCTTCAGTTTAGTACCCTGCAACTTGAACAGTTCTGACCAGAAATGACTCACAAAGATAGGGTCTCTATCACTGACCACAGAATTTGGGATCCCATGCAGTCTAACCACTTCTCTGACAAACATCTCAGCTATGGACTTAGCAGTGTAAGGATGTTTTAACAAAATAAAATGACTATATTTTGATAACCTATCCACCACTACTAATACAGCCTCACACCCCTTAGATTTAGGCAAACCCGTGATAAATTCTAATGACAAGTCCTCCCATACAACATTAGGAATGGGTAAAGGCTGTAACAGTCCGCCCGGGGTCGTAGCACTATACTTCTGCCTTTGACAAACATCACAAGCCCTGACAAAGTCCCTTATACTCTTCTGCATTCCCACCCAATATAAGGAATCAGACAACCGCCTGTATGTCCTTAAAAATCCAGAGTGCCCTCCAGCAGGGGTACAATGAAACTCCTCTAACAACCATGGAATAGAAGGTGAGTTAGGAGAAATAACTAACCTGCCATGGTACAACAGAATTCCCTGCCTCACAGCAAACCCAGGTCTAGATTCTGGAGCTCCCTGAACCTCATTGATCATTTTCTGTATGTAAGGGTCATTGGCCACTTCATCTAATACTTTCTGTTTATCAACCCATAAAGGATATGAAACTATAGTTCTCAATTCCCCCTCATCATAACATCTTGATAAAGCATATGTTGCTCTGTTTTCCAACCCAGGTTTGTAATTGACCTCAAACTGATAGCCAAGTAATTTGGCTAGCCAGCACTGCTGATCAGGGGATGAAACTCTTTGCTGCAAAAAATGCTTTAAGCTTTTATGATCAGTATACACAATGAATTTCATTCCCAGCAAGTAATGCCTCCAATGCTGAATGCATAACACCAATGCCATTAGCTCTTTTTCATAAACAGATTTAGCAAGGTTATTAGCAGACAAAGCCTTACTAAAATATGCAACAGGTTGCTTTTGTTGCATCAGAACAGCCCCAATTCCTCTCCCCACTGCATCACATTCGACTTCAAAAGGGATATTAAAATTTGGAAGTACTAACACTGGAGAGGATGTCATGATTTGCTTCAGATGCTGAAAAGCCAGATTTGCCTCTGCACCCCACGAAAAATTGTCTTTCTTGGTCAGTTCGGTAAGAGGCTTTGCTATCTTACCATAGTCCTTAATAAACTTCCTGTAGTACCCAGTGAGGCCCAAGAATCCTCGTACTCCTTTCACATTATTGGGTTCAGGCCATGCCAAAATACACTTCACCTTTTCAGTGTCAACTGCAACACCTTCTCCAAAAATAATGTGGCCAAGATAATCAATTTGAGCACACCCAAACTTGCACTTGGGCTGATTAGCTACAAAGCAGTTGTCTAGTAGAACAGATAAGACTAACTTCAAATGGTGTTGATGCTCCACAAGGTCCCTACTATATATTAATATGTCATCAAATAAAACCAACACAAATTTTCTCAAATACAGTCTGAATATATCATTCATAATTGCTTGAAATGTGGCTGGTGCGTTCATCAATCCAAATGGCATTACTAGGTACTCATAATGGCCATTATGGGTTCTAAAAGCTGTTTTGTGAATATCATCTTCATGGACCCTAATTTGATGATATCCAGATTTCAAATCAATTTTTGAAAAAATCGTATCTCCATTAAGCTCATCAAGTATATCATCAACTATTGGGATGGGGTACTTATCTGGAATTGTAGCTTTATTCAAAGCCCTATAGTCCACACACATTCTCCAACTCTTGTCCTTCTTTTTTACTAGAATCACAGAACTTGAGAAAGCACTCCTGCTTGGCCTAATAATCCCAGCTTGCATAAGCTCAGCCACTTGTCTTTCTATTTCTTCTTTTTGGTGATGAGGGTACCTGTAGGGCCTAACATTTATGGCACCTTGTTCTGGGAACAACTTGATCTGATGCACCTTAGATCTCTCAGGAGGTAGCTGAATTTGATTCTTGAACACTTCCTGAAATTCTTTTAAAATGGAGCAAATTTCTGATGACACCACTGGTTTGTCTGCTTCAATAGAATGAAGTTGTAACCACCACCACTCCATCCCTATTCTGCCATGCATATCCTTCAAGAAAGAATTTAAATAACTATGGTTGTTATTCTTGCTGCCCAGTCCCTGTAGCTTTACTAACTGATCTTTATAGACAAACTGCATAGTTAATGACTTCCAGTCCATGACCACCTTACCAAGAGTGGTCAACCATGCCACTCCTAGCACCATGTCCAACCCCCTAACTCCAACACCAAAGCATCTACCACCACTTCAATCTCCCCCAGCTTCATTTTCACTCCTTTACAAACTTCTTTGGTGAAAACTCTATGTCCATCACCAAGTTTGATGCTCTTAGCAACCATAGGTGTAATAGTTAATCCTAAAGCAGTAGTAACTTTAGGAGAAAGAAAGTTATGGCTTGCTCCACTATCAATCAGAACCATCAAATCAACGTTGTCAATTTTTCCTTCCACTTTCATGGTTTGGTGTTCACCCATTCGACCCAACACTCCCAAGAGTTTACATTCCACTACCTCTTCCTCTACACTCTCCTCAACCGCCCCTCCATTACCACAATTTCCCCATCTTCGTTCATCACTTCATCTTCTCCTAGAATCAAAATTCGTAGAGAGCGTTCTGGACATTTATGTAATGTAGGGTGGTACTTACCCCCACATTTGAAACATAACCCTTTTTCCCTCCTCTCAGCAATCTCGTCACTGTGGAAGCTTCGAACCCCCTTCCATTTCTTGGACGACCCAGTACGATGGTCGTTTTCACCCTTCCGCGCCGTCGAAGCCAGAGAACTTGCGGAATGCCCTACAGAAACGCCGCTCAAGCCTGTTTTCTGAGTCGGGTTTGACCCGCCCGGTTTTGACGCCCATGTTAGGTCTTTAAAATTTAATCCGTTTTGGTTTTTTGAAGACCCGGCCCAATCACTTTGGCCCAAACGTCCGTACCCTACCTTCTTCGCCCCACTTCTGTCACCGTCATCGTCCTCCTCCCTCAATTCTTCTTCCACGTCCTTCGCGATCCTCATCATTTCCATTCGGTTACGAGGGTTCAGCGTACGCACTCGCCTTCGAATCTGAGGTTTGAGTCCACTCATGAAGTACCCTAGGTACTGTTCTTCTGGAAGCCTGCCCACTTGGGACGACAGTAATTCGAAAGCTTCAATAAATTCTTCCACACTTCCGTTCTGTCTCAATGTCGACAGTTCTTCGAATGGATTCTCTAATCTTCTTCCCCCATAACGAGCGATTAACGCACGTTTCAGCTTCTCCCAAGACAATTCGTCCTCTGTCTCCATTAACAGGTTGAACCAATGGATGGTTGAACCTTCCATGCTCAATTTGGCTAGCTTCACACGCATATCATCCAAAGTGTTCTGCACATCGAAATAAATTTCAGCACGAGTTATGCAAGCCACTGGATCTTCGCCGTCGAACAACGGAAGTTTCACCTTCTTCCCAGCGAGTCGAGACTCACTCTGGGACGAATTTCCACCCGATATCTCATCTTCATTAACCACCCCCTTCTGACTGATCTGCTTGCTTAATTCCACGAGGACTAGACCTTGCTGCAGCATCTGTTCGGCCTGGAGCTGCATCTGGTGAACCAGTTCATCAAGAGCGGTGTTAACCTTTCCCATCTGAGTTTCCAAAACGTCGACTTGATCACTCATCTTAGGCATCCGGCAGGTCGGACCAATTGATGGGTTTAAATGCTAACAGGTTAACTTCTGAATAGAATTAGTGCTGAAAATGTGTAAGAATTGCTAGAGAAACAGATGAAAATCACTGTTGTATAGAGAAATGGATTCCACAATTACAGGGATGATGAAAACAGAAATAACATATTGGTAGCAAAACCACCAATACCCAAAGCACATAGGCTTCCCCAAAAGTCACCAAGAGTGACCCCACCACAGTGTAACAGAATTCCCTCCTCTCTTCCTTCTCAAATCTACTATTTATATAACTAACTCCATACATTTCATGCATTCTCTGCTACGTCATTCCTTTTGGCTAATTTTGTCTTCTTCCTAGTATAGACTTTCCACACTCTAGGCTTGGATCCCTGATCAAGGCCCACAGTACTATTATTGTTTCTATCACAAATCATGTGTTAGTGGGTGATCTGTGACTTTTGTTTAGCGAAGAGAAGTGTCAGTGTCTTCATGGTTTTCTTGTGCATGATTGGAAACTAGTACATGTTTCATACAAAGCCCCATCGACCATGACATTTAGTAGTTGGGGTGTTTTTGTGTACAAACAAGAAGGAACCAACATTGGAGATGTCAAGTTCATGTGTCTCGGGCCAGAGTGCTCAGTCATAGCCTGCATATCATCACCCAACAAAGTTCATTCAAGAGATTTTGAGAAGGACCTTAGGATGGTAGCAGAAGAGTTAGGTCTAGGAAGGAAATGGACGTGAAAAAACCCGGAGACATTGCAGATAAAGAGGATGATGCGGAGAAAATGCATTTTCAGATGAATTTTGGAAAGGAGATATCGGGGCAGGCTAAGGATCTATTAGAAGGCAAAGGGCTGAATGAAAACTCCTCTCTGGCATGGAGGTTAGAAATGAGTGAGATGCGCGTGAAGAAAATAGAGGTAGGAGAAGCTTCAAGGTCATGTAACCAAGGGAATAATTCAGAGGTTCAAATACAAAGCAGTGGTCCTCATGAGGAAGAAATAAAGATGGGAATATTAGGGAATGGAATGAGCGATGAACTGGTTGAAGTGCGGAAAAGCTTTCCTACGTTAGATGTAGACACAACAATGATTGCAACCTATAACAAGGGTAAGAGTTTTGAATTATCATAGCTCCTAGAGTTTGAGGTACTAACCACACCAGAAATGAAGATGTACATAGAAGGAATGATCAACGCACTCGAGGAAGCTAAGCTGAGCTTTCCCACACTGGATGTACAACAATACTGAGTGTTGTGTTGATTATGGAGGCCCATGAAGAATTGAAGTACCCTGTTGAGGTAGGAGTACTAGGAGATGCTTCAATCTCTGGTCACCAAGGGAATAACTCAGAGGCACAAATACAAAGGAACCATCCTCAAAAGCAAGAAATAATGATGGAGGTATTCTGGAGTGGAATGAGGGAAGGACTTGTTGAAGCACAGAGAAGCTTTCATAGTTTAGATATAGACGACTTTAATTTGATTAAAGCCTATACTAGGTTTGAAGGGATACCACTTCAAGAGTCCGATGTAGAAAACCCTGAACCAGAAATGAAGATATACAAAGAAGGCATTATCAATGGACTTGAGGAAGCAAAGCTCAATTTTCCCACACTGGACATAGATGCAGTACTGAATGTGTTAATGCTACTGATGTGTTAACTCCAGAACATGTTTCGATGATGAGGCTCCCATAGAGGAAAATGTAATGCACTGGATGTTCCAAGCATGCTGGTTCACAAGTTGGCAACCCCGGTGACACTCCGATTCAGAGGATTTAGTCTATTCTTCGACCTTTGGTCACTTCTGTTTTGAAGATAGTTTGTACCATTTGTATAATGATATTCTTCTGTTGTACTGAGTGTGTGTCACATTCTAGAGTACCATCGAGTTAAGGGAGAATGTCAGAAGGAGTATATGAGAATGCTTGAACTCAAAGCTCAATAGAAGACTCGCAAATTAGAGAAAATTGTACGAGTTAGGAAGCTCTTAGATGATGGAGGATTTGTCAAATATGAATATTTGATAGAATGATCATGTGACCTTCAGTACTGTGCCTTGATCATTTTAACGTTTGGAACATGATCTGTTTCGTAAAATCTTAAATGATAGAACACTAGACTGAGGTTTCCTGGTTTTTGTAGAGTTTTACTTGGTAAATTTGGGTAATACAAAGCATGGTATGTGTTGGACTTTTGTGTTTGGACTTTTACTTATTCATGTAAAAACCTACAAGTTTTAATGAACTTGTTTTCAAATGTTGGTCTTATGAAGATACTTTTAAATTACTACTGAGAATTAATTCAAGCATGAATTTTCAGACGAGTTTGAACTCTTCCTAGATTAATATGAGTACGGAATTTGATATATTGAAATGAACATGTTACCTTTTTTTTTTTTTCTTTTACAAATAAAAGTTGGCTTAATAGCACTTTTGGTCCCCCACTTATTACGATTTGGCATTTTTGGTCCCTAACAAAAAAAATTAGCTATTTTCGTCCTTAACGTTTACAAACCGTTGCACTTTCAGTTTTCCATCCATTTCTGTTAAAATTTTAACGGAATATTCCTTTAAAAATTAATTAAAAAATATAAAAATTAAAAATCAGAAATAATGTTGATTGTTCTTAAAAAAAAATCTCTAATCCCTAATCTTCATCTTCTTCAATGAATCAAAAACAACATATAATCCCCTTCTCCTCTAAATCAGTAGAGAACCAGGAAATACTATTCACAGCAGCCTCTCAAACCCTAAATCCCTCTTTCTCTCAACCTCTGAGCCGTCTCACTCTTCCTCTTCCTATAAACACTTCCCCCTTCCTGTCCTTTAAACCTTCGACCTCTCCCTCCATCCTCCCTTCTCCACCGCCATCAACACGCCAAACACCCAGCACGTCCTCCTTCGCGCCGCACCACCTCCTGCGCCGTCACCACGCTCGGCCTCTAGCGCCGCCGCACCATCCTCCATCACTTCGAGCCGCCGGCATCATCATCGTACTGCCGTTAGCACCGCCGTCGCAGACCTACCAGGGACTCTCCATCTCAGTTTATCTTCTCACTGCTGTGTTTTATTTCTTCCCCCTCTGGTTTGTCTTTTGTTCCTTTATGTTTTATGGTCCCAGACTTAGTTTGCTGAGATGATTTGTTCTTGATACCAGGCTATTCTGTTCTGTTTTCTATTGTACACCGTTTGTTGATTCCTCGTTATCTCATTTTTTCGTCTTGGTGATTTGTTTGTGATAATACCGAATTCATGTTTTTCTCTCGTTTCTTCTCTTCTTCTATGCTGTTATGTTGAAATCAATTCCAAAAATGATTGCTTTCTTCTCTGTTCCGCCGTCGCTTCCTTTCGCCCTCTCCGCCTCGATCTGCTTCTTCTCCCCTCTGTTTCGATCTCCTCCTCTTCCCCTCTCTCCCTCGACCTTCCTCTCAATCTCGACCTCACTCTCTCTCCCTCGATCTTCCTCTCTCTTCTCTCCCACGCTTTATCTGCCTTCTCCCTCGTCTCACACGCTCCCTCCGATCTCCTTCTCTTTCTCTCTCTCTCTCTATCTCGCCACTTCTCTCTCTCACTCAGTTCTGATCTGCTCCTCTTTTCTTTTTTCTTTTTTATTTTTTCTTTTTTATTTGTCCTTTATTTCACTCCTTTTTAATTTTTAATTATATTTAAAAATCTGAAAACCGTTAGTTTTTAACAGAAATGGATGGAAAACTGAAAGTGCAACGGTTTGTAAGCGTTAGAGACGAAAATGGCTAATTTTTTTTGTCAGGGACCAAAAGTGCCAAATCGTGATAAGTGAGGGACCAAAAGTGCCAAATCGTGATAAGTGAGGGACCAAAAGTGCTATTAAGCCATAAAAGTTTGGATGGGTTCGGCTCATATCACCACCACATCGCAAAACATGAGTAGGAATGTTCATGGTTTGTGATTATGATTATATAGTAATTTTAAAAAATGTTTTAAAAACAGATTCTAAACTGGATATGATTTTAAATATATGTTATGTTACTTTATAAAATAAGACTACATAATTTTTATAAAAAAAATTATTAAAATAAAATTGAATGACGTGAAACAAAACAAGATAAATAGGAAAACGCTTCTTGTACTTCTTGGAGGCTATCATTGATATTATTCTTATATGTTTTTTACGGTGTTGTTTAGGGTGAATTATAATTTATGTAGTGCATCATGTACTGTCATTTTCTGGTTAATGAAATTGCACAAGTGTCCAAATGAAAAACTGAAAACCAGTTCTACAGTTTATTTAATTTTTATAATTTATTACAATTTCAATTTATTCATTACTCATTTTAATGCATTTTTCTCTTTTCTAGTCGTGTACGGTACACCACTTAAGGTGTAAATGCACCATTCGACCCACCGCCTTTTCTGATCACTTTTTATTTTCTAAATGTAAATAAAAAACAAAGATAAATAAAAGATATTGAAATCAAAAGTTACTGGAAGTCTGGAACTGGATCTGAAAGAAAAAGAACTTGAGAAACGGTCAGGGAGGAGAGAGAAAATCGCAGTGAGAAGGAGAGAAGCGCAGGAGAGAAAGACGCTTAGAAAGAAAGAGAGAGATGCAGGAGAGAGAGAGAGAGAGAGAATCGCAGAGAGGGAAGCGCGAGAAATAGAAAATTGCAGAGAAAGAAAGAAAGAGAGAGACACAGGGGGAGAGAGAGAGACGCAGGAGAGAGAGTTGTAGAGAGAGAAGACCAGGAGAGAGAAAGGGGATAGAGAGATAGAAGTTCAATTTAGAAAGAAGATGATATTTGGATATGGATGTCCAAATTTTGGAACTGGTTTCATAAATTGTATTTCCAGAATATGGTTTAAAATATAAATCGGATTTCTTTATAACGGCATCTTAACAATCCGGTTATTTTAATTTTGGTTTGAGATTGGTTATGGTCATGGATTGGTTCTATAGAACCGGATAATTTGAACAGGCGGAACCTTTAGTCACTTATTACATAGATATTTATAGATTGTCCACCACTAACAAAATCCTCACGTTACTTACATAGATATTTATAGATTGTCCATCACCAACAAAATCCTCACATCAAGATTCGAACCTTCTAAGAGGAAATCGTCTATTCTTACCAACTGAATCATCATGTATTGGTAATTATCATGTTACCTTAAACTATGTAACTAATAGTTTGTAGCTAACACGCTTGCTAATAAGTATAAAATTATTGCCTACACATATTAGCTCAATTGACAAGGCTGCCAATATAAGGATTGTGTCGCTGAGCGATCTGTAAATACCTGTGGTGATGACCAGAGCTAAATCCACCCAAATTTTTATTCATCAAAAAATAGTATAAAATCACTTGTTTCAATTTTTTTCTTTTTCCAGACTCTTAAGGCAAATGCAACTTACAAACAAGAGAACGAGATTTTTTTTACACATTTTGGTGATTTTCAAATCTAGAAGAAAAGAAAATAGGTGAAATCTTTGTTGCACCTTTTTTTCAGTATTGATCTCTGAAAAGTGCTTTTCAAAACTTGATCGTTGAGTTAGCTAAAGTAAGGGACATGATTCACCTTCGCTGCAGATGGTTTTTTCTAAATTCTAACCATAGCCATCCAATCAAAATTGGTAAAATTGGTAAAATAAAATATAATAGTTAAATATATTATTTTGATCAATCAAAATTGGTAAAATATAATAGCCATCCAATCAACAATAAATGTTAGAAGTTTACACTCAGTTTTATAGAAACCAGATCCAAATGTAATGAAGACAAAGACAATATAGACGGAGTTGAAATAAACCATGTATCACTCACAAGCCACGTAGTGCATATTTGGAAGAATCAGTTTGAAACCACGTTTGGGTTGAAACCACATTTTTAAAAACAAGAAATAGTTGTTTTTGGATTATTGGATCCACGTTTGGCCTCTCCAAACGTGAATCCAAACACACTAGTAATTTATATTGAAAGAAGGCATTGAAACACCACAAATTTCAAAACAGGAAATGCCAAGAGATTTCCATCGATCACTTATAACTGGAACCTGTTTCCCCCTCAAATAAATATACCAAGATTAACATGTAATATTAGGGGGGAATCCCACAAATTTCTTGCCTAATTATGATGTACCCGAGAGCTCAAAACGTGTATCCAAATGAGAACAGTCAATTTTATATACTGAGAAAATGCTCAAACAGAAAACTAGTTCCCTCTACTTCACCACATCAAAAGTAGCTCGAACATTGGATATCATGACAGGGCACTCTCCCTTCTCACAATATTCGGCAAATTCTCCACCTGACAAGTCTACATCCTCAAACTTGGTCCCCTCCAGCTACAAAAAGTACAACTTCCATTAAATAGAGAACAGGATAAACATGCAGAAAATTTATCATGACACAAATAGTGTGTTTGGAAAACATCCAAGCTCGTATATGTCACAAGCTACAATATAAAACTTCGATGTGGTTTACACACAACCAAACACACCGAAAATGTCGTGCAAGTGTCCCAAAAATGAACAGTGAAATCTGGTGAGTGAGTAATCTCAAACCCACTAAATAACAAATACAGGAGGAAAAATGATGGGAAAGAAATATAGGATGAAGGTATTATATATATTACGTGTAGAAGAAGAAAGCTAATACCTAAATCGAGAAGATAGAGGGTTCTACATCAGGAAAATCATCTATAGTACAACTTTCACATGAAATTTGTTTCAAAAGTTAGAGGGGCAACATATCTGGTAAATCTTGCCAACATTTGGACACACAAATGGTGAATTTTCCAGACATGATTCTCAAAAGTGATACAGGGAGTATATATATCTAGTTATCAACAATAAGGGGCGTTTGTTTCCCTGTTTGGAATAGGATTCCTGGAAATGACTAGGTTGGAATACATATTCCATGGTTTGGTAGAGGGTTTGGAAAAAATATTCCAGGGTATCATTCATCCCCAGGCAAGTAATATTCCCATCTAGAAGCTCTTTTCATTCCCAAGCTAAAGGGATGGAAAAGGTGATTCCTGAAGACTAGGGAATGAGATTTAATTTGTGAAAATCCTCAATTACCCCTACCCACTACAACATGTTATTTCCCACATATATTAATTACAAATGATTTACCTCATTTCCATTTGATGACATGCATTTGTTTTACTATGAAGTTCTAGAAACAGAAAACGAATGAAAAATCAAAATGTTTTTCAATAAATCGAAGTCAATTTTTTAGTATTTGAGACTTTTGATGTTTAACTTTATATTTTATAAATCTTGCCTTTTTAGTAATTCCATGAATATAATGTTAGTAATTCCATCGATATAATGTTAGTGTAATATTAACTAATGTCGTTTGAGTAAATATAATTTTTATAAAAAATTATTTCATAGTATAATATAGTATTCAGTATATTTTTATTTTTATTCCATTTTTAATAATTACATTGAAAAATATTGTACTATTAAATAACATAAGGGTATTTTAGCAATTTCATTGTATATTCCCGGGAATATACATTTTTAACCAAACGCGTGTTATAATTATTCCCGGGAATTTTGAAAAAGATTCCCAGGAATCGATTAGGCTAACCAAACACATTTTTAAAAGATGTCATGGAATAACATTCCCAATCCATTATTCCCGGGAATAAGATTCTCAGTTATCTTTTTCCAATCCGTGAAACAAACGCCTCCTAAGCATCAAACCAAACCAAATGTGACATCCAACTGGAACAAGTAGTGAATGAATACAAGTAAAAGAAACATCCAATAGAGGAAAAAGAGTAATGAGCAATTAACATATTCAGGTTATATATCAGCAACATTGAACAATCAGAGGAGATTAGAGTCATCAAAGACATGATGCCAAAATTAATAAAAACATAGAACAAGAACAAGGAAACTCACCGACTCAACTTTCCATCCACCCGTGAATACAAAATCTACCGGCTCATAGCCCCTGCAGTCGAATAACATCAGTGGGCTGTACTTCCCTGATTCACTGGTTTCCTGGGTCAGTGGTTTACCTCTTCCTTCAATCATAGTGACAGTACCATCCCTGCCACAAAATTTGCACTGCATACCAAATAAAGGGTACCAAGAAAGTAGAACCATCAGCAGCAGAAACATACAGTTTAAAGAATCTCACATGAAAGAAAATGTCGCTTATTGCTTAAACTTATGCAGCAAAACCATATAACACGTCCTGAACTTTCCTCCTATTATGACATAGATGGAACACAAGCAGCACAAGACCAAACGTAATTGAATTCTGCTCAGTCATAAGATGTAAATACGCATACAAAGTCACAACTTACATCAGTAAAAAGCTAAACTCAAATAACTGCATGCAAATTGATAGGTACTGCTGCGAAGGCTCACATTGACTAGAGACATGGCCATGATAACCCTTATATATGGGAAGACAATCCTCAACTCATAAACTAGTTTTTGTGGTTGAGTTAGACCTCCCAAATTCTAATATGGTATCAAAGCCTATCCTAGATTCGTTAAGTGGAGACCATCCGTATATGGGCTAGCCGCAAAAGTTCATTCTTGTATATTCCATGCTCCAGATGTCTAGCCCTGGGCGTGAGGGGGCGTGTTGAGAAGTCTCACATTGACTAGAGATATGACCAAGATAGCCCTTATATATGGAAAGACAATCCTCAACTCTTGAGCTAGCTTTTGGGTTGAGTTAGGCTTCCCAAATTCTAATATGGTATCAGATTCTATTCTAATAGGGGTCAGCCGCAGTATTCATTCCTGCATATTCCACACTCCAGATATCCAGCCCTGGGCGTGAGCGGGCATGTTGAGAAATTCCGCATTGACAGGAGATATGACCAAGATAACCCTTATATATGGAAGGCAACCCTCAACTCTTGAGCTAGCTTTACGGTTGAGTTAGACCTCTCAAATTCTAATATGGTATCAGAGCATATCCTAGATCCGTTAAGTGGAGACCACTCATATATGGGTCACCTGCAGATGTTCATTCCTGCATATTCCATCTCTGCATATGCATTTGAAGATCCGGAAGAATTATCAGCAATGGTAGAATCCGCAGCAGTGGTAGAATCGACAACAATGAGAGCGGAATCGGTAGCAATGGGAGTGGACTTGGCAGCACTGGTTGAACCTTCGTCTCTGCCTCTACCTCCCTCGTCAAGCTCCTTCGTAACAGTGAATCATGGGAAATTGGAACCCCGCACCTTCAACTAGTCAAGGTGCGAAGCTAGGTGCATAAATAGGGGAGGGCTATCATGAGAATTAACACCTTGAAATGCCACCTTAATTTTTCTCGCCTCCAAACACGAGGGTCTGTGAGGATACGCGATAATTGATTAGTCTTATACAATCATTTCTTGATGAGCACGAATTCTTCCATTCTAGACCAAAGTAACGCATCAACTAGACAAAGACATACCCCGAGAGCTACTAGATCCTACTTTGCTGGATCCATGATATGTCTAATAATGTGTTCCCTCAGAGTTGAACTAGCACCAAGCATCATACTGATACTTAGCTTTTGCACCAGCCTTGGTGGGGTCATATCCAGCTCTCACTTATAATTCACGAATCCACTTTGACATGAAGGCTTAGTAGTTTATCTTGTCATAATTACCATAATCTTTCATAACCACTAGTATGCAGCATTCGACGTTTACCAGAATTGAAGGACAAGTCATGTGAGAAATTTTATGCTCATCTATATTGTATTTAGCAAGATCAGATGATAAGATCACCTAACAAGCTGATCTTACAGTTTAAAGGAAAACTGATGAAAAGGAAAACTGTTTATTACTCAAGAATAACAAAGGAACTACAATGGTTGCTTCCTTGCTGGTATTCGAGAGACCAGTACTCTCCCCAAAACTATTCCCAATTTCCAGAATATCCCTTTAACAGCCATATTTCCTCCTCATAAAGGAAACTACCCAGTAGTTACAACAGAACTCCCCTCAAAACTGCCAATAACTGTCACCCTGATAAAAAAAACCCAGTTATTTAACAAAACTATTCAACTAATGTACACAGGGTAAACTCCTTCACTAACAACACCCCTACTTCCTAACTCTATCACAAATCATGAGCTGCATTTCATTTGTGTTTAAGCAATGCACTTATTCTACCTATTTGAAAAAGAATCTGATGGAACCATATAATAGGTCAAGGTTGCATATAACATACTGGGCAATATCGCCTTCACTTTTCTCAACAATGCATACCCACAATCAAATCAAATAAATGAATATTATGAAAAATCTGAGAACCATGTACTTCCACTAGACTGATTTTTACGTGAACATCTATAATGGATGACTAGAACTACTAGTGAAAGGGTGACTCCTGAATGCACATGTTGCTAAACCGTCAATGGATGACTACAAGAGTAACAATCAATTTAGTATCAAACAGATAAAGTGTCAGCGCAAAGATGAGTGCAAGGTCATAATCTCAGGAACTAACTTGACTCGCAAAACGCATATTTCGTTTTTCTTTTTTTACACAGGAAAATTCAAAATGCATATTTCGGGGACTCATAAAATAAGTTTCATTTTTTAGGAACTGATAAAATCAATGCTATACGAACTTGCCTAGCTACTCAAATTATAATTGGAGCTACAAAGTTGGTCCATTTACTCAACAAGTAAACACTAATTTCATTCCCCAAGCTTATCAAAATCTTTCATATTAGCCCCAATACTAAAATAATACAAACAAAGTTGATCTATCTTTTAGCAAGATTGGAGGTAAAAATGAGGGTTTGAAATTTATTAAAGCGAATAATGATTGCTAACATATGTGTGTTTGATGAAAGGGCAAGTTGAGGGAGGAAGAGATTGTTGATTACCTTTTGAATGAGATGGGTAGAGCCCTTGCCAACTGGGAGTGGAACGGTGTCGTTTAAGTTCACACAAGTTTCTCTCTGGCTCAGTTCTCCACACCTCCCACATTTGACCTATCGCATTCGCAACGGAAAATCATAAACTATATCAACAGATGCAAAAACGAAAAAAAGATTGGAAGGTTGAAGAGAAGAGAAGAAAACCTTGAAGAGGTAGGTGAAGTTGGGGTCATCGCAGCCACCTTGGGGTTGGAGATTGGTAAGATTCTCAAGCTCAGCAGTGATCATCAACATGTAATTCACCATCTCTTTTTTATTGGCGTCGATCACAATTCCACAACAGTTCTCTCTTCCTCACTTTTATGCTTTCGATTTCGGGAACTTTGGATTCTATTGGATGGATGGTTCTAGTACGAATGTGGAAGTATGGAACAAATTTTATAGAATTCGTTTGTTTTTTATTAATGAATTGTTTCTAGAAGGGGTGGTGAAAGTTAAGATTTTTTAAGAATATAGTTAGAATCCAACTTACACATGATTTTCTAATTTTTATTCTCATGTTAAAGAAACGGCATATTTTATTCTCATTCTCATGTGAATATATTTCTCATTAATTCTTTCTTTCGCTATATATTTACTATTTTTATATTTTTTTAATTAAATAGTTTTTAAAAACATTTCCAAAAACATTATATACAAATCAAACACATTTTTCATTTCATAGAAATATTTTTGTAAAACTTAAACGCTTTAAGGTCCAAACTTTTACATATTTATCATTTTTTATCACAATGAGTCAGCAACCGGCACTTATTATATATATATATATAGGATGTATTATATGAGAAAGTGAGAATAAACCACGACCGTTAGATCTAATCATAAATGGTCAAGATTAAAACATGAAGTCATGTGATTTTTTAAAAAGTCACATGACATTTTTAAGTAATCATGTCACTATTAAGTTGTTTTAATCTTGACCATTCATGATTAGATCTAACGATCGTGATTTATTCTCATTTTCTCATATAAAAACATATTTCTCATGTGATACATCCCTTTTATAAATATATATATATATATATATATATATATATATTTATTTATTGAGAGTTTATTCTCTCTTTTTATTTCCATTTTTTCCAATTATTTCACTACGAGCTATGATACATTTACATTTTATCATTTTTCACCTCTATTTTGTTTTTATCTCTCTAATTTTTTATTTATTTCAATCTACCACCTATTATATCTCATACTTTATCTATCTTTACTTTCTATCTCTTTCCTTGTTCCACCTCCTTTCCGCATAAAAGAGGTGTCAACGAAAGCTTTTCACTCTCTTTCACTCAAGGGTGGCAAAATGGGCTTGGCCCACTGGGCCAGCCCCTTTGACCCACCTTTTTTGGTAATTGAGTTGGGACTTTGAACCCAAATCCTGAAAATGGTTCAACCCCCAACTCAACCCACTTTTTGGCGGCCAATGGTGGGTTTGGGCACGAGTCAACCCGTCAACTCACATTTCCACCCCTATTTGTAGGCTATATTTTTTTCTAAAGTTTTCATGATTGCTTGACATTATCGTTTATAATTGTTGATTGATTATTATTGGCTGAAGTAAACTGTAAGACCCTGATTAACTAATCATGTATTAATATGGTAATTAATTAATAATTACGTTGCGACATATTAATATTAATTAATTAGGTGAGTACAAGGCCTTCTAGCCCTCCTTGTTCATCATCCTTTGCTTCCAACTTCAACCACAAAAAGGTAGTTGAACAAGCTAAGCCTGCTCGGACCATCGCAAGGGGTGTTTGAAGAGACGTGGGGGCGGTAGAGAGGGTGTTGGGTTCCTTCCGAGAGCCGGGGTCCTCCTGAAGGGTGGTAGTCGGTCGTCGTCTCCTCTCCTGGGAGGGGTCCCTGCAAAGACACTCCAATGCCAAAGTGAGAGGACGGAGTGAGAAGGGTAGGTAGAGTATTTATGGATTAGAAGTGTGTACCTTATGGCTTGGTGAACCCTCCTTATATAGAGGTTGGGGTGGCACAACCCTCGAGGGCTTGTAATGATGGCATTGCTCATGTCCTTCCCTGGACCACTGGATCTCCTCCCGTGCTCAGAGGATCAAATGGTGGAGGTTTCCTCGGGAAGCCATTGCAGGTCCTGGGGCATCACACCTACGAGGGTAGGCCAGTGATGGGATTGTTGTTTTGACATACGCAAACAATTGGCGGCCTAAATAAGTATTACATTCACACCTTTAAGTGCGTTTTTTACCTTTACTTGTTGTCCTTAATTTTTGCCATTATCAAATGCCTCAGGATACTAAATCATGTCTCATGTGCCGTATGAGGAAGTCGACAAGGTTGATAATAGGGCAGAAGTGGCTTGGACTGTGGATGTTAAAGAAGTTGACGACATCGATAACATGGAAGAAAGGGGCCCCACAGTGAAGTCTAATGACCATATTACGAATGCAAGTTCTGGTAATGCATCATCATCTGTTGTTCAGGTAGATTGTACAGAAGCATTTACAACTAATAAGGTGCATATATCTCCTACACTTAATAAGCATCGTACAAATAGTGGATTGTATGTGTAACTGTTCTTGTTGCTTGCAGAAATTCCTTAATCGTCGTGAACTATTTGATTGGGCTCGGTTGGTGGGGAAGGAGAATGGATTTGTTGTTGTTACAGCTAAGTCTGACTATGGAAACCTCAAAAGAAAGGAACTTCTCACAGTAGGATGCGAGCGGGGTGGGAAATACAAACCATACAAAGGCAAATTGACAAAGAGGAGCACTGGTACAAGAACATGCGACTGTCCGTTTAAGCTAAGAGGAAGACCTGGAAAAGTTGAAGGGTGTTGGCAGCTAAAGGTGTTATATGGAGTTCATAACCATGCAAGAGCACAGTCGTTGGTTGGGCACGCATATGTTGGAAGATTGACTTTTACAGAAAAATAGTTGGTTTAGGAGATAGTAGACAACAGGGTTAAACCAAGTCACATGCTCGTTTCTTTGAAGGATAAGAATCCTGAGAATTTAACAACAATTCAACAAGTTTACAATGCATATGGACGGTACAGGAGGACGGTAAGGGTGCAAGATACCAGAGCATCGAATCCATCCACAGAAGAGGGAGACATTTTCAAACATCCAACCGTCTCGGTGATCGACATAAGGTGCGCACACGACAACGTCACCAACCAAGTCGTCTAAATTAGACCTCTTTTTTTAATATGGCTGTCTCCCTTTATTGGCACCCACCGCATAGCTCTAGGCATCTGTTCCATGTAATCTGCATAAGTCTTTCTATCAAATACAGTGGCTGGGAAGTGCTCATAAATCCAGGCCTGTAAAAGAATATGCACAAGTATTAACAAAGATGAATTCAAGAAAATAAAAGAGGATTAAAAGTGACATGTACCTGAAGCAGCGTCATAGAGCCTCCGATAGATTTAGTGTGCCTCTGAGAAGCATCATTTAGCTGGTCGTACATGTAGGCCAACATTGCTGCACCCCATGCAATGTTTCCGACCTCTTCAAGATTTGTAAATAGTGAGAGGTAGGGGATGCTGGCATTCGTCCTGCTCTTGTCAACAAATAGCGTTGCGCACACAAACCGGAGCATGTAGGCCTTCGCAGCAGCTTCAAGATTCCCTTCCCTAAGCTGCACTTTTATAACGGTTTCCAACCATGCAAACCGTACAAACTTTCCCTTGGTTTTTAGAATCTCAGAAGCAGCTGCGTGCAGGTGACCCCCAGATGAGATACCAAAGCTTCCGCACACTCATCACGATCAAGTTGTGGTAGAGTGAAAAAAATCCCGTGGATGGGGATATGGAGGAGACAAGATACATCATCAAGGGTAATCGTCATCTCACCAAATGGCAAATGGAATGACGAGGTCTCCAGATGCCACCTCTCCACAAAAGCGGAAATTAGGCCCCTATCTGAAACATTGTACCGACACTGGGCAAGAGCGGCAAGTCCTGACCTCTGTAGAACTGTGGCGATATAAGGAACACTGCGGTCAACATTATTTGCCAACTTCCTTGACTTATTATAGAACCTCAGGACTGGCCTATCCAGTATCGTAGGGTCAAGATAAGACCTCCACACCCTCCCAGCGATATGCTCGTGGTAGCTCCGCAGCACTGATAAATTGGATGGGCCACCTAGGAAGGAGGTGAGGTCCTTATCCTCAGCGTCCATCTGTCGCAGCCGCCGCTTTAACTCTCTTGCTTCCTCTTTGTTTGCAGGCTGCCTTTCATCTTCCTCCTCCTCATCTTTGTCATTGTCTCCATCATCATCTAGGCCATCAACGTCGTCGTTTTCATCATCAACATCATCATCCTCATCATTGTCAATGTGCTGATCGTCCTCATCACCGTAGCCCATTTGCTGGTCATTATCAGCATGTGCATCCTCCTCAGATTGCTGGTTAGATGGATCCTCCATCATTTGAGCTTTTCCAAGTCGCCTATGTGCCGACGCAGTCGGTCGGATACGTTCAACTTGAGCAGCCCCTGCTTCAGGTTGTTGTGAAGGTGCGGTCCAGCGTGTCCTTACCATTTCTGTAAAAAAACAAAATATAACAAAATTAGAAAATGAAAATAATAAAACTAAAACTTGAAATCAAGGAATAATGGAATTCGCACTAACATGTGCAAAATATGTGAAGGTACAAAACTCACTTGAAAGTGCGAAATGGCAAGGCTGAAAAATTAATTTCGCACTAACATGTGCGAAAGTGTAGTGTTGGACAATCACTACAACTCACACTCAACAATGCGAAAATGAGACTCAGAAAACAACGAAATCGCACTCAACGATGCGAAATTCACAGCCAAACCTTAAACGCACTTACCAAGTGCGAAATTGAAGAATACACAACGAAATCGCACTTGTCAAGTGCGATCTTGAACTATTCAAAAACGCACTTAAAAGGTGCAAAATAACACTCAGAAAACCCTAAAAGCGCACTTAACAAGTGCGAAATTTAAGAATACACAACAAATTCACACATGTTAAGTGCGAAATTTAACAAAAATAAAAAAAAACGCACATCTTAGGTGCAAAATAAAAACGGAAAACGACATGAAGATTGGGGAAGACGATTAAGTCCAGAAAATGGAAGAAAAACAACAAAACATCAGGAATCATATCAAATACCTCTAACGATGGCGGTAGAGCAACAAGAAGATCACTATGAGAGGGGATGACAGAAGTAGAAACGGAAAAAGAGACGAATGGAGAAGGTAAGAGGGGGGGTGGTAAGGGGAAACAAAAGTAGATATGTTTTTTATTTATTTTTAAACGGGTATTTTAGGGATATAGAAAATAAAGGATGACAAACGAATCAATTTGAGTGACACCAAAACTAATGCCCAAAGAGAAATGCTATATATGACACACTAAAAAACTTGCACACACCTAAGCACACCATTTTAAATGGATCAGTCCTATTGAGATTGAATTAAAATTTAAGAAGGAGAGAGAAACGTAAATTTATTATGTTAGGAAGTATCGATTTGGTGGGCCAAATAATATTTTCCAAAAAGGAAAAGGAAAAAAAAAATCGACGAGAGAGTATTAGATATTTAGATCTCAATCTCAAAACGTTTCTCACTGCTGGAAAATCAAACCAAACCAAAGCCATCGAATTTGGTTCATAACCTTTCTCTTCAGATCAGATCTACAACGCTCACCGACCATGGATTTCATGAAGGTCTTCGATCAAACCGTTCGAGAAATGTGAGTTTTTGCATTGCAATTGTCTTATCTCTTTTCCCCCCTCGAAATCAATATTCATGTGCGAATATCAAGTAATTAACCTCGTTCTTATGATTGTTGATTGCTTCTGCGAACAAAGAAAGAGAGAGGTGAATCTGAAGGTGCTCAAGGTTCCTGAAATCGAACAAAAGGTAAACCTCTATTCGTTGCCATTTTGCTGTTATTTGATTTGAATATCCGTTGTTAGATTACGAGAATTAGATCGACAAAAAGTATATTTTTCTCAATAATTGATTTAAACGGAGTGTGAGACAATTGATTGCGGCATCAGTATTTCCTTGTCTGCTCTATTATCGTGTAATTTTCAAATGATGACTTCTTGTGGAAACAATTTTTCTGTTTTCTTCCTGATTCCTTCTCTGCAAATGTACACTATGTAATGCGTGTATGCCCCCTTCAAGTTCTGAGTTTGGCCACTATTTTATTTTACCCATTTTGTTATTGTGATTTGTTTATATTTGCATTTGTTGATTTAAGTAACTACCCCCCTTACATGATTGATTTGATTGAGAAAAAGAAAACTGCTCCTCCCATCTCTTCTTTCTTTTTAATTCTTACAATTGCTAATTTTTTTAAAATATTTTATTTTATTTATTATAATTGTTAAATTTTTGTAATTGTATGAATGGAGTATAAAATGTGGTTTGAATTGTATATTTCTGTCAATCTGCAATTCTCTGGTATTATTCTGTTGATTTTGTAAACCACTATTTATAATTTAGGTGTTGGATGCAACTGATAATGAACCTTGGGGTCCTCATGGTTCTGCTCTGGCAGAGATTGCACAGGCTACCAAAAAATTGTAAACTACTACCTACTTCTTTTCTGGTTATATTACTATTTCTTAATTTCCTTTTGGTTTTCATGTTGAGAGAAAGTTCCTAATATTTAGTTATTTGATTGTTTCTGCTATACTTGCATGCCAGTACTGAATGTCAACTGGTTATGAACGTTCTTTGGACAAGACTGAGTGAAACTGGAAAGGATTGGCGATATGTATACAAGGTGACAAGGATGAGGCTTTTTTGCATTTTCTGTGTTGGCGCATACAACTTACCCTTCCTTCTATAACTTGAAGTAGTTTTATGTCAGGCACTAGCTGTTATAGAGTATTTGGTAGGGCATGGAGCTGAACGTGCTGTTGATGACATTATAGAACATACTTTTCAGATCTCTGTAAGGGCTATTCTGTTGTATTTTGCTAGTTTTTCTTGTCAACTGATAAATAGAATAAAAGCGGACATTCTTACATAAGGATCATTTTCTTTGACTGGTTAAGGCACTTTCTAGTTTTGAATATGTTGAGCCTAGTGGGAAGGATGTGGGACTCAATGTCAGGAAGAAGGCAGAAAACATCGTGGCCCTTTTGAATGATAGGGATAAGATACACGATGTCAGAAATAAAGCTGCTGCAAATCGTGATAAGTAGGTCAAATTTGTCGATATTCTAGTCACAGAATTATAGGTAAAATAAGTTACTTTTGTTTTGTCAGAAAATAATTCTTGTTTTTCTTTTGGGTGATTAATTTAGGTACATTGGAGTTTCTTCTAGTGGAATCACACACAAGAGTGGGTCAGCCTCTTACAGTAGTGGCAGCTATCAGAGCAGTAGTAAATATGGAGGCTTTGGTTCAAAAGATAGTGACAGGTTTAGTGATAGCTATAAAGACAAGGGTTACCATGAAGAAGAAAAAGTTGAGAAAGATTACTCTGGAAAATCACGCCATGGCACTGCAAATGATAATCAAGAGAACTCTTATAAGAAGGGTTCTGCACGATCTCACAGGTAGGGCATATCTAACCGCTGCTCTGATCTGCAATAATGGAAAACATATTTATGCTTGTTCCATGCTATATTTGGAGTACAATGGCATGAGCATAAGGGAAGTTTGAATTTGGAGTTGTAGCTAATAACTACTTTAGATCAGTGTTGTTAATCACGGATCGTGGAAAGCCAAAAATCCGCAATGTCAAGCCCTCAAAGCGGAAAATTGCGGATAGTGGTGAGCCCTCAGAGTGCTACACTATAGCGCTGCGATATCCGCTATTTGACAACACTGCTTTAGATTAGAACTTAGTACATAAATCTAATTGTTACTGTAAATAGTATCATGTGTATTGTTTTGTGATGCTTATTGTATGTCAAGTGTGCCTCAAATTTCTAAAATTAGTAATAGCCCGTTTGGATTCGGGCCAAAGACAACTAATTGAAGCTTATTCATTGCTTTTTCTAGTAGAGAAGCTTCAATAAGTGCTCTTTAGCGCGTATCCAAACGGGCTCTAAAGCCTTTTACTTAGGGATTTGTTTTGTATTTGACAAACTGGTTTAAATCAATTGCTAGTTTTTGTATGTAAGTTGGTTTATTTACTAAATAATACTCTTCTTCCAATTCAAGCCTTTGATTCATCCTCTTGCATTTCTGGTTCAACCAGCTGTTTTGACTTTCGGGAACATTTTAATTAAGTGGAAACTTGGTTAGTGGTTGAGACTTGAGATGTTTTTCTCAATTTCAACCTTTTACTTGCACTGGGCTTCGGTTTTTATGCACAGATAGGCACATGCTTTTGTCTCTCCATGCAGCAAAGTTTTAATTATATTACCCCTATTCTTATTCCATAGTGTCTTCCTTGCAGCAAAAGTCAGGACAAAATGTCATCTAGAGTATCAAAGTCATCTACTAATGCAAACAGTTCAGTTCCTTCTCAAAGTACAGGTGTACCTGTAAACAGCACCGAGGATGATTTTGACGATTTTGATCCAAGAGGAACATCTACTAGTAAGTGTACCGAATAGACAATCTCCAACATGGCAATTGCTGATTACATTCATTTAAGAGAATCATTAAACTATTCTTTCAAGTTGCATGTAAATTATTGTGGAGCCCGTCAGCCCGTGCAACTTGCAAATGCAAGCTGTCCGAGTTCAATGTGTAGTCTGTTAGAGTCAGTTATCTCTTTAGACTTAGTTTTTCCTGATTTGTAACCCTTAAGTTGACTGCAAGTAATAGTTAATCCGCTTACTAGCTTTTCTTTGATTGTGACCTGCTTTATTTATTCTTGACTGACAAACTAAGGCCATGTGCTCCTGAAACAAAAAATAAACAAGGGTGTTGTATGCTGTAAGTTTTATGTCCACCCCCTTGCAGCTGTAAAAAAAATATCAATCCTGATTTTTGAACACCCAAACAGTAACAACACCCCACATATATCTCGTTTTTGTCTCTAGCTCTCTCTTCCTATCACATCACATCACATCATACATACATCACATCTATCATTTCTCTCTCTTCTCTTTCTTTCTCTTTCACATAATTTGGGTGTAGACACCCCACATGGGTGTTGTTAGGAACCCAATTGCAAGGTATGGTACTTGAGTCCCACATTGGAAGTATGAGATTCTAATGTGGGGCTAGGTTGTCAATCCCGACGGGATCTGTTTCCCATCCTATCCCGCCAAGTACTGGGACGACCACCTCCATCCCATCCCATCCCATCCCACTTCGTTGTCCCGGCTGGGATCCTGGCCCATTTCTCGGCATTTCCTGTGGGATCCCAGCGGGATAGTGAAAGTTCCAGTGTTCTGAAAATGCCCTCCAAATTTATATGTTGGTGTATTTTTTTAGGGGCCTTTTTAGGTTTTGGCAGCGGAAAACCCTCTTGCTCTGTTTGTTACCGCTCCTCTGTTTTGCTTAAGTAGCTTCTGCCTTCTCCTCTGCTAAGGTAGGTCTATGACTTCAGTATTTAAGTTATTAAGTATCATGTATCTTTTTGTTTTTAGTTGTACGACTTTTTGTTCAAGACCTATGACTTTTGTTTCTAGTTTGCTACTATGAAAGTGTGCATATGTTATGAATTTCAAGTAATATTTATCATTGATTTAGTATATATATATGGTGCATAAGTTATACAATATATATATATATATATATATTTATGGTGTAAGTTATAAAAAATATAGACAAAAGTTCACTATCCCAGTCATCCCGCTATCCCATGTTGGGGCTGGCCGCTATGCCCCGGGATCTAGGATTGACAACTTAGATGTGGGGGTTATAAGACCATGAGCTCTCCAACTACAACAAGCTATTGTGGTATGGTTCTCTCAAGGTTCTTATCAATTGGTATCAAAGCTTTCCACCATGTCTGTCAGCTGCAAGCACAAAGGGCTAGTGCACAACCAGCCCGCATGGGCGCCGGAGCTGCGGTATTAGACTTAAGTCCCACATTTGAAGTATGGGATTCTAATGTGGGGTTTATACGGCCTTGGGCTCTCCAACTACAACGATAGCTTTTGCGGTATGGTTCTCTAATGGTTCTTATCAATTTAGTATTAGAGCCTTCCACCACATCTCTTAGCTACAAGCAAGCGGTGCGGGTGGTGATGCCTGCATTGCAGTGATCGCTCGGGACTGGTCAAAGGGCTAGTGCACCAGCCCGCGTAGCGCCAGGCTGCAGAGCGTGGTTAGGAACCCAATTGCAAGGTATGAGACTTAAGTCCCACATTGGAAGTATGGGATTCTAATGTGGGGTTTATTAGGTCTTGGGCTCTCCAACTACAAAGGCTAGCTTTTGAGGTATGGTTCTCTGAAGGTTCTTATCAATTAGTATTTGAGCCTTCCACCACATCTCTCAGCTCCAGCAAGCGGCTTGGGTGGTGACGCCGACGTTGCAGTGTTCGCCCAAGACTAGTCAAAGAGGCTAGTGCACAGACAGCCCATGCGGGCTGCAGCGCGTGGTGGGATGTTAGGACCCAATTGCAAGACATGGGACTTGAGTCCAACATTGGAAGTAAGAGACTCTAATGTGGGGTTTTTAAGGCCTTGGGCTCTCTAACTACAATAGCTAGCTTTTGTGCTATGGTTCTTTCAAAAAAAAAAAGTCAAATTGAGAAACCGGCCATATATTAGGTGGCAGGATTTTTAACCTTTTAAATGATAATTGTATAATTTTCTTTTCAACAGAGGCTTCATCTGGAAGCTCAAATCAGGTTGATCTCTTTGGGCAAGATTTAATTGGTGACCTCATGGACGCCCCAGCATCTGTTTCTGTAGAAAAGCCAGCAACTAGTGATGTGTCCGCGGTCGATCTCTTTGCAGATGCATCATTTGTATCAGCGGCACCTCATGAGGACAGAGGGGCTAGATCTCAACCACAGGTTAAATTTCATCACCTTTAATTTTAGTTTTGCTGTTTTTTATTTTTTAAAATGTCAGCTACAAATTATCTAACCTACCTACTGGTTTAATGGCATGAATCTCTATCATTAAGTAGGAACCTCCATCTCCGCAATCACTGGAGCCCCAAAATTGAGAATGCTCCCAATATTGCTTGAATCGGATAAGGATTGCTTGACTGCATTATTCTCTATTTAATAAATATTTTTGGCCAATTCTTTACTATAAATTACAATATCAGTTTCATTTCCAAATTGTTTTTGAGATTATAATTCTGGTAGTGAAGTGTATAAAGTTAGCATACTGAAATGGTCAGGGAGAGAGAACTAAGAGGTAGTGCCAGGCACGCCATTGACAATTACAGTGATGTACAATTTTCACATGAGTTTGTTAATTGAATGTGCAAAATGTGAGAAAAATTATTCAACTTGAAAATTTTCAACTGTGATTGTGAAATACTGAAGTATTGGATTTATCTGCTTACTATCCACATTTTCATTCACAATGCTAAAATCCCATTTCTTTGTATCTTGTTGATTGCATATACAGGATAAAGTGGATCTATTTTCTTCACCACCAGCCATTCCTTCAGTTACACCCACAGTTGACTTGTTCTCCATTCCTGAACCAGTTCTGCAGCCTGACAGCAAGCCTGAAAACTCTGGTTCTGTGAATGATAGCACTTTTGATCCCTTCGCTGGTGTTCCCCTAAATAAATTTGATGGATCTGATATTTTTGGTGAATTTACTTCTCAGCCTAGCTCTGTATCTTCACAACCCTCAAATAATGTTGTCAGCGATGGCAGCCATGATAATATGAATGGGAAGTCTTTAGCAGACTTGAAAGTTTCACCTAAAAAGGATGCCTTCCAGGTGAAGTCTGGCATTTGGGCTGATTCACTAAGCCGTGGATTAATTGATCTCAATATATCTGCTCGTAAGTTTCTTATCTTGACTACTTTAACAGATTTTCATCAACACCATACGTTCTGCAATAAATTACTGTTTTATTCCCTTTTTCTTAAAATAATCTGTGGTTGTATGATCCTTTTCCTTCCAGAATACATCCAAGAATGTTTTTTATTCCCCTGTTTTTTAGCCTGTTAGGACTTGGGAGTACATCAGCTTTTTTATGCATTACATTCTGGTATATGATATTTTAAAGATGCACAAGGCCCTTGCTTAAGAGTATGTAAGTCAATTGGGTTGGAGGATCTTAGGAATCTACTTGCAAGTTCATCTACTTCCCTCTTGCTCCCCTCTGTTGGCAGGCACTGTCATGAATGAATCTATGATTTAAGTAATGAGCTCGTATAACAAATGTACTCTAAAAGAGCAATGTGTTTCTCTTTATTTACCCGTTTATGTAAAGATTAGTTTACTTTACAAGAACATTTTGTTTTCCCCTTTATACAAACAGTTAACAACAAAAGTCTAAGTGATCAGTGGTGGAGCCAAGACTTTGGCTTAGGGGGGCCAAAGTTGCTTGTGCTGCGTGTACTATGTGGGAAGAAAATGGTTAATGAAGGGAAGCACAACTTATTTTATATACCTACATTAAGAGAATTAAGAGAATTTGAAAACCTTGGGGGGGCCATGTACAGTATGGATCCCACTTGACGCGATTGCAGTCATAAAAAACCAAATTTTGTGGGATTTTATTGACCTGAGGTCGCATTTAAATTTTAATAATATCTTTCTACGTCCTTTCTGGCCATCCCCTATTCACATGACTAAGAACCATGCTATCAACCCTTCTAATTTTGTGTTTGGCTTGGGACAGTCAATGTAAAACTTGCTATTATCTTTAATATGTTGTCCTTCTGATATGCCAATTATTTTGTTTGAGTAGCTTGTGTAATTTTCTTCCATTCTTTTGCAGCCAAAAAAGTATCCCTTGCGGATGTTGGAATTGTGGGCGGATTGAGTGATGGATCAGATGAAAAAGAGAAAGGCACTCCCCCACCTTCATTTTACATGGGGAGAGCTATGGGTTCAGGATCTGGTCTTGGTTGGTCCGGCGGAGTCACTTCTTCACACCCAGCAACAGGAGATGATGACATATTCTCAAACTGGGGTAGCCATCAATATGGTGGGTTCCAAAAATAAAAAAACTAGATTCTATACTTGATCTATCACATTTTCACCCATTCATTGTGTGTCGGCATTATAAAGAATGTTGTTGAGCTCTTTGGCATGATGGATTTGATTTTGTTAAATATATATTTCTCACACTACTGTAATTGTATTATTTTAAATATAAGTTGCTATTATTGCGTCTAAGCGCTGGTTACGCCTGATCTATTGCAACACCCTGCAGACTGCAGTGCCAAAATATCTGGTGAGTGGTGACAGTGATTTGGAGTTTGTAAGTATGTTAGTCATTGCATAGATCACAATCAAAGTTTGAGTATTGTCTTGTAAGTTGTAACTCTCGTATTTTGTCAAACTCTCTTGCTTTCTTAATGATGGTGTCCATGTAATGTAAGTATGTTCTTTATTTAATAAATTAACCTACATTTTAAAATAAATTAGGGTAAACCTATTAACAAGTGTCAAGGCAAAAAAGTTAGGTAAAGAAGTATGCATGACACATTCATTTTGCTAATTAGACCCTCAAAGGCATTTTTTTTTATAAAAGTTATTCAAATAATTTTACCCTACAAAAATCACTTGTCTCACCAATGTATCTAAATATAAACAATTTCAGATTCAACTCATTTTAACCTAATCAACTTTAGTAAAATAAATTTGATCAATTTGAAGAAGTTTTATTGATAGTGGGCCAAAGCTCTAAAGTCTTGCTGGAGCTAGACTGGCCAAGAAGCCCAGCTAAAATCTAAGAACAGATCCTAAAGTGGTACTTCAAACTAAAGTTCACTTTGCAAGTACAACCAGACCAAGTCACGAATTCGCATCTATGGTTAAATCACATTTATTGGGAGATGTTTATCCACATAATGTAATCTCATAACCTTGGAGGATAAGCCTCATGCTTGTTAGTTGTGGGGATACATTGAACAAAAAAAATGAGGTTAAACCATTTAGGGCTCACTCTCTTCCTTGTCAATCACTGCATTCTCTCTGTGGTTCTTATTATCGCGTTCCTTAGGTGCACCCAAACCAGAAATTTGCGATGGTCAGTCTTGTAGTATTTGCAACCAAGGCCCTACGAAGGTGGAGAAGGGGAGTGGTGTAACGCCCCGATTTTCACGAGGGTTATTATCGTAAATATCAACAAATAAAGAACATTGCAAAAAGCAGCGGAAATTAAAACCGAAACAAAACTGATATATTAACTGCCTCAAGGAAAAGATGATTCAATAAAGGAGTACATGACTGAAAAATAAACTAAGTCAACACAACCGAGAACCACACGCAGGTAAATCCTTCAAAAGTGAGACAAAAGAATAAGACATAGAACCCCGGGAAACCCTACGTCGAGCCACCAGACGCTTCAGCCTCTCACGAAGACGCAACAAGTCTCTCCTACACCACTGAGCCAAACGAGCAGTAGTCGCCTCTGACGGTAGGTCATCCTCTGAAAAAAACGTCACGCACCTATTAATAGGTGGATCCTCTGGCCGTCGCCCACAAACTATGTCGTCGAAAGAACTAATAGCGTCTAAGATATTCGTGGAGGAACAGTAATGCAGATAGTCCCTCGATGATAACGAACACTCAAACCGTCACGATCTCGTCGCGTAGTCCTAATCCATCCGGTATACGTAGCAGTACGGGATATACGAATATAACTCCACGTGTCTCCAACATCTAGGTCAAGCAACTGGATCTCATCATGTCTCGGATACGGTACTTGATGAAATGGGTACTCATCCATCTAGCGATAAGCGCCCACATAACAAGCATTCAAACTAGCAAGGGTCAAATCAAAACAAACAAGACCCCAAATATAATCATGTGCATAGATATCAAGGTAATTAAATCACCCAACAGTTAATTAACCAATTATGAAAGTCCAATTATGAAAACGCGTCCTTAGGGTTAGTCTAGGATGCAACTACAACTAAATGATCACGATAAGGTTTTACGTCAACACTGGGAAGTCGGGACAACCACGGCCTCCTTCGAGCTTGAGGGAAACAACAACAACAACAACAACAAAACTAGCCGTTTGCACGGTATGCCACTTAATAGAAACCATGGCTGACAACCCCAAAAACACGCGAACAACGACGGAGAAATTGTGTCCATGGAATCAATCGATAAAGTCGTGCGAACCCCAAATATGCATATGAGTTAGTCAAAATATTTTAAACCAAATCATCCAACAATAAGGGCAAACCAGTAATCTCAATTACTAATCAACATTATCAACAACACGGATATATTCCGACAATTAAATAAGTCACATAGTCATGTTCAACATATAATGCAAAGACATATAGACAAGACTAAGACCAAATGCCCTTAGTCAACATACAAGCAACATATATCAAGCATATAAAGCACATAAACACTTAAACATATATTCATCATCATAATCAACACATATTCCACATGTAGAATATATTTAACATATAACATATATTCAATAAACATCATATAATCATTAGCACGTAACACATAACACATAACACATAGCGCATAGCGCACCACACATGCAGACTTTTCTAAGACCGAGTGCCCTTACACAAACACACAAGCAACATGTGATCATATAATCATTAACACATAGCATTCCGCACATGCAGACAAAGCTAAGACCGAGTGTCCTTACCTTGACCTATTCCAAGCGTATTAACCAAAACCCAAAATAGGGTCCTCCGAAGGAGAGGAAAATCCTTCAACAATAAATATAACTTACACGTATTAATCCTACGTGAAACTTATGCATGCATGCCCATACAAACCCTAAAATATCTTAACTTGATTTTTAATATAATTCCCCAACCTTATAAAACTTTAATCATTCCAAACTATATTAAATATATGATCATAAAATAATAAAAATAAAAAATAAAAATAATACCTTCAAAGAATATATTCCTATTTTATTTTAAGAAAACTCTTTTTTATTTAAATGTATATTAAACACACCACATGTATATGTATGTACATATACATATTTTTATTCAAACTATTAATAATTATCTCAATAAATTAAAATAATTATTTCATAACAAAATAACCTCAAATATCATTCTTAAAAATAAAAGAAAATATTTCCTTTATTTTTAACATATGGCCCACGACCATGTACACATATTTATATATATATATTTTTCAATTTTTCTAACAACCAAAATAACAGCTTAACTCATAATATAATTTTAATATACTAACATAATATCTCATCTAAAATTAAAATCAAATTTATACTCCTAAAAACATGGTGAACTTTGAGTAGCCTATTTTATGAGCATATCTCTATTTTTTTTCCAAATAAAACCCTAACCACATACATTTCTAGTAAATTTATGGCTTAAATGCATGTTTTGCCCCTGATAATTCACAAAGTTGCAAATTGTACCCCACCAAGTTTTTTGTCACCAAATGTACCCCTCTGAATTTTGAGATGAGCACTTTATGCCCTTCCGTCAGTGTGCCGTTAGAAAATTGACGGAAGAGCTGACATGGCATGCCACGTCATCAAATGAGTTTCAGAAATTGGAAAAAGGGGCGTGGGAGATTCGAACATAGGATAAGGAAGTGGCAAAACACTCCTTTAGCCAGTTGAGCTATAAAATCAATTAGAAATAATATGAACAAACTTTTATTTATATCATCAATAATATTATTATTTTTATAAATAAAAGAATAATAAAAAATTTGAAACCCACCCTAAACGATTTTTTTTCTAATCCTAGCCATTTTCTACCATATTCATCCTCATCATTTCACCCTTCTTGGATCATCTTCACCAAAATTTCAAAACTCAGAAAATCAAAATCTCATCCCCAGAAAATCAAACTCAGTTTTTATTTTCTTATTCAAAGGGTTTCAACATAATAAATAACATGAAAAAAATCTGGTAAAAATTCCAAAATTCAAACCACAAATATCAAAATTGAGAAAAGAATTCCTTCCACTAAATTGAGAAAAGAATTCCTTCCACTCCCCACTCTCTGCAAAGTTCCAAAGTTCAAGCTTTCATCGTCAGATCTGCAAACCAGCTGCAATCAAACTGAGGGTTTCTTCTTCTCGCCACTCTCCCTTCCTCCTCAAGCTTCAACCAGCAAATCTGCCCCAACTCTCCACCCACCTGGAATGATCAACGAAACTAATTCCTCCCCTCGCCAAAGTCTCAATCTCACTTGGCAATGAAAGAAACAACTTATGAAGATGAAAGGTTGGAACTTGTTCAAACGGCATGAAGAAATCAGCGAGAAGCATAGAAGCGATGGAGGAATCCAGATCAAGAGAAACGTTTTGATTGTTGAGGTTTTGCAGCAAGAGGATGAAGGAACCCAGATCGAGAGAAACAATTTGAGCAGCAGATGATGATGAGGGGCCGCCGACGAGACAAGAATGCGAGGGAGGAAGAAGGAACTAGAATGCGAGGCAGAGAGAATGAGACTGAGGGAGGGGAAAGGCCAGTAGATGGCGGCAGTGGTGCTTCGATTTGAGGGGGGAACTTGGTACGGCGACCCCTGGTGGTTCCAGCCGTGCGTGGTGGTGGACGATTGAGGTTGCTGGCTTGATGGAGGATATCGATGGCGAGGTTGGAGGCACAGCGAGGCGCCGTTCGCCATACGTGAAGGTGGAGCGGTGGTGTGCGTGGCGGCGCTGGAGGAAGCCCAAAGAGGACGAGCGGTGGAGGCTGAGGTCTGGGTTTGGGGGTGAGGGTTTCGTTTGGGGTGGGTTGAAGAAGAAGAAGAAGAAGAAGAAGAAAAAAGAGAATAAGGACGTGAAGAAGATGAAGCAGGGTTTCAAATTTTTTGTTATTCTTTTATTTATAAAAATAATATTATTATTGATGATATAAATAAAAGTTTTTTCATATTATTTCTAATTGATTTTGTAGCTCAACTGGCTAAAGGAGTGTTTTGCCACTTCCTTATCCTGTGTTCGAATCTCCCCCACCCCTTTTTCCAATTTCTGAAACTCATTTAATGACGTGGCATGCCACGTCAACGCCATGTCAGCTCTTCCGTCAATTTTTCAACGGCACACTGACGGAGGGGCATAAAGTGCTCATCTCAAAATTCAGAGGGGTACATTTGGTGACAAAAAACTTGGTGAGGTACGATTTGCAACTTTGTGAATTATCAGGGGCAAAAAGTGCATTTAAGCCTAAATTTATTCAAATTTTGAAAAAATAAAAACATATCAAAATTAAAAAATATAAATCCTAACCACATGATATCTAATATATGAAATTAAAATTCTAAATTCATAATTTGATATATATATATATATATATATATATATATATATATATATATATATATAATATCTAAGAAAATCTATTTTTTATCCAACAGCCAAATCTAATCTAAAATAATACAATATCCAAACTAAATCTAATCATATTTTAATCATAAAAAATGATTAAATTCAGATTTTAATTTCAAAATTTAAATTTCCTAAGAAGATAATTATCTACAATTAATAAAATAACCAAATAATCACACAATCTCTATCATAAAACTGATAAGATAAAAAACAACTAAAACCCTAAAACATGATGTGCAACCAAAAACATGCCACGTGGAGAGATTTTTCAACTTTTTAGATCAAAAACATATTTTATTCTAACCTCTTGATATTTTCATGAAGAACAACGGTGAACAAAAACAACAAAACTTCAACGCTTATATGAAAACAAGATCTAAAACCCCAAAACCCTCATGAATTTGATGATTCTAACATGATCAATACATGCATACTAAGAACAAATCGTAGAGAAGAAAACACCAACGTCGATCACAAGAAGAAAAGAAGAAGAAATCCCTCAACCAAGAAGGAATTCAAACAAGAGAGGGAAAGAATGTTATGAGCAATTCTAACAACTGTAAAACGAAAAAGAGAACTCTCCCGATGTGAGAGAGAACTCAAATTGCTCTCTAGAGTGAGGGGAATGATTTTCTGCTTCCAGATGAATGAGAAACAAAAAGGTTTTCCAGTCTATTTATAGCTGAAAACCCAGGCCAGACCTACTTGAAAATCAAGTAACCTCAGTATTACCTTTAATCTAAGTATATTGATTAAAGGTAAAATTCGAATTGATATAACTTCTGCTCGGATACAACATTTTTTTCTATAAAAACGTCATCAATCGCTTTGGGTGCCCCGCTCAGTGGTCACGGACAATGGAACTTAGTTCACAGACAAGAACTTCCGAGCACTACTCCGCGGGCTCCACATTAAACAACACTTCACCTCAGTCGAACACCCCCAAACGAACGGACAAGCAGAGTCAGCCAACAAGGTCATCCTGAAAGGAATCAAGAAGAGACTCAAAGCAGCTAAGGGACAATGGGCAGAACAACTAGACCACGTCCTCTGGTCTTATCGGACTACCCCCCAGTCGTCCATGAGAGAGAGCCCGTTCAGGTTGACCTATGGAACAGAAGCATTCATACCCGCCGAAATAGGAGAACCTAGTGCCCGGGTACTCACCTTCGACTTAGACACGAACGACAAACGGCTAACAGAAGAGCTGGACCTGGCAAAAGAAAGAAGACAAGCAGCCAGACTTCGACAAATGATCGTCAAGCAGTACGCTACCCTCAGGTACAACAAGAAAGTGATCTCGCGGAAGTTCTCACCCGGCCACCTCGTTCTCCGCCGTGCGAGCATCGGGGCCCGACCTGAAGATCGGGGAAAACTTGCAGCGAATTGGGAAGGCCCCTACAGGGTACTACACTCTACCGGGAACAGAGCTTACAAATTGGAGCGACTGGACGGATCGGAGGTGCCTCGCCACTAGAACGCCACAAACCTTAGGCGTTACTAAAGTTAGATAGTGATTTATCACCTTATGAACCACAATGTAATGTCCTTTTTTGAAACAGTTTAATGACAATCAAATTGAAGGAATTTCAAACGCGTTCAACGATCGCCCTTGGCGGCGAACGCTAACGTTCTTCCGAACCAAGAGGACGGATCTTCAACACCCTTAAAGTGTCCAACGGTCGACCTTGGCGGAAAACGATAACGTTCGTCCGAACCAAGAGGACGGATCTTCAACACCCTTGGCGGAAAACGCTAACGTTCGTCCGAACCAAGAGGAAGGATCTTCAACACCCTTAATGGGTTCAACGATCGCCCTTGGCAGCAAACACTACCGTTCGTCTGAACCAAGAGGACGGATCTTCAACACCCTTAAAGGGTCCAATGATCGCCCTTGGCGGCGAACGCTAACGTTCGTCCGAACCAAGAGGACGGATGCTAACGTTCGTCCGAACCAAGAGGAAGGATCTTCAACACCCTTAAAGGGTCCAACGATCGCCCTTGGCAGCGAACGCTAACGTTCGTCCGAACCAAGAGGACGGGTCTTCAACATCCTTAAAGGGTCCAACGATCACCCTTGGCGGTGAACGCTAACGTTCATCCGAACCAAGAGGACGGATCTTCAACACCTTTAAAGGGTTCAACGATCCCCCTTGGCGGCAAACACTACCGTTCATCCGAACCAAGAGGACGGATCTTCAAAACCCTTAAAGGTCCAACGATCCCCCTTGGCGGCGAACGCTAAAGTTCGTCCGAACCAAGAGGACGAATCTTCAACACCCTTAAAGGGTCCAACGATCGCCCTTGGCGGCGAATGCTAACTTTCGTCCGAACCAAGAGGACGGTTCTTCAACACCCTTAAAGGGTTCAATGATCGCCCTTGGCGGCGAACGCTAATGTTCATCCGGACCAAGAGGACGGATCTTCAACACCCTTAAAGGGTCCAACAATCGCCCTTGGCGGCAAACGCTAACGCTCGTCTGAACCAAGATGACGGATCTTCAACACCCTTAAAGGGTTCAATGGTCGCCCTTGGCAGCGAACACTACCGTTCGTCTGAATCAAGAGGACGGATCTTCAACACCCTTAAAGGGTCCAATGATCGCCCTTGGCGGCGAACGCTAACGTACGTCCGAACCAAGAGGACGGATGCTAACGTTCGTCCGAACCAAGAGGACGGATCTTCAACACCCTTAAAGGGTTCAACGATCGCCCTTGGCGGCGAAAGCTAACGTTCGTCCGAACCAAGAGGAAGGATCTTCAACACCCTTAAAGGGTCCAACGATCGCCCTTGGCAGTCCGAACCAAGAGGACGGATCTTCAACACCCTTAAAGGGTTCAACGATCGCCCTTGGCGGTGAACACTAACGTTCATCCGAACCAAGAGGACGGATCTTCAACACCTTTAAAGGGTTCAACGATCCCCCTTGGCGGCAAACACTACCGTTCATCCGAACCAAGAGGACGAATCTTCAACACCCTTAAAGGTCCAACGATCCCCCTTGGCGGGGAACGCTAATGTTCGTCCGAACCAAGAGGACGAATCTTCAACACCCTTAAAGGGTCCAACGATCGCCCTTGGCGGCGAATGCTAACTTTCGTCCGAACCAAGAGGACGGATCTTCAACACCCTTAAAGGGTTCAATGATCGCCCTTGGCGGCGAACGCTAATGTTCATCCGGACCAAGAGGACGGATCTTCAACACCCTTAAAGGGTCCAACAATCGCCCTTGGCGGCGAACGCTAACGTTCGTCTGAACCAAGAGGACGGATCTTCAACACCCTTAAAGGGTTCAATGGTCGCCCTTGGCAGCGAACGCTAACGTTCGTCCGAACCAGGAGGACGGATCTTCAACACCCTTAAAGGGTCCAATGATCGCCCTTGGCAGCGAACGCTAACGTTCATCGAAACCAAGAGGACGGATCTTCAACACGCTTAAAGGGTTCAACGTTCGCCCTTGGCGGTGAACACTAACGTTAGTCCTAGCCAAGAGGATGGATCTTCAACACCCTTAAAGTGTTCAACGGTCGGCCCGTAGTTGAGAAACTTAGAGTCAGTTTCCGCTATCAGACTACGAACAACTACGATGATCGATAAAGAAATGCACAAGTGGATAAGAACGACGAGGTAAATATAAAAACCAAATATCCATTATAACATTAAAATGAACACTAGCAAAATAGGGGACGAGCATAGCTCTTACAAAGGGGGGAGACAAACGGGGGACACTTTAAAGTAAACAACACTACACCCTATCTTCATTCGCCGACCGGCTTCGCGACAGGCGCTTCACTTGGCTTCTGAACGGGCAAGGTCAAGGGTCGGAACTCACCACCTACAAGGTCTCCTATCTGCCCATTCATCACGACCCTCCTAAATGACACCCCGGATATCGAAATACTCGGATTGAGGATGCTCAGCTGGTCTATAGCGTTCTTGAAAGAAGCCTTGCCGACCTTTTTCAAGGTATCTTCCAACTTAACCTTCTGAGCAGCCCAAGCGGTCGCCTCACCCGAGTGACGGTCGATGATACCTTGGAGCTCCAAGTTGACTGCTCTTAGTCCCTCATTATGCCGAGCAAGTTCTGCCTTGTCATCCACCTCACTCTGGACATCCTGCTTTAGTCCCTTAATGACCTCGTCGGCATCGATTAAGCGGCGATTGAGAGTGCCTATCTCTGCCTCTCGCTCAGCAAGCCGACCGCGCGCCTCGACCAAAGCATCATCCCTCTCTGTAACCCGACTCTGCTGCTTGGCATTCTCCTCATTCAGATTGCCCACCTGCTCATCTTTGGCAGCTATGTCCCTCTTCAGCTGGTCCCCGCAGCCGACCAGTTGCTGCTTGATCTTCTCAAACTCTGCAAAATGGGTGTCGCGTTCCTTAACCTCCCGATTACGTTCACGAAGAGTTCCCATCAACTCCACCTGACTGTAGCGCAGAACGGACGAGACTCGTCCGAGTACTTGATGGCAATACTCGAACAACCGGTCAGCGGGAATATCACCCATCCGCCTCACATCCTCCTCTTGGTACACCAACCGATTGACCCTCTGGAGGTACTTGGTCACATCGAAGGTGTCATCGTTCCAGATACAAGTACCCCATGAGTCCCCATCTAGCGTCTCCCCGGACACCAAAACCCCACCAACGGACGCATCGACCATAGGAGACTTTCCTCGGCTTTGCTGCTCGGGAGTCTCTGAATCACCACTAGAAGAGGAGTTAGACCCGAACACATCCTAGCCACTGACATCGGTGTTCTGGTCAGACTTCGAGCTCAACTCGATGGGTTCCTCGGTGGAAGCAGGAATGACTGCGGGCGGCGGGCGAGTGGCGATGGTCATCCAAATATTGGATTGAACACGACCAACAACCTTAGGTTGCTTACTCGGTCCAGCCTCGACCTCAAGTCCCAACCTTATCTTCCGAGAAGCCAGAGGCTCCTGGTCAACCTCATCATCACTAACCACGGCGATCGCCTGGGACGTTCAGCTTCTGGTTGCGCTGCAATTTCACCGCTCGAAGGGCTCGCAGGTCCGTCGGCCTCCATCAGCAGAATCAACTCTTGGACCGCAGGGTCGATCGTCATACTCACTGTAAAGCAGAAAGAAAAAGGACAGGCTAAGCACCTTGCAAAACGACTAGAATCAGCAAAAGAAAACTAAGATACTCACGGTAGTGTCTCTTCAAAGTAAAGATCGAGTGACGATAAAGCTTTTGGCATTTTAAAAAAAATTGGGGATTGTTATCTTCGTCGATGATCACTGTTTTTTCTAGGACAGCCAAGAAATCCTGTTCGGACGGCTTCAAAGTCGGAGGATCGTCCGTCCCATATTGGCTAGCGTTCCTCTCTAAGTGCTTGTCGCTCCAATAGAGAGGGAACCACTTGAACACAATCCCTGCTGAGTTGGTCCTGTACCATCATGACCGGACCTCTCCAATAGTGGTCACTCGGAAGAAATCCTTCTTAAAATCCTTATAGGAGGTGGTGAAGTTTAGGAGCACTTTGGTCGTCCGGGACTTGATACTTACCATTCCGTAGCCTCCAGTCCCGTGCGTATGAGAAGGAACAAGTAAATGAAAGAGTAGGTCCAAGGACGGTTTACGCCCGAAAATCTTACATAAAACCTCAAAGGAGCGGGCAAAGGCCCACCCCCTCCCCGGGTGCAGTTGGGACGGGGCTACCTGCAGGTAGTTCAACACCCTCATCATGAAGTTAGATAACGGCAATCGAACGCCTAACTTCCGAACGACCACTAAATGCATGTAAAAACCAGACGTAGGCTCGAAACAAAGCCGATCATTTGGGTGGGGGGCATGAATCTCGTGACCATCCCCGAATTCGGCGCTCGTCATGATCTTCTTCTTCTCTAAATACCCAGGGTTGGTGTTCGCTAGACGGGAGGGCATGTCGAGTATGTCTCGGCAGAACTCATTATACCGAAACAGGTCACCAGTCAAGTCCGGATATTTAACCCGGTCCTTCTTCGTCCTCTTGGAGGCCTTGACCGAACGAGCGGGCTTCAGTTTGATGCCCTGGTTAGTGACCTCCTTCTTACGCACCATCTTGGAAACCTGAAAGGGGGTCCGAGGGGGTCAGCAACCGAATTAACTAGGAGAGAAACCACGCTCGGCCCCCTTCCTCCTAACGGCAGACTAAGTGAAAAGGTAAAACGGAAGAAAAGAGAAAATAAAAGAAACAAGGAGGTCGGAACAAACATGTTAACGAAAAAGGCAAAGAACTGGACGTCCGCCGGGAAGAACTGTGGGTGTTTGGTCTCGGATAATAAGCTCTGCAACCGATCGCGTATATGGCGAAATGAACAAATGAAGGCCTTATATAGGCAAGATTAGCGGCTGACGAAAGGGCGCATTAATTACCCACTATGGGGACAGGTGCGACGCCTCTCACCATGGGGCGCGTGCGCGGTCACCTCAAAGGTCACCTACTCATTAATGAAAACATACGCGAGTACGCTAACCAAGACAAAACGGTCCATCTCACCACCTGGAAAACGGTCGGGTACCTCTCCACCTACCCCACCTAATCGTCGCGCTCCTTCGAGTGCCCAGTCACGTCCGTTCATCGGCGAACACCCGCCGAAGACCAGCCAAGGGGCAGAACTCGGCCATCTTGTCGGTCGAACGGACAGAACCAATCATAATTAAAATTTAATTTTTAGCCCCTTCACAAACCCTTCGAGCCGACGGCAACCGAACCGCAGACACCGCAGGGAAGGATGACTCTCACCATGCAACAACTTGCATGCTAGAGTCAGGGGCAACTGTTCCAGTGTGACCTCCAGTCAATGCGGGCCTTCCCGGTCAATGCTGAGAAGCCGATCACGGTCAGAGGCGAAGAGGGGAGGTTCTACCACTTCGGGGCTGATCGGACAAGCGCACCCGATCGGACCTGTTAAACGTTACGGTTGGACCCTCCAAGACAGCTGGAAATCCAGTGGGAAACAACTGGACCGCCTGACACCAGTTCAGACCCTCACCTAGCCCCTAAAGTACTCTGACACCCTCCTAGGCTGTCAGACCAAATGTCAATGGGTTCCCCCACTATAAAAGCCAACCTCACTATTGCATAAGGTACGCAATCTAAACTCTTAAAGCACTCAGCTCTCGAGACGATCATTGACTTAATCTTCAGAGTGTCTTCGCAGGTTCCCCCTCGGACGATCACCAGGAGCGCTAGACGACCGCCGGCACCAATACTTTCGGAAGCGCCGTACCCTCCCCGACGAACACCCGAGTCCGGGTGATTGAACGTTCACCTCCGTTCAATATTTATGCTTTGCAATGGAATGAAATGCTGTTAAGTTTTAATATAGCCACGTCATTTTCACTGATAACTTTTCTTATATTTGGATTTGGCTCCTCACTTTAGAGAGTAAAGTGAGCCATCATACCATTAGTAGTAACTATTTAATTTAAAAAGTCAATAAAAACAATTTAATTAATGATGTAATGACTTACTTTACCTCATAAAGTAAGTGGACCCACTTTAAAGAAGACGGACCAATTATATTTGTATATTTTTTTTGTGTTTTATCGTTTGCAGGGATCCATCTCCACACCGACACCTACATGTGGCTCTTCTCTTTCCTGAGCTATCTTTCAAGGGCTGTTATATTTTGATGTAATAATAAAATAAAAAGATTGTGTTAATAAATAAAATAATTCAAAACACAATACGCATTTTTTTAAACAACGTACAACGGAATCTTATTATTTTTGGTCAAAGGGTTCATATATTAATATGAAAAACGGGCTAAGCCCCAAGAGAAGAGAGGGTGTTAGCCCAAACAACCGAAACAGCAGGCTTTCTGAAAATATGGAGATTAAAAGATCAAGCCCGCAGGTTGTTAGATTCGTCTAAACTAGATAGATACACGTATGTTATGTAAAGTCGTTCACTCACTCAAACTAGAATACATTCCAGTTAAACTTGGGAAAGCACATTCCAGAAGCAAACAAAAGAAAACCCTAGAGAAAGAGCCGGTCTAGCTCACGAGATAAGGGTGAAATTAAACCACTTTAATTAACGTACAATGGAACCGTGATTTTGTCCTTTCCACGGCTAGTTGATTCTGATTGGATTTTAAGCCTGACCTTTTGGTTTATGCATCTGTTTTAATGATTAACCAACTGCCAGATTTAATCTTAGTCTTTAGATTATAAATTTGAATTTGAATAGTGTTTTAGATTGCAAAACGACCCTAAAGTTGATTCCTGCACTGCACGGATAGGTTTTACTGATTGAAATTTATTTCGAGATGATTCCATTTGTCTTTGCTTATTTTATAAAATAATCATTTATTTTCAAAAACATCACTTATGTCTTTTTTAACTGTTCATGTGTGCTCTTAAATAAAGACAGATTAAATGACACAGAAATCTTTTTTTTTCTTTAAGTTATTTATAGTAGCTTTTGAATTTTTTTTAATCTCCTTTCCCCCCTAACTGCTTAACTACCTTCCAACTTTATCACTCCTTCCAAGTAGTTTTAGGGATCTTCTAGTTTTGGCGATTGGGAATATTAAAACAAACAAGTAAAATTACTTTTAACAAGTAAAATTTAATAGTTTTAAACGATATTATCGGAATTCCAAAATCAATTATTTCAACAAAATCAATCAGAACCAATTTTCTCAGAGTGGGGGTAAATTACACGTTCACAATGAAGCATCCTAATTAAACGTTCACAAGCAACTACTTTTGCAAAGTGGGGGTAAATTACACTCTTTCTCTCTGAAAACTAATCACCACTTTTTAACCATTTTTTTTTTTACATAAGGAAATAACCACTTTTTAACCATTAATCAACAGTCTATCATTAAGTGCCAATATCAATTTGGCAAGTCTACTACTATCTACGTCAAGTAGCATAAGATAACAAAGAAACCAGCACCATCTACTAGAACAGATATTGGAGCTGCCAAACAAGAGAATTGGAATGGTTTATTACTTTATTCAGCTATGTTAATAGGAAACTTGATATAATTTTTTCCTTTCATCTTTTTTTTTTCCAGCAGATGTAAGCGGGGAAAAAGGAGTCTGAAGTATTTAACAACTTCCCCCCCGAACTCATTCCAACTATCAGGTAGTAAGCAAGGAACTATTGACTCAGAAAACTGAGTAAATGCAGAAGTTGTGATTGAAAGACAAGGATAACGCTTTCCTTACTTCATGCCCAAGAATCTACCCCTTATCATGGCCTCAGCTTTCCTCACCTGCTTCACTGGTCCCATGATGAAGACCTACGGAAAAACATGAACATCCAAGGTTAAATAACAGTTTTTCATGTGCAAAATATGTTAACACGTTAAAAGAGAATAGAACGGCAGACTATAAATGAGCTGCTCCAGATATCAAATCAAATCCATCATAAGATCATTTGCAAGTCTAAGATACAAGAACAGATATACAGAAACAAAAATTTGAACATCACCTAGATATTTTTCTGCGAATTTGTCATTCAGAATACTATTAAGTACATAGATATATCAAAATTTCAATACTAAAGCATCAACTCAGATTAAAAAAACCAAAGCAACTTCGAAGCTGGAGCTATATGAATCACAATGGCATGGGTTGCTGATATACCAACCTTGTCAGGTGGGCCTTTGGCACCTCCAATCTGGATTTCCGCACTGAAACAACAAATAAAAATTAAAAAGACAGAAACAATGGATCAAAATGTATACTAATTTACTGACAAAAGAAAAAGCATGTACAGTAGTAGTATACAAAACCACGGGAATGGAAAGGAGAGAAGCAAATTATTACTTGCAAGACTCCTTAATGGACAGAATCGTAGCCCCTTTTTTCCCAATAACACATCCCATCTTTCCTTGGGGAATATCAAGAACTGAAAGAATTTCTTCCTCAGGACCATTTCCGTCAGCTTTCAGCTTATCTACAAGAAAGGAGCACATTCTTTAAACAGTCAATAGAATGAATCAATCAAACAGGCATTCCTCTTACGTACGTATCATCGTAGTAGATTAACAAAGAAAGCTAAATATGAAATACTTATTGTCAGTTTTAAACTAGTAATGTAATCTAATGAGCAAAGTGGACCAAGGCTTTACTAAACTATAATTCATTTTGCATGAACCTGTAAGTTGCAGTTCACAGTTCATGTCACATTTCTCTCTTTACAGGTTTACCTAGGAGATACATATATTCACGTTTTTAAGGTAATTTTCAACTGTCATATTATGTTGTCTCCTTTAAGTCAAATATTACGAATTGCATGATATATAATTTGGATTTCAAATTATGCTCCACCAGCAGAAGTTATAGGCTACAATATAATCCATCCATATGGTTTCATAATATAAAAACAAGAAAATACATTTTAAATATTAGATTCTAGTCAAGATTTTACAGACCTGGAATTGGAGGCAAAGATGGCCAATCAGCATAGTCATTGCTGTTCACACAGAAACATCGGCAGTACAAGGCACCACGAACAGCAAGATACCATAAAGACCGTTCATTTAATTTCTCCATCATTTGGTGATAAATGTAGAGAAGAAAACGAACATCATCAGCGGCAGTGCGGACCATGAGTTCAGATAAAGGTCTGTATGTCCAGAAGTTGGGGTCCTGACAATATTAAGAAATGATATCACTTGATAATAGAGATTAGTTAGATAATGTACACTATATAAACATTTCATATTTCATTTTTGATAGCCCATGAAACTCTTATATAGATCTGCACATACAAATCAACATCTATGTAATGTAACAATGAAAATTATAAGACATAAAGATTAATATTGTTCTGCAGTATTCAAAAATCTTCTATAGTTTAAACGTACATGCTTTGTAGTTATTGGTAAATCAAACCTTGAACACATCACATGATGAATTCAAAAATACATGCTGGACCAGCAATTTTAACTTTTGAGCAAGAAACTGAAAAAAACAGATTATTCTTCTCAGCCATGCAATATCATTCTAAAAACAACCTTTCGAAGGAGGACACGAACTTCTTCCTTTTCAAGATATGACATGCCTGCACGTAAAGCCCCATAGTGAAAAATATGGACAGAGGAACCAAATGACTCAAAGGAGCTTAACAGGAATTATTAATCATCTACATCTTGAATAGTTTGGTCAATTGTAAAAAGAAACCATGACCAACAAAACATTTTAACGGATACCACGACATCTATAATACCACAATAACGTGGATCTGCAAGGAGGTCAACAAATGAAATGTAGTCATCTGTGCATCTCTTCCGTCCTTCTTGCTCCTCTATTAGTGCATACGCAATCTGAACCAAAACAAGGAATATGATGAATCACTCAATAGAACACAAGAATCAAGATATATAAAAATTTGTCACACTAGTGTAAGAAACCTATGGAATCATTAGTAATACTAAAAGAAAAATGAAGTACAAATCTTGCTGAGGGAACTTATTTTGGAAGGGAAAAGCAAAGGAGTCCAATTTCAAGAATGACTCTTTTATGATTATTAATTATAGAGGCATGTTAAAGTAACCAGCTGAAGTTTTTAGTGTAAAAAAGGTTATGAGGAATAATGCTTAGTTACAGCTAGTAGGTTTTTTATCTAATATAGTGGTTGGGATAGAGTATGTTTGTGACAAATTATGTATAATATAGGCTTGCACATTGATCTCATATAGATATAGTATGGATAATTAAGGAGATACTAATTACTATCAACCAAGGAGGTCACTGGATAATTTTCAGCAATTAAATGGCAAGAGTTGACTAAATGCCAATACAATATAAACATAAATGCTAATATTAGATGCTACCCCTGAAAATGGAGCTTATTAGGCCCTCAACTTGTTACAAAAAAGGAACTTGAAAAAAATTAACTTGGAAATATAATGTGGGTTCTACACACTATAGCAGGAAAGACAACACAGAGAATGAGGCATCCAAGCACTGATTATGCAATGCCTGAGACACCATATGAAAAATGAACACTGCTGGAACAATAACACGGCAAGATGGTTGGTGTCACAAGCTAGAAAAACACAAATGCCAATAATCTAGCAAAAGTAAACATGTGTTAAAGAAAAGGGGAGTGATTTAATCATGAGCTAAATGAATAAATTGTTTCTAACAGTAGACAATAAACTTAAGGGAAAACCACATAAACCTCGTCTAAGTTGCCAAAACAATAATCATATTATTGTTAAAAGGATCAAATAAAATGAGGGGCCAAGTAGTTGTATTTAGATTTATGAGCATGTTCATGTGAATCACAGATGATATGAAAAACATATGTAGGCAACATAATCATAAAACTAGAGAATATCAGTCTTTATTTTTGCAAGCCATCAGCTAAGATACAATATCTCATTCCATGCCAACAACTATTGACCAAGGAAAAAATCATTTTAGATCCACATGATATGATATTTGTGCTATCATGGATGTGGAAGTAGTAGTAGTTTATTCTCCAACCTAACAAGACCTGCAAGAATCGGAATGAAGAACGGAAACAGTGAAAAGGCTGTCTAGAAAATAAGAAAGCTCACCTGAGTATCTACCACGTTGTTTAACTTGATCCCGAACTGAAAGTACAATGCCTAGAAAACCAAGGATATGTTTATAAGCAGTTAAGCAATTTAAAGTTTAAATCATCTAGGCCAAATTGGGAAATGGTGAAATGACAAGTCAAGTGTCTCAAATTTTTTTCTGCTGATAAGCAGCAAATACAATGAAAAAGGACGGAAGACAGGGAAAAGAAAGCAATAAAAGAAATCACAACCTCACTATCCCGTTTGCAATCATGAATCACTTTTGTGATGTGATCAGACTCAAGTGCAGGCTTACATGCTTTCATAAGCACATCTCCCCCTTGGATTGCATCAACCAGGTATACAGCATCAAGAAATGCAAGCTGCAGAAATACACAACTCAATTCTATACCAAGAACGAACATAATCCTCAACCATGCAATTACAAATAAAACAATACAGGCGAAACAGTAAAACACACACAGAAACAGAACCACTAGCCTAAAATAATTATCCACAAAATAGTAACACAAGTGAGTAGTAAAAAGTTACTCTCATCAACTTATGCGCTGCTTATATAAAATAGTCGCGGACAGACATTAACATCCAATTCCACTACATATATGCCAGTACAGTAGAAGTTCTCATCATTAATTTTCAAATCGTTGCATCTTGATCATAGAAAAACTGCAAATTAAAACTGAATTATACCGTTCTAAAACATTACATGCTAATCTCTCTAAAACACTAAAACGCACACACAGAATCACTGGCCTAAACACATTATCCATAAAAGAGCAATGCAACAGAGTAGTAACAAGTTTCTCTCATCATTATCATCATATACCTAACAGCCGCTGGCATTACCATCCAGCTTCGCAACATATATGCCAAATTCTGAATAAATTCGCATCATGATTTTCAAATCATTGCATCTCGATTGTAGAAAAACCGCAATTTAAAATAAAAATAAATAATTAAATAAAAAAGAAGAAGTTGACCTGCATAATGCAGAGTGCTCCATTGCGACACAAGTCAACACCCTCGCAGTCAAAACCAATGACTAGCTTCTTCTGCGGCGAGGGTTCCAGAAACTCAACAGGAAGTTGAGACGCTGCGGTCACAATATGAATCGGAACGCGCGATTCGTCGTCGTCATCCAGAACCTTCTCACCTGATTCCAAATCGCACTCGTCAAATTAGACAAACTCAAAGCACGAAGAATCTAACAAAAACCGTTATGCTAGTTCAGAAAGAAAAGAAAACGAACGGAATACACTGAACAGTTGGAAAATTCAGCACGCGTTCCTGAACTAACACTCGATCAATATTCAAGAACCGTTGTGTTGGTTCATGAAGAAAAGAAAACGATCGAAATACGCTGAACAGTTGGAAATTTCAGCACACGCTTTCTTTTCTTGAAGCCCTAAATCGATCAAGAAGCGCGAAACTATGTGAAATAGAAAAATAGAATTGGAGAAAGAAAGTGGTGAAAAGACAAATCGCGAAAACGAACCAGGGCGAGGAATGTGTGTGAGGTAGGAAGGAGAGGGAGCGGGAGGAGAAGAAGCCATGTGATCGGAACTGAACAACCAACCACATCACAGTTTTCTCTACTTGCTACTCTGCACAGGAAGCACTTTTAATACTTTTAAATGGGAGCATTTTTTACTCATTTTCCCTCGAGTATTCAACAAATTTTCTCCAAGTGTAAATTTCCTTTATACAGACTGTAAATAAAAGAGAATATATTTAAAAGATAATAAATAGTTATTTTCTAAAAAAAATTTAACGAAAAAAAAATTACACTCTACAATAAATATTAAATTGGATGATAGTACATAGACATCCACTTTTTCTCAAACATTACATCCTTTAGACATAATAACTTGTAGTGGTTTTTAAGTTGTGGAGGTTTAAAACCGCTTATAGGGGTTAAAAATCGCTACAAAGTGTTATTTGTAAAGGATGTGTAAAAAAAAAAAAGGATGTTTATGCATAATTTTCCATATCAATTAGAGTACGATTCTTGGAAAGTGACTTAATAGTCTCTCTCTCTATTCAATATTATCTTTTAACTCATTAGAGAGTGAGTTTTACACGCTGCTTATTAGAGTACGCTACTTATTAGAGTGAATTGATAAGCAAGACCGGAGTCAGAATCTCACCAATGAATTCGTCATCCTGGACCCTCCAACCGACAAACGTAAACAAGACTCGAGCGATGACTCTTCCCTCTCTGTCAAAATAAAGCGAACACACTGTACCAAGGGGTCTGTTGAATCTGAAAGAGGATGAAGACCCTTCCTAGTGGAATGCTACGAAGGTGAAAGTTTAATGAACAACTTTGGGAGGCAACCCTTGAATCCATACTGCGAATAAACCTATGCGTAGAAAGAATGCTAATGAGGGATATTAGATATTATTATTGTTTCCTATTTTATGTTGAGTAAATTGGGAAATAGAATTAGAAATTGTCACTATGAGTTGTAAATGTCTTATATTATATATATGTGATGAATAAAACCAGAGAAAAGTATCAAGCCATAAATTATTTTGACATGGTATCAAAACTGGTTTCGATCCTATTGAAACCCTAGAGAGTAGTGCAACTACGGGTTGCTGCCTCCTATGTCTCTTCGTGATTCTCGGCTCCCTTGGCGGAAGATAGTGAAGACTGGGGATGGCCATGGCCTCCCCAAAAATTATTAAAAATTCACTTATATATGTATACTATGTATATATATATATATATATATATATATATATATATATATAATATAATATAATATAATATAATAAATCAGTAATATATTACTCAACGAATACCAGTCACAGTGGTAAAAAGTAATTAATTGTACTTATAGGTTGAGGGTTCAATTCCTAGGAGCTGCACTCTTAATAAAAAATTGGCCTTCTTCGCACCCGCTCAAAATTGTGAGAGCAATTTAACAAAAAAAAATAATAACATATTTTATTCTTCAATCTTCACTAATCTAGTATCTTTCGGCGCCACTGCTACCCTACCTTATTTCACACAGTTTTTTTTGCAATTGATTCACTTTTGGCAATACCAAATACCCACACAACAGACCCACACACACACCACAAAACGTCCCCTTTGCCCTTTGCAATTGCAATTTGCAACAGAACAGTAACTGGCGGATACATTGCATACGGGATACGGCCACCATCTTTGACAATTGCTTTACTATTGCAATACACACCATCTTTGCAATTGCTTCAATTATTTATAATTTAGATTTACGCCACTGCATACGGCCATACCATTTTGCTTTCTTTGTGAATGGTAAGTTGTTTAATTTAGCCCCTTTATGATTTTGAGAGTAGATAGCGTATATGGAAATTATGTAAACGGATAACCCTATTTGTTTTGGCTAGGAAAGGTAGATTTGATTCGTAAAAGACAAAGGCCTGCTTCTATCGAGTTGTAGCGTCGCTTGCAAAGGTAAATTGGCTTACAAGTTTGCTGTAAGTTTTGTTGACTATCTTTTGTTTTATCAATATATTTTGTGTTCTTTTGTTTTTATCTCTGTAAATTATGTTTCTATATAAAGTGCATGAAAAGGGAAAACTTGTGAGATTTGATGTGTTTATATATGACTATTGTTTTCATTGATCAATCATCAAGAACTATAGGTACATAGATATAACTTCAATTGTGTATTTGATATTTTTATTTTAATATGTAGGTGACAATAATGAGTAAAAGTAGGAGAATTGATTCTTTTTTTAAGAGAAAAGCTTGTGAGGAAGATGAACAAAATGTTACTCCCACATCAGTTGAATGTGAAATGAGCCCTCAAAACCCAAGATCTGAAGAAGCGAAGCAAGTTTCCAAGTTTCCTAGAGTTACATATGAGGAATTTGAAAATTCTTTAGAATGTGATCCAGGAAAGCGCCTACCAATTTGGCAATACCTACCAAACCATGTTGATGAAATACGGAGGTTCTATCTAAAAAGGGATCCATATCAAATGCATCAAGAAAACTATCCATTGTCTGGTAAGGATAATCATCCAAGACGTTTTCAATACACTTGGTTTAGCATCTTCCCTTCATGGTTCGAGTATTCACCTTCGAAAGATGCTGCATATTGCTTACCTTGTTATCTTTTTAGCAAAAAGCCAAGTGGACGACCTGGGTCAGATGTCTTCATTCGTACAGGTTTTAAAAATTGGAAGAAAGTTAATGATGGAAAGAGATGTGCTTTTCTTAAACACATTGGGACAGATCCTTGCTCGCCACACAATAATGCAATGAGATCTTGTCAAGACTTGTTGAATCAAGAAGGACATATTAGAAATGTTATTCATGTGCAAAGCTTAGATCAAATTACGAAGAATCGATTGCGTCTAGAGACTTCAATTGACACCGTTCGCTATTTAAACTTCAAGCTTGTGCTTTTAGGGGCCATGATGAAACTAGTGAATCCAAAAACCAAGGTAATTTTCTTGAGATGGTAAAACTCCTAGCATCATACAATGATGAAGTTGCAAAAGTTGTGTTGGAAAATGCTCCACAAAATTGCAGGTATACTTCACATCTAACTCAAAAAGAGATATTGCATATTCTCTCTAGTAAAGTGAGAAACCATATGTTAGAGAAAAATATCTAAATGAATTAATCTATTTTGATAAATAACAATTTCGCCAAGAGTCACTAACTTTCTTTGAAGAATTTTATATTCAGGGACTCTTATGAACGGAAGCTATACTGCAAACATTATCAAAAAGCAAAGGAAAAGTCCGTCTGGCTATAGGAATTGGGTCTGCCTTCAGAGTAAAGTTCGTCCGCCTGAAAAGTCTGTCCGGTCCAATCTTCGTCAAACATATGGGTTGACTAAAGAGCAATGATTAAAGTCTGGTACAAAAAGAATCTGCTTAGGAGAGGTCGTTTGCTCAAACTAAAGATAAGCTGTCATGCACCTCTTGATGGATCAAAGCATTAATGGCGAAAGAGACAGAATTAAGCGCCATATACCTTGAAGATTCAAATTCTCTGACATTCCTTAATTCAAGCTGCTTTTGCTGAATTAACGGTGAAATCCTCTGATCATCGTATCTTCTCAACGGCCGAATCCAAACCCTCTGGTCAGAGCATTAATTGCCATATTAGCTGTAATACACTTGCATTAATTGCTGCCTCTGAGAACCAGAAGGATTGCCAGACGATCTCACTCTCTATCAGTCGAAGAAATGTTCTTCACGTTGGCAGACCTCATCCAGCAACCAATGTAGAAGTATCCGTTACTCACAATCAAGCAAATATTCAACGGAACTATTTTTGAAGATCTTCATCAGCTCATCCAGCTCTCATCCTACTGAAGATATAAATAGTGGCCTCTGCATCATTTTCAACTTGGCGACTTACACACTATCAAAGCATTCAAATCCTTCAAGTCAGTTTATAATTTGAACAAGCTTTAGCCAAGAACACTCAGCAACTCTAGCTTTCCTATTCTTCTGAGTTTAGTCGCCAACTAGTGGGAAACCTCTATAGAGTGAAAACTCTCATCTTTCTCACACAAGCCCTTCAGATAATCAATTTGTTTATCATCTCTGAATCTAGAACCTCATAGTTTCTACCCACTCTTTGTGAAGAGATCTCTATAGAAAACAAACCTTCCTGAAAAAGAACTGGGAGAAGTCCTGTCGAATACTTGAGAGATAAAGGAGAAGTCTTGAGAAAACTTGTAAAGGAGTAGTCCTCAGAATACTGGGAGAAGTCCCTGAGAACACTTGTACTATTCGGTTGAAATAGTGGAAAATCTTGGTATAGCCAAGGACTGGATGTAGCCCTATCGGTTTTGGGGGTGAACCAGGATAAATATCTTGTGTGCTTTACTCTTTAAGTTTTAAGCCTATTTCTGCTGCACTTATCTTTAAACTTTTTCGAACCTATAACGAGTATTTTGCGAAAAACTTTACAAAAGTCACACACACAATTCAAACCCCCCTTTCTTGTGTGATTTTATTACTATCAATTGGTATCAGAGCTTAACCGCTCTGAGAATTACTAACATCTTAACAGGTGTAGAGTGAAAAGATCCATGGACGGGATTGCCTACCCAACCGGAACCGCAACCAACAAGCCACCATTCTTCGATGGCTCAAACTATCCCTACTGGAAGAAGCATATGCAGCTATTCATTGAATCAACTGATTGGAAATTATGGGACGTGATATCTAAAGGAAACTACGTTCCTAAAGATGGTGAAAATAAGGCCATTCCAGCTGACAAATGGACAGATGAACAAAAGACTGAAAATCAGAGGAATGCCAAGGCAAGGCTATTTCTTATATGTGCTCTCAGCAAAAGTGAGCATGACAAAGTTGACAGCCTAAGCACAGCAAAGGAGGTCTGGGACACACTTGCTATCGCTCATGAAGGAACAACTGCTGTTCAAACCATCAAGATGAGTATGCTCGCCTCCCAATACGAAAACTTCATGATGGACGATAGTGAGTCCATTGACTCCATGTTTTCACGACTTCAAACCATTCACAATGGTATGAGGAATCTGGGGAAAACTTTCACTAATAAGGAGCAAGTGGTCAAGATTCTCAGAAGTCTCCCCACCAACTGGAGAAACTTCGTTACCTCCCAAAGATCTGGAAAGAATATGGATACATATCAAGTAGAAGATTTGCTGGGAGAAATGAAGATCCACGAGCAGGATCTTGCTAATGATGCTGCGATCATAAAAAGAAAAGCAGCTGCCGCAAAAGCTGTAGCTTTTAAAGCCAACAAATCAAAGGCTTTGAAAGCTAATGAATCCTCAGATGAGGAAACCGCTCAATCTGATCGATCTGATGATGAACAAGCTCTGTTCAACAGACGATTCCGAAAAATGGTGGGGAAACAGGAAGCAGTTAAAAGGAAGACCATCTTCCTCATCAAGAGAAGAAAAAAGGATCCCAAGCAAGGGAGGGATCGTCTGCTATGAGTGCAAGAAACCTGGACACGTCAAAGCCGATTGCCCTCGTCTAGGGAATAAGCCTTCGCAGAAGAATTTCTATAAAAAGAAGGCCTTTTCCAGCCAAAACGATGAATCAGAAGATGACTCTGATCAAGAAGAAGAAACCAAGGGAGCTAATGAAGAAGCCTCATACTGTGCGTTTATGGGATCCATAGACACCTCAGATATTGAAGCAGACAGAGAAGCAGAGGCATTAATGATTTCTGTCGACCAATCCAATGACGAAGAAGATGATCAAGATGAGATGTGCTTAACAGTTCGAAACCAAAGAGAACAATGGTACCTGGACAGTGGATGCTCACGGCACATGACGGGAAAAAGGTCTTTATTCCCAAAAATCCATGAGAAGAAGACATGAGGGACAGTGACCTTTGGAGGTAATCAAAAGGGCTTCATTGTCGGAGAAGGTAATGTTGGTAAGAACCCCCTTCCAGTAATTCGGAAGGTTCTACTAGTTGAAGGATTGAAACATAACCTACTTAGCATAAGTCAATTGTGTGATAGTGGGCTCACTGTTTCCTTCACTAAATTGAAGTGTAGTGTCACTAATGTGGATGAAAAGATTATCTTTGAAGCTCAGAGACAAGGAGATCTATATAAGACCTCCCTGGAAAATCTTGCAAGTCAAAAGGTAACATGTCTAGTATCAGCAGAGGATGAGAAATGGATCTGGCACAGGAAGCTAGGGCATGCATCCTTAAAGACCATTGCTAAAATAATCAAACATGATTTAGTAAGTGGTCTGCCAAATCTGTCTTTCAAATCTGATGATACATGCTCAGCATGTCTCCAAGGAAAGCAATTAAAAAGTTCTTTCCATGCAAAGAACGTTGTTAGTACAAAGAGACCTCTGGAGATGTTACACATGGACTTGTTTGGACCCACTAGAACGGCTAGTTGTTCTGGAAAAAGATTTTGTCTTGTCATCGTTGATGACTACACCAGATTCACCTGGGTACAATTCCTTGGAACAAAAGATGAAGCTTTCAGGTCCTTTCTTATCATTGCAAAGAGAATTAAAAATGAAAAAGGATACTGCATCACCAACATCCGCAGTGACAAAGGAGGAGAATTCATAAATGAAGAATTTAATCATTACTGCGAAGAGAATGGTATATTTCATCAAGTATCCGCTCCGAGAACCCCTCAGCAAAATGGAGTAGCGGAAAGGAAAAATAGGTCACTTCAAGAAATGGCAAGGACTATGCTTAACGAAACATCTCTGCCCAAGTACTTCTGGGCTGAAGCCATCCATACAGCATGTTACATTCAAAATAGAATATTCATGCGTCCCATTCTGAAGAAAACTGCTTATGAGCTATGGAAGGGAAGGAAGCCAAACATCTCATATTTTCATCCATTCGGAAGCTCATGTTTTCTGCTCAACACAAAGGATGATCTCGGAAAATTCGATGCAAAATCAGATAAAGGAATATTCTTGGGATATTCACCTAACTCTAAGGCATTCCGAGTATACAACTCCAGAACCATGGCAGTCGAAGAATCTATCCATGTTAAGTTTGAAGATAAGCACGTAGGTGTAAATCCGATAACTTCAGAAGATGATGAACTGGAAATATATGAAGCTCCTTCATCAAATTCGGCTCAGCCATCATCGTCCAGCAAAGAGACAAACTCAACTATTCCTTCCTCAACTCAACCAGACGAAGTTGATGAAACTACGTCTGACGATATCTCCTCAAGTCAAGTTATGACCTCCAGTGGTATATCACTGCCTCGAGACTGGAGATTCAAACCAGACCATCCTCCAACGCAAATCATTGGAAACGTCCACGAAAAGGTAAGAACTCGATCTACTTTTAATGATTATGCTAACTGTGCATTTCTTTCTGAGATAGAACCAAAGAACATAGGAGAAGCACTTCAGGATGAAGGATGGATCCTAGCCATGCAAGAAGAACTAAATCAGTTTGAAAGAAGTAAAGTCTGGGATTTGGTGCCTAAGCCAGAAAACAAATCCATCATAGGTACTCGATGGGTTTTCAGAAATAAAATGGATGAAACTGGAAAGGTCACAAGAAACAAGGCTCGTCTGGTGGCCCAAGGGTATAATCAACAAGAAGGAATTGATTATACAGAGACGTTTGCACCAGTAGCGAGAATTGAAGCCATACGTATTCTTCTAGCATTTGCATGTCAGCACTCTATAAAACTATTTCAAATGGATGTAAAGAGTGCATTCCTAAATGGATTCATTGAGGAAGAAGTCTACGTAAAGCAACCTCCAGGATTTGAAGATCAGGATCTACCAGACCATGTCTTCAAGCTGAGAAAAGCACTATATGGATTAAAGCAAGCACCACGTGCGTGGTACGATCGCTTGAGCTCATTTCTGATGAAAAATGGATTCTCTCGAGGAAGCATCGACAACATTCTCTTTAGAAGAAAGAGGTCCAAGGACTTCATTCTGGTACAGCTGTATGTCGATGATATAATATTCGGGGCTACTAATGAAGCTCTCTGCCAAGAATTCTCAAAGCTAATGCATAGTGAATTTGAGATGAGTATGATGGGAGAATTAAAGTTCTTCCTAGGATTACAAATCAAACAGGAAGGAACTCGAACGTACATTCATCAGACCAAGTACATCAATGACCTACTAAAGAAGTACTGCATGGAGAAAGCAAAAGCCATGGGAACTCCAATGCATCCTGGTACCATACTAGATAAAGGGGATGAATCAACTCCGGTTGACTCAACCAAATACAGAGGAATGATAGGTTCACTATTGTATCTCACTTCGAGTAGACCAGACATCATGTACAACGTCTGTGTATGTGCAAAATTCCAGGCTAAAAGGATTCTGTGATGCTGACTATGCCGGAGATAGAATAGAAAGAAAAAGCACAAGTGGAGGATGTCACTTTTTAGGGCATTGTCTAATTTCTTGGGCAAGCAAAAGACAGAGCACAATTTCTCTTTCAACGGCTGAAGCAGAATACGTCGCTGCAGGTTCTTGCTGCACCCAACTTCTTTGGGTGAAGCACCAATTAGAAGATTATAATATTTTTGAGCATAACATCCCATTATTACGTGATAACACAAGTGCCATTAATATAACAAAGAACCCTGTGTTGCATTCACGAACCAAACATATTGAAATCAAACATCATTTTATTCGTGATCATGTAACAAAAGGAAATATTGACATCTCATACATACCCTCTGATGATAAACTGGCAGACATTTTTACTAAACCACTAATTGAAAATAAGTTTGCATGCCTTAGAGAAAGAATAGGAATGTTCCCTGCACTATAAATATCTCTATATCATGTTCGTCTGGCTAGTTTGTTCTAAATTTAATATCCACTACGGAATATGCATTTAATGCTGAAACAGTTGTGTCTTTTCATATGTATTACTTGCTCAGCACGCATACACAAACCTTGGCACTTCTTATCTCTCATCATTTAATACGCATTAATTAACTGCTTTATTCATCATGAGAGTGATAAGATCGAGAAAATATTTGCACTATCCAACATAAAAACTGACGGTTTTTAACAATACATTTCTCATAACTGTTCCAATACACTCATTCACCATACTCCTTGCATTTGTAGTTGTCGTTCCATTTTCCCTTTCTAAGGATATCATGGCCCCCAACAAACGAAGAAATGGAAAAGCTCAAGGAGTTCTAAGAATGGAAGAAACTCAAATCATCCAGAAACAGCTTGATCTTACTACTCGCAATCGCAAACTACAAAGTGATGAAATTGGTCCTGTGAAGGTTGAACATCTGGGGGACAGAAAGCTTGTCACCCCTAGGTATATCGATCTAAAACTGTTTGAACATGAAAAGGTGGCCGGACTTGATCTCCTGCTCTCACAAGCTTGGGGAAACCTGTTCGTTGTCTCCACAACTTCAGTCATCGAGCCTCTCGTTCAAGAATTCTACGACTGTGCTGTCAAAATGAACCCTAATCACATCCGAACACGGTGTTTGGGTCAAGTGATTGATGTACACACCAGCGACATATCTCAACTTCTCAATCTTCCTCTCGAAGGAATCTGCTACTCCCCTTCTTGGGAAAGCTCTGAAAGCTCTCCTTTCACTATCTGGAAGGAGGTTCCAAAAAGCTCTACTTCTCGGCGTGTGAAAAACCTAGTTGAAGAATGCATTTTCCCCCATGCTGTTCTTAGCAAGGTTATTTTGCCAAAAGAAGGTTCTCGAGACTTAGTGAATAAGTTCTCTCAATGGGCTCTATTCCAACTACAGCATCGCAAGAAAATCAATTGGCCTAACCTTCTGTTTCAATACATACTCCATACTCTGGAACAGTCTAACACTAACCTTCCCTATGGAGCTCTCATCTCAGCTCTTATGCATCACAAACAACTAATCAACCCTTCTATTGAAATGATGCAATACATTTCATCTGATTATGTCTCTGCTACTCCGATTAAGTTTAGTGATGTCCGCCGAATGAATCTGTCTGTTGACATATCTGGAGTACCCACTGAACTCCTAAGTGACTGGACCAAGAGGACTCAAAAACGCAAGCCTTCTTCATCAACTCCGTCTGCCGCCAGTCTCAAACGTCTTCGTTCGGACACTTCTTCTCCACAGTGTTCCAGTCATGCTCACCAGACTGAGTCTCCTACCCGTCTACCTACTCCCACAATCTTACATGCATCAACTTCATCCAAACCGCCCCCTGAGACTGTGCACTCCACACCTGAACTCATCTCAATCTCTCATGCTCACTATTTGAAGTTCCTGCCTCAAATATTTCACAAATATATATCTGATGTCTTTGATGTTGAAGATGATGGCAATTGTGGTTTCCGCTGTCTTGCTCAATGGATGGGTCACCCACAGGACTACTGGCCCAAAGTTCGCCAATTGCTTATCCAGGAACTCCTATCTCATCGTGTGCTTCATTCCCAAACATTTTGCTCTGATAAAGATATTGATACATTGTGTCAGGCTCTTACCTTCAGTGAAAATAATCCTGCACCTGTGTCCAAGTGGTTTACAGTTCCGGATACGGGGTTGCTAGCTGCTACTGCATTTCGCATTATTCTAGTCACTCTAGCTCCCAACCAGTGCTGCACGTATCTACCACTTCTTGGCCCTGTTGATGCTACTCCTACTATCGCTGTTTTGGGCAATATTGCCAACCGACACTGGGTCCGCGTCAAGCTCTCCGAGAATTCTCCACTACCCACTATTTCACCTCAATGGAAGCACCATTGCTCTCCTAATGCCCGAGGATAGGAACTGCCTCTTCAATCCAAAATTCTTCATTTCAAAAACCTTCTACAAATTGAAGCTGAGCAATTTCTAGACTCCTTATTTGACGTCCCCACCATTGATAACCCTATCCATCTTGATGACGACTCTGAGCCTGATCACACTCCCAACACTGATCTTTCGTGCTTAGCTCTTGACCTTAGTCGTCTCAACTTAACTGATATTGAAGTTGATCTTCATCTGCATCTTGGTCAAAGTCAACCGGGTCATTCAATATTACCACGGGTAGATGCTCAAATTAATGCATCTTATCCGTCCCCACCGGCTCCTCTCTATAAAGTTATGGATCTGGATCTCAAGCTTGCACCTCCGGGTTTCTTCACTACTGATTCAGGCATGCCTCTCCCTCAGCTCTACTCCATGCCTCGTAACCCTCCCAGATCTAGCTCAACTCTGGGCAAACGCAAGCGCTCACCAACTGCACCCAATGCTCACCTACTCTCAGATCTCTGTCTTCAGGCATTCGGTTTTCCATTTTGCTTTCAGGCTGGATTGTGGCTTCCCTATGGATGTCTTGCCTCTGACTTTACCCAATCCATGCCCTCATGTCAACAATTCTTCCATTATGACTGGGAGCTCCAGGTTTGCAGGGATGTCCATATTGCTTCAATTCCTCTTCATCTGGATGGCAGTGTCCAATCTCTGGTTCTAAAGTTTCGAGCATGGACCCTGATACTCCTTCCCAAAATATCACCCATTTTGAAGACTTTGCGTTGTACTTGGCCGTATCTGTCTCCCGCACCGCTCATTCCCACTATGGCATACTTCACTCCCATTCTGCCATCTCGTTCGCCATCTCCGTTAGTAACTCATTGCTCACATTCTGACTCTGATGCCGATCGCGCTATGGTCTACCTCCTCTCTCAGGAAGTCAAAGCATTCACCGCTCGCTTATCTCTTGAAAGAGATCGTCTAGATCAAGCCGTGACTGATCGCCTTGAGTCCATGGATGCCAGGCTTTCTGCAAAGATAGATGCTAGTTTCGCTCAGCTGCAGGCCTCTATTGCCTTACTTCTAGGACTTTCTAAGCCATCCTCTTAATATACATTTTTTCTACGTTATTTTCTTATAATTTCCTTTTGATTATCTCATTGGCTGTGTTATCTACGTTTTTGATAATGTCAAAGGGGGAGAAATTATATAACAAATGACTAAGTAGAAATAAATTATATAGGCAGGCACGTGCTTAGGGGGAGCTAATAAATGCTAATGAAATAAATAACTAAGTCAAAGATAGGCACATGCTTAGGGGGAGAAATTATACAGGCTTTACTTGCATTTGTTTGTAGAAATTGTCATTATCAAAAAGGGGGAGATTGTTAGAGAAAAATATCTAAATGAATTAATCTATTTTGATAAATAACAATTTCGCCAAGAGTCACTAACTTTCTTTGAAGAATTTTATATTCAGGGACTCTTATGAACGGAAGCTATACTGCAAACATTATCAAAAAGCAAAGGAAAAGTCCGTCTGGCTATATGAATTGGGTCTGCCTTCAGAGTAAAGTTCGTCCGCCTGAAAAGTCTGTCCGGTCCAATCTTCGTCAAACATATGGGTTGACTAAAGAGCAATGATTAAAGTCTGGTACAAAAAGAATCTGCTTAGGAGAGGTCGTTTGCTCAAACTAAAGATAAGCTGTCATGCACCTCTTGATGGATCAAAGCATTAATGGCGAAAGAGACAGAATTAAGCGCCATATACCTTGAAGATTCAAATTCTCTGACATTCCTTAATTCAAGCTGCTTTTGCTGAATTAACGGTGAAATCCTCTGATCATCGTATCTTCTCAACGGCCGAATCCAAACCCTCTGGTCAGAGCATTAATTGCCATATTAGCTGTTATACACTTGCATTAATTGCTGCCTCTGAGAACCAGAAGGATTGCCAGACGATCTCACTCTCTATCAGTCGAAGAAATGTTCTTCACATTGGCAGACCTCATCCAGCAACCAATGCAGAAGTATCCGTTACTCACAATCAAGCAAATATTCAACGGAACTATTTTTGAAGATCTTCATCAGCTCATCCAGCTCTCATCCTACTGAAGATATAAATAGTGGCCTTTGCATCATTTTCAACTTGGCGACTTACACACTATCAAAGCATTCAAATCCTTCAAGTCAGTTTATAATTTGAACAAGCTTTAGCCAAGAACACTCAGCAACTCTAGCTTTCCTATTCTTCTGAGTTTAGTCGCCAACTAGTGTGAAACCTCTATAGAGTGAAAACTCTCATCTTTCTCACACAAGCCCTTCAGATAATCAATTTGTTTATCATCTCTGAATCTAGAACCTCATAGTTTCTACCCACTCTTTGTGAAGAGATCTCTGTAGAAAACAAACCTTCTTGAAAAAGAACTGGGAGAAGTCCTGTCGAATACTTGAGAGATAAAGGAGAAGTCTTGAGAAAACTTGTAAAGGAGTAGTCCTCAGAATACTGGGAGAAGTCCCTGAGAACACTTGTACTATTCGGTTGAAATAGTGGAAAATCTTGGTATAGCCAAGGACTGGACGTAGCCCTATCGGTTTTGGGGGTGAACCAGGATAAATATCTTGTGTGCTTTACTCTTTAAGTTTTAAGCCTATTTCTGCTGCACTTATCTTTAAACGTTTTCGAACCTATAACGAGTATTTTGCGAAAAACTTTACAAAAGTCACACACACAATTCAAACTCCCCTTTCTTGTGTGATTTTATTACTATCACCATATCCGTGAGGAAATTGGAGATTCTAAATTTTGTATTGTTGTTGATGAAGCTCGTGATGAATCAAAAAAAGGAACAAATGGCTCTTGTCTTGAGATTTGTTGACAAAAATGGTTTTATTCAAGAACGGTTTTTTCTTATTATTCATGTTAAAGACACAATGGTTGTAACTCTTAAGCAAGAATTAAGTGTTATACTTTCTCAACATGATCTTGATGTTGCCAACATTCGTGGTCAAGGGTATGGTGGTGCTAGCAATATGAGAGGAGAATGGAATGGATTACAAGCATTATTTTTGAATTATTATTCTTATGCATATTATGTTCATTGCTTTGCTCATAGGTTACAACTTGCATTGGTTGCTGCATCAAGAGAAGTGACTTCAATTCATCAATTTTTTTCAAAACTTACTTTTGTTGTCAATATTGTTTGTTCTTCTAGCAAGAGGCATGATGATTTACAAGCTTCCAAGTTATATGAAATTGCACATTTGCTAGAGATCGGTGAACTTGAAACAGGTAGAGGAGCAAATCAAATTGGAACTTTAAAACGAGCTGGTGATACTCGTTGGGGCTCGCACTTTTCATCTGTTTGTAGCTTGATAGATTTGTATGGTGAAACTTGTTATGTTCTAGAAAAAGATTGTTGTTGATGGATCAACTTACTCTCAACGTGGAGATACTGATAGTGCTTACAAAAGTTTGACCTCATTTGAGTTTGTATTGATATTGCATTTGACGAAAAAGATTATGGAGATAACCGATGTTCTTTGTCAAGCTTTGCAACAAAAAACTCTGGATATAGTTAATGTTATGCATGTAGTCCGTTCATCCAAAAAACTCATTCAGAACATGAGAGAAGATGGTTGGGATGGTTTATTGCAAAACGTGTTTTCCTTCTGTGAAAAACATGATATTGAGGTTCCTGAATTCAATTCTTTTTATGCAGCAAGAAAAGGACACTCTCTACACAAAGAAGATCATATTACAGTAAAGCATTATTTTAGAGTGGAAATATTTTTTGCTACAATTGATAAGCAATTTCAAGAGTTGGATAACAGGTTTAATGAGCAAGCAATGGATTTGTTAACTCTAAGCTCATCTTTGGTTCCTAAGGATGCTTACAAAGATTTTGACATTGATAACATTTACACTCTTGTGGAAAAAATTTATCCTATGGATTTTAATGAGCAAGAGAAGATTAACTTGATATTTCAACTTCAACATTTCATCATTGATGCTCATTAAAAGGGAGATTGCAACAAGTTTTAGTTCTGATTCACTTATTAATGATTTCAAGTCACTGAAAGAGCGCAGAGCGGCACTTTAATTGATTGAAGGTAACTTTCAATATTTACTTTGATATTATAGTCAATTGTACGTTAACATTGCACTTAAATTTTAAGTCTTTCTCTCAACTGATTTCCAACAATTTGTGTATGATTTCTAGGAACCAGCCAAGTTTCCATACCTGCAGATTATTCTAGATGATTGTTTAAATCTAGTGCTGGACTTTTCTTTCTTTTCTCTGCTGTAGAAGCTTAAATACTATTGCTCATATTTTGGCAGTAGAGAGTTCTATGTATCAAACCTGTTCATGGTGGGGAGAACCCCCGACGGTATTCTTCTTCACTTAGTAGCTGAGATTTTGACTTAATGAATTGATTTGATTTTGTTTTCGAAAACAATTATGCATAAAATTTTACTTTTGGCCCTTCCAAATATTATTTTCTGGTTCCGCCACCGACAACACACTTCTCATTTGTGTTCATTACATCATCGTTTCTTGGTTTGTGTCTTATGGTTCAAGACTCTTGTTTTAGTGATTCTTAGTTCACTCTTGGTTGTGATTGTTTGGTTTAGAAAATGATCCCTTTTGTGGTTCAGTCATTCTCGACTCTCAATTCTCGGTTTTGTCTCATCGAATGTTCATCCATTCACTCTTAGTTCTTGGTTTTGGCTTAGCGGTTCCATTTGCTCTCGGTTTTTGGTTTTGGCTTAGTGGATGATCATTCATCGCTCTCGGTTTCGGTTACTGGTCCTTGGTTCGTTCTTGGTTGTGGCTATTTTAGTGACTAATTTGTTATCGCTCTTGTTCGTGGTTCACATTGTTCTCAGCTTAAATCTTCAATTTCTACTTAGCAAATTGATGCTTCTAGAGCAGCCGCATCAATTTGATGGGGGATGTTAATGAGCATATCATTTATTATTCTTGTTTCCTATTTTATGTTAGTAAATTAGGAAATATAATTATGTTAGTGACTAATGAGGATATAAGATATTATTCTTTTTTCCTATTTTATGTTGAGTAAATTACGAAATATAATTATCGATGAATCGATAACCGTCGGTAAGTTTGGTGATTACCGATGGCTAAATTGTCAGTAATGAAGATCAAATTAAAAAAATAAAAATAAAATTAGCAACAGCTTAAGCCGTTTGTAATTGGCGGGAAATGTGGTGGGAAAGGATTTTTCTGCGCGAAACCGTTGGCGAGAAAGTTTTCGACGGTTGTTCTGACGGCTATGACCGTCAGTGTACGCGACTTACGTACAATCCCCCTCACCTAGGGGTTGCTGACGGGACCTGGAACTTCCTACTTAGGTGGTGCGGCGGTCGCGGCGGTGCTCCGGTATGGTGATCGGTCCGTAAGGGATCCCTGCAATGACACTCCGATGCTTAAGTTAGTATCAAGGGGAGAGAGACAAGCTAGATGGGATAGATTTTCATACCTCCAGGAGATGTGGGAGTTGGGGTTTTATAGGGGACTCCTGCCATTGTCAGGTTCGTTGGTTAAGGCACGTGTCGCCTTAGGAGTGGTGAATTAAAGGACTTGGGTTCGTGTGCGTGACAGTTGTGGTCCAAGTTCGCTAGGTTGTTCAGGACGATCTGGGAGGTGGTTTCGTGTCCTAGGGTTGTGGTCGTCCTATTGTGCCGAGACCGGTATTGAATGATCGTCTAGGGTCTTGGTAGGGGTTGGGTGGTCGTTGATTGTGCCGATCGGGTCAGGGTCGGTGATCGGTAGCTGCCGATTGGCACATACAAACAGTTGCCCCCTAGCTCCAGCATGTTTTATGCTTGCGTGGTGGAAGCTATTCTTGGCCGGTTGACTTCCGATGGGTGAGTTTGATTGTAAAAAATGTACGCGGTCATAGCCTTGTCTCCTGCCCCCCATCCGATCGGTCACTCACCATAAGGGACCGGTCGGGTGAGGAAGTTGATTCGTTGTGTTTGTTGGGTTTCATGCGTACCTCCGTGTCGTTTCGCCTCTTGGGATGTGTGTAGACGCGTGCCGATGCGTTAATGCGTTGCATCGTTTTTTATGTGACCCTCGGTTTGCCCCCTAGTTGGTGTCTGCGTGGCACGCTAGTGGAGTAATAAATGCGTTTGTTCGCCTACCAACGGGTCTGCCTATATATGGCCCATAATGTGCCACTTTGGGCACTTTGTGATCATTTTGGAGATTTTGTTTGCGGGGTTGTGTACGAGCAGTGTTGGGCGCTTAGTCATTTTCTGTGGTAGTCGGAGTTCTTTACTTGGAGGTCTATCATCGCTGTTTCACAGGTAATTTGTCTTTCTCTCACCTGCTACTCTGCTTTTATTTAGATATTTTGTGTAGACGCTTTAGGTTAGGTGGGGGGCCGAGCTCCGTGTTTCGTTTTTTATGACCGTCCGTTTGTTACGGTAGTCTGATGGTCTCCTCGCGCCCCCCTTTCAGGTTCAGGATGGTACGTAAGAAGGAGGTTACTTACCCGAGTATTCGTCTGAAACCCGCTCGTGCCACTGGCGGGTCAAGGAGGACGAAGAAGGATCGGAACAAGTACCCGGATTTAGAGGGGACCTCTTCCGGTATAATGAATTTTGCCGGGATGTAATCGACATGGAATAATTTCTAAGTTCATATAGTTATCTGTTTGTGAAAAGCATAATTAGGTTAGGTGAAGCTATTACCCAAGTGCTGTTTTTAATAAGAAGTGCTTTTAGTTCTTATGCTATTTCAAAAACAATCTAAATATAATTTTTCTGTTTCAAACTCTAGAAAACCGATTTCAAATCAAACCAATCTCTGTGGAGACGATAATCTTTTATACTACTTCGATACAATATGTACACTTGCAGAATTGGTATCATTAGACGTTTTTAATTATTTTTAAACAACATCAACTTCCATATGTTCATTGTTGCCGTCGAGCTGCATTCATTTGTCTGGATTGCTTTTGCCGGTTAGCTATTCCTCGAGACAATCGGGATCGTATCCCTAAAAAATGTTACTTACACCTGCCGCCCAGTTTGAACGAGGTCGTATCCCTCAAAATGGTTACATATGCTCGCCGTCGAGTGGACTGTATCCCTTAAAAGGGTTACTTTCGCCACTGTCTTCCACCGGGGTGGGACGATCATATCCCTTAAAAGAGTTACTTACACCTCCCTTCCGGCGGACTGTATCCCTTAAAAGGGTTACTTGTGTCCTCTGAATGATCATCAGCTTCCTCGAGACGGTCGGGATCATATCCTTAAAAAGGGTTACTTACACCCGCTGCTCAGGTTGAACGAGACCGTATCCCCTAAAAGGGCTACTTATGCTCGTGACATGCAACTTAGGCGGAAGGATCGTATCCCTGTAAAGGGTTACTTACATCTTCCTTCCGGTGGAATGTATCCCTTAAAAGGGTTACTTAGCCCGCCACTTGGTTTGAACAAGATCGTATCCCTTAAAAAGGTTACTTATGCTCATAATTTTTGTCATTGAAATACGGAAAAATAGTATTCCTTTTTCCATATGTCTACAACCACAAACAGCAAACACAAAACAAGAATTTCGAAGCAAACTTGTGTTAGTTTTACTAAACTTTTTATTCCTTGATACAAAAGCAAAAGCATATATTATATGCATATCAAAAAGCAACTTATCGTAGGCATTTTGCAGCCATAAACGAGAGGAAAGATCAATTGCCATAGACATATGTTGTCATCAAATAGGAACGCTACCCATAATTGGTAGAGAAGATCTGGCGATGCGGATACACCATCATTATAGAGACGTTGCGCTCCCTTTCACATAACAACATTACCAGCCGAGCGTCCCAATCCCGACGTTCTTCTTTTCGTTGCTACTGTGGTCTTCATCACCCCATCTTCCACTCGGTCAATAAGCATTTCATCCTGAGAAGAGATTACAACCTGTAGACCAAAGACGGTCGATTGGCCAAGTACTATATTTGCCTCTATGAGATGCATCATGATAAAAAACTATTCCCTGAAAGTCTTGCTCTTTCTTCCTCGTCCTACCATGATTGGAAATGTTTTGAGCCAAGCCGATGCTATAGCACAGCCACCAAATCAAGTGAAATTAGTCATCAAGGGAGTCAAATCCCTTGTCTCATATCCCAACCATATGAAGCATCTGAAAGACATTAGACTCATTGAGCTTACTGGATCAACCAGGACATTCGTGAATGCCTCATTATCAATCGTGACCGGTATCTCCAAGATAGAATCATCCTTTGGCGCTCGGTTTTGTGGAACCTGAAATTCAGTTTGTCGCCAAGCTCGGTTTCTAATCCTCATGCTTCTGGAAAACCTTTTTTCTTGGCCTTCCCGCTCGGCAGGAAATTTTTTCCCGCCAGGACCTTTATAAAAACCAGCTCCTTCTGAAGCCAATTGGTTCATTCACTTCCTACGTTTACTCTAAGCACTAGATTCAGCCCCGTTTCGAGTGGAACTTCTAGGTTTCCTCCCTTTGTGGATTTTCCTAATCGCATCTTCTTGTTTCATCTCGCGCTTATAGCATATGCAGTCATACAAGTCATAAGACTTTTGGTAATCAACAACTCTTTCCTCAAAATCCTTCCAACTACTCGAAGTTTGGTGGATGAGAGCTTCATAGAACGAACTCCCTGCATTAATGCTGATTGTACCATCCTCAAGAGTTCTTCCTTGCTTGCCTTGGACAAGAGGATTACCTCTCTGGTAAAACATTCCAGAAATTCTTGCGGTGATTCTCCAGTGCTCTGTTTTACCATGTCCTCAGAATTCGCATTTTGAGAGCCAACTTCTTCCAATTTCCTCTTCCCGTTAGCTTTATCCTCGAATTCTCTTCAAAAAAATATGGCCAAAATCAGACACTGCAAGATTTCAAATGCGGGAAGAGTTTGAAACCATTAAAGAGCCTCTCATTTAAACATTGTCAAGATTAACCTACACATTATTGCCCATCATCTTCCAATTCCTCGATGCGCATTGCATCGGTGCATTCTTCAAAAGATTGCAAATGTTTCGTAGGATCCTTTTGCGAAGAGTATGTTTCAACGTCAAGACATTTCGATCAGAACTTGAGGTACTTAGATGTCACAGATTTCCTGGCCCAAAGGCTCAAGAATGCGCTCCATTGGATTCTTCATCAGAGGATAAATTTGTCTTCCCCTTTGTTCTTGAAATTGTTGATCGTTGTCTGATTTCCCTTCAAAATTCATAGAGCTTTGTGATTCTGAAGTCATTGTGGAAGCAGAGACTCTGTGACGTAAGAGAAAAGATGATGTAGTGTGAGAAAACCACGTAGGATCACTGTGAGCTTCTCATTCGAAAACAGAGAAAGAACGACGAAGAATCATCAAATCTTCCCTACAAACGGCGTGAAATATTCGTTCCTACGTGAATCTTGGACGGCGACGCTCTCAGCAGATCAGTGGCGTAGCTCAGCCTTGCTCTGACATGATTAAGGTGGAGCCTTCGTCTTGCAGTGTGTTGGGGGAACCAGCAAAAGACACTCCGACGCCCAAGTCAGTGTTGGAGAAATGAGAGCATCCAAGAGCCTAGCTCAAACATGTAAGAATGCGTGGCAAACATGTAATGTAAGTAATGTGTGAGAAGCGTCCCAATGTGAACAGTAGAACTTGTATTTATAGGCGCCGAAGGTATTGCAGGCGATGAAGGGAAGCTCTTAAGTGAGGCTTTCGAGAGGGAGTAGCTGTCTGGCCGAGCGGCCATATAGTGCTTCCCTCGGCCTTTGTCCGGGCCGGTCAGATGAAAGGCACTAAACCGGGAGTGCCCGTCCCTTGCTTGGGTCGTGCAGGCTGTCTCTCAGGTGTATGCTGAAGAGCATCCCTAGTGGGCCAGCTACGACGTCTTCGGGTCATATGACTGAAGAGACGACCGGAACAATAAAGTTATGCTTTAAAAAGATGATTGTTATTAGTCAAAATTTCCCTATAAATAGGGATAGAATCATTTCTAAACACAATCAAATCATCAATCAAAATTTTAAATTTCCCAAATTTTTCTGTTTATTTTTCAAGTTCTTTACTTATTCCAGCCCTTAATTTATTCCTTTCAACTTTTTATTCTATGTCTTTATTCATTTATTTAGCCGTTTCCAGTTATTTATTAGCCATTTTTCTCCATTACTTTAGATACATTCAACTATCTCGTCTTCAACTTCTTAGTAGCGATCTCTAAGAGTTTTTCAAAGTATTTTTAGAACATGTATTGAGGAATAAAGTCTCTTTCTCGAATAATCATTTATTGAGAGAATCATTGCTTGGTTTATAATTCGATTTACACAGCACTCCTTGGACTACAATTATTTGAATCAACAAATATATATGCGTAAGTTTCATTTGGACTAAATTTACTTTTTAAAACTAGATTGAAATTCAATCTATTATAAGTACTTATAATAAAACTTGGATCAATATATGAACTGTCCTAGTAACAATTGTCTTAGTTAATTATAATTTTGGCTTAATTGTAATTTTATTTCTTTTAGTTTGGATTATGTGCAAATATGCTACTCTTAGTTCTTTTCGAACTAATTAATTACATATACTTTTAAAATTAAAAAAATTTAGTCTCTTTTAATTTCATATATTAAAAATTCTTAAATCTTTAATTTTCTATATAAATATTTTGGACATATAATGGATTTGGAATGTAAAATATTTTCAAAAGTTTTAAGGAAAAAAATTGTTCAAAATTTAATTAATTTTAAAGGCATTTTGTAGGATATAAAAGTACGGTTTAACGAAAAGGGGAAAGCGTGAAAAGAAGAGGAAAATTTGAAAATATTTATTTTGTTGAGTGAAAGTCAATATATTAGTTTTTTTTACATATTCAATATATTAGATAGTGAATTTTAAGTGGAAGAGTGTTTAAAATGATTTAATTATTTCAATTGGTGAACATATTCAATCGGTGTTGGTCGCAGTGGTAAAAAGTGGTTGATGGAACTCTAGGTTAAAAGTCTGTTTTTTTTAGCCGCATTCTTAAGGAGAGACATTTGACTTTCACCACTAAAGGTCAAAACTGTCAAATCAATTACATACACAAAAAATTGGTGAAAACTTTTCCTCGAGACATTCAGGTAAAAAAGAAATGAATGGATTTAATTGTAATAAATCACAAAAGTTGAGAGCTAAGTTTGCTTGAAAACATAATGGGAGAATCAAAATCACACATAATTTCTAGTAGAGATGCTAAAAATGCAATTAAACCTATAATTATGTAAAATGAGTCACCTAACACACTTCCAAATTTTCATCTAAAATATAGGAAATTATCCCCCCAAAATTGGTTCAAATGAAAAGCAAGAAATGGCATCATGATTCAAGAAACCCCCTCCCTTCTATCATGGGCACATATAGCTTCTACCAGGCCCTCCGAAATAGAATATAGGATCTTCAATGTAATCTCCAATGTACCAAACACTGTAGCAGTTATACTCATCTGTGTAATGGAAAACATATTCAGGGAACTTCAATTCGGGAGCATTGTCATGAATTCTTATCCTCGTCACAGAAGCAGCTACTAACATATCTGTAGCATATCTTCCACAACCCATGTCTGTTCCTGTGTGAGGAGTTTGCCCAATCCGTGTGCTGTAAACTTCACCACCCCACTCCACTGTTGCCGCATTGTAGCATATTGTGTCAAATAGCTCAGGTGGCCAGTAACCTACGTTCTTCCCAGCAAATTGCATCCACCAGCTGTTTGTATAGGGGTCCTACAAAGTATAGGAAAACAGAAAACAGCATGTTTGATTCGACTTCTCTTTTTTCATAATCAAATTTATAACTCAGAAACTATTAACTAAGTTTCTACTTAAATTTTAGCTTTAGAATCCACTCTAGAAAATGTTTCAAACATACACTAAATAAAGGGAGTGCAAGCTATTGGAAAAAAATAAAAGAATGTTAGACCGAGTGATATGACTATTGATTACATAATTTTTTTTTATAAGTAAATACTGTATTGATAAAGAGCACAAGGGTGCCCAACCTGATATAAAGGGAACACAGTACAAAGATTACACTTCTTAGAAAACAAGAAACACTTATTGAAACCAACCCAAACTCAATCTATTCCATACACCTGCAATCACAGTACCAACATACAACAAATAGAAGCAAGACACAGAGTAGCTTTCCTCATGTAATACATCATAACAATCTCCGGCCATAAACCTCTATGGATCTTGATGAGCTTGGCTTAACTTTATTATGTGAGCAATCCTTAAAGGTCTTGGTATGGCAAGCAGCACGCTAAACAATTGTGAAGCCTTGTGGAATGCCATCGCGGTTCTGTTGTGGCATATTATGTTCCAGCATCACCCAAAAAAAAAAAAATTCAGCCATGTTTAATGTTATTGCCCCTCAAATAGTTCCCAAGCAATAAGTTGGGTTAGCTAACAACTCATAGAGGGAACATTTAAAGGACTTCATTTTGGCGGAGATCCATTTCCAAGCTCTAACCTGTGCCAGATCCATCACAAGTACTGCATCGGCATTGACTTGGCGGAAAACAATTGCATTTCTATGGAGCCAAATGGACCAAGTGATTGCCAACCATATTGCTAACAATGCTTGCCTCTGTTTCTAATTCCATGACCCATAATCATGTTGTAAGAAGTGCATCTAGCAGGAATTGGGCAGAGTCGTCGATGTTCCCAACCATCTATAACACCATTTCCAGATCTGGGAGGAAAATTGGCACACCAGTAAAAGGTGATCTACGGATTCAGCCTCCAAGGAACACATGGGACAGATCAAGCTCACTCCTTCCGGTACGATTCGCCTCTTATGTAAATTGTTCCTTGTTTGAAACCTATCCCTCAACACCCTCCAGCCGAAAGCCACAATATTTGAAGGAACAACAGCACTCCACAATCTTTTAAACACCTCGATTGGTTCAGCATCAACCGAGCGTGTCAAGAACTGATATGCCGACTTCACCGTGTAACCTCCTTCATTGCTGCACATCCATATCCACTCATCTGCTACCCCTTTTCTTAGTGTTGCATAATTTAGAAGATGTTCAAGTTCCTCCACCCACTGCAATTCTCTTTCCAACAGCTGTCTTCGCCAAGAAAACTTCCACTTCCAAGTTTCACTGTTCCACATTCCCATCTCAGCAACCCGGCAGTACTTATGAACAACTAAGTTAAACAACCTGGGATATTTGGCTACCAGGGTGGTCTGACAAATCCATGGCTCCTTCTAGAATATGATTTCATTACCTTCCCCCATTTTCCTATGCAGACATAGGTCGAACCAGTTTGGTTCCGTGAAGCAAGTACTAAGGATATCTTTCAACCACTGTGACATATGGTTAGTTATGATCGGCATTTCCCCCATTCTTGGGATTGCATACTTCGACCGCAGCACCCTACACCATAGATTATCAGATTCATGAAGGATCCGCCATCTCAATTTACCTAACAAGGCCTTATTGAACAGTCGCCAATCCTTTAAGCCCAGGCCTCCCAACTCCTTCGGTTTGCAGACATGCTCCCATTTAACCCAAGGTACTCTACTTTGATCCTCTGACCCTCCCCAAAGAAAGTTCCGCATTATCCTTTTGCACACCTTAAGTACCCCCTCCAGCATCTTGAAGAAGGATAGGAAGAATAAGGGAATTGAAGATAAAATACTACCAATCAAAGTTAGGCGACCGCTAAAGGAGAGGATCATTTTCTTCCATTTTGATAATTTGCCCCTTAACTTTGATACTACCGAATCCCAAAACACTAGTCTCGTAGGGCTCCCGCCCATCGGTAGTCCCAAGTAGGTGAAGGGTAGGGTCATTACTCTGCAATTAAGTATGCTAGCTAATATGTGAGTCAAACAGCTGTTGACAGCTATCCCTGCTAGCATGCTCTTGTGAAAGTTTACCTTCAAACCTGAAGCCAACTCGAAGCACCTTAGTATACTTTTTAATGCTTGAGCGTTTTGTTCTATTGATTACATAATGATTGCATTTATGTTAAAGAAGTTCCACAATAATGAATATTGATATGACCAAAATTCTAATATGGTATGACGCTGTCATGTTCATTCCTTCAAATCTTACGCTTCAAATGTCCAACCTGGTAGTGAGGGGATGTGTTGAGAAGACTTACATTGACTAGAGATATGACGAAATAGCTCTTATATATGGAAAGACAATTCTCATATCTAAACTAGCTTTTGAACAAAATTAGACCTAACACCTGTTCTAATAGTTTTCGTATTGTCTAACTTCCACCACAGAATAAAATAACTAAATTTTAGAATTTAGATGGACCAATAGTAAATGGGTTGAGATTTTCAATTTTTTTTCTTTATCAAGTGTAAATTTGTTCTAAAAATTTTAACAGTTTTTCCTAACAAATTTAACAAATAACTTTCTCGAGTTCGAACTTTTACGCTAATCAACCATAAACTGACACTTATCGGTCTTAAACACTTTTTTTATTTGATTTTTAATAACAAGACTATCAATCCACCTAACATGGGATGGGAGTATATATGGGACTATATATAACCTCAGTGTGGTAAGCTAGTTTAATATAAATATCTTACCTTATAGATATAAATAGTTACTACGTATCCAAGATCACCAGGCAATGATATTGGAGAAATTGCTGCACCCAAGGCAATTTCATTACTAGTCTGAATAAACCCTGGGCAAGTCAAATCAAAGCAACCTGTTTTCTTTGAAGCATCAGCCTGCAGAAGAAGAAATTGTTGTTCCACAAAATCATTAGGCCCCGAAAAGCAGAAAAAGTTAATGAAAATTGACAATGAATCTAAACAACATGTTACTTGTTGCATATACTAATTTGATCAAACTTACGACAACAAGTTCAAAACGACTTATAGTCAAGTCATAAACTATTTACGTAAGTTCTTTAAAAAGCTTGAACGCTTATGCCGTAAGATATGTAGATGTAATTGCAAACTTACCGTCCAATATGCAAACAACCGAGTCGACCTATCTCCATACACACCTGGATTGACCTGAATCAAGTTTATTAAGCACAGACACAGACATGATGAAATGTTTAAAGTTGAAAATGTTCAAACATCAAACAAGAGGGACAATATATAACTTGAGTTTCAAGGACTCACAGTTAGAGCATTCAGAAAGTGGCACCTTAAGTTGGAAGGCATTTTTCATATAAAAGTGTCATACTCATAAAATAACTTTATGCTCAAGTAATAAGAAGAGGTGATCAATGTGATGCATGAAAATAAGAATTCTACAATTGATTTTAAAAGAAAAAATCAATTCTGAGATAAAGTTTTTGCGAGCAGTTTCTAGGTGTTAGAATTGTTTCTGAAGAAAGAAAAGTTGATCTAAACATGATGTAAATAAGTAAGGGGAACTTAGTTCTCACCGCCCATCCAGCTTCGACTAACTCAAAGTCATCGTAAGCCTCCCCATTTAAGAGAGAGACCTGGGAAGTGCTGTACTCATCGTCCTTTTCAACAGTAGGCCAGCAAACTTTGATGTCTCCTTTGGCTCCCAGGTAGCGGTATCCTTCTGCGAACAATATTGCCTTCTGCAGAAGAGTTTGTAGTTCCAACCACAAGAAACATATGCTCATGTTAATATTTTGTAATGCTTAAAAAATGATGTCATATCTTGTTATTAAGTGTATATTTGGAAACTCTTCTGCAATTGATTCTAAAATCAAAATCAATGGGGATTAAGCTTCTTCTGAGTAACATTGTTCTGTACAATACTACTGCTGTAACTTACAGAACGATTTTGCCTCAGTAGAAAGGAATCGAGATTCCAATTCGGCTGACCAACTTGTCGGTGCGAGAAGTCTGGCTTCTTCCTTCCAAATTCTTCAATGGAATGAGCCTTGAGCAGCTCGGTCTTCCGAATTCTTCGAACAGGTATTGTTCCCTCTGGACATGTTCCACTTTTCTGCCATACTTGTGAATTCACTGTCACATTGGCACTCTTGGTTTTACTTCCAGCACTTGTCTCTTCCATGTCCTCCTTAGCAGAACCGTAAGATGGAGCCATCTGATTACATATATACACAGATTCGTGAATTGGTTGAGTTCAGAACAATTGCAATTACTGTAGCTATAACCCAAAAATAGCACGTTTGGATCAATTTCCCTTTTTGAGAATTAATTGAATTTGGATTCACATGGATTAGGGAAGTCCAAAATCACATAGTCAATAACTCTGAGCGGTGCAATCAAAATTGGACGGTTCAAATGTTGAGTTTATCACTACTGTCCGATCTCTATGAAACACAAGTCGAGTTGTCTGATCTTTTGATCGAACGGCTTAAATTCCTCTAATTCGTGAATTTAAGATTTCTAACTTCTAGGAACCCAAATTTAAAATTGCATTTGAGAAGAATATGGATTTCTCATAATCAATTGAATTTGGATTTATCGGGATTAGAAAAGTCTTAAATTCACATTCACATCATCAAGAAATCTAAGTCATTCAACCAAAATCAGACGATTCAAATGTTGACCCTATCACTATAGTCTAATCGATGACGAAACATGAGTCGTCGTTCGATCTTTGATCGAATGACTTCAATTTTTTAAATGCGTGAATTTTAGATTTCCCCTGATTGCTGAGAACCCTAAATTAGGATTGTATTAGTACACCAGTAGTTACTTAAAGAACCTTCTTCCTAAAAGTGATTTTGGAGGTAAAATCAGTTGTAGTAGCATGCATGGTATACAAAGAATCCAAACAAAAGAATATTAAGCACCTGGATTTTGTGATCTTTCAATGCAGGATGATCAAAAGCTGGCTGCTTTTTAATGTCAATGCAATCAATAATATCCCCATCTTCACTCTACAAATGGAAAAGGAAAAAAAAAAAATATTAAGAATTAAAATTAATCAAGTTTCAATAGGAACCACTAAGAATCTAGTATGATAATTAGAAAATCTGACCAATACCAAGTACCAACTCTCACTCAAAATCATAACTTCCAATTATTTTTCTCATTGATTGATCAAATATTACAAGACTAATTAGGTAATAACCGAGAGAGTAGAGTTTTCCCTGATGGTAATTCAATGTTTATGGAGTAAACAAGACTCAAGAAAGCAGTGATTAAGTTAATTTTAAAAAAAAATACCTGGATGGTTTTTAAGGAACTCCTTCTAAGGTGTTTTATTTTTCTCTCAACTTCCAAAACCTTCTGCCTTGAGAATGAGCCACCATTATTGTTACAGTTAACTGTAACTGCCAGCCCCAAGAGAATAACAATGATGGTAAATTTTGACCTCAAGGCTGAAAAGTGTGACATCTTTCCCATTCAAATTGAACAAAAATCTTATTGAGGATTTCTTACAGAACTGAAATAGAAGACAAAGATATTATTGGTAACATGAACTATATAGACATTGTAGCTAGCAATGTCTGCATGAGTTACCGTCTAATGTCATTCATCTTCTGTTTACATCTTGACTTGTTTGATCTTCTTTGACATGCAAATGCATGCTTTATTTATCAGCCACCTCTCCACCAAACAATAAAAAAGTAAAAAGTAGAGCTCTATGATAAATCAAGAAAAGAAAGGTGAATTTTTTTTTAGGAATCGGAAATTATTTCTCATGTATATCTAGCAATCATTTGATTTAAATTTAATTTTAATGATTTAAAAAAAATTATGCAATGATTTGTTTTTATATCAGATATTGCATTAGGACTTAGGAGATATTTTCAGTGAACCAAATCACATGCCATCTTTTGTTTGCCATTTTTCTGAAATAAAAAATCTCATATATAACAATCGTTTTTTATTTAAAAATTTAGACTTAATTGCACTTTTATTTCCCCTAGTTAAATTATTCTTAATTTAGATTTGTACCTTTATTTTTATAATATCTTGATCATATAAAAAAAATATTTTATAGATCTTAATCAAATCTTAGGGTAACTAAGTTATGGTTAATTTAACTCTTAAGATTGGTTTCTTTAATATCTTATTTATATTGATCTTTTTCTTATTTAATTGGGAATAAGAGTCTTAATCAGTTTCCTGATTTAACTTGAATAAGGAGTTTACTCATTACTATAGATAAGAAAAATCTAAAGAAACAAATCTAAAGAAACAAATATAAAGAAAAATGCAAATTAACATGATTATTACATGAAGATATAATCAAGATTTTATAAGATATCTTTTTCATATTGTAACACATACCCTAAATCTAAAACTTATTTAGCTTTAAACTTGTTAGAAACATAGCCCTAATTAGAAAAATAATTAGGGTCTTAACAAATTATCTGAGTTGATAAATAGGTCAATCTTTCATCCTTCCGCACTTGATCTGATTGGGATCGATGCAAGTCAGAACTAGTTCTTTTGGATTGCTGCTTTAAAGGCCTAAAAAAACATATATGGTGAAAATCAATTTCAAAGTTTGAAAGCCACTTATTTCAAATAATCACTTTTCAAAAACTTAACTTCTAAAAAAACAAAATTGAGATTATCATAGATCAAGGTCATGGGAACAATGTTTATAAAGACAATCCTGGCAAAAGCTCATCATCGAAATTCTATAGGGACAAAAACTTAACATATTGAAAATCTAATCGGTTCAAATTGAAGAGCAAGGCGATAGCAACAACAATTGTGAAGTGGTTTGGGATTTCATCAACCATCAATAACTCAAAACTCAACAACTTTGAAATTTGAAACCATGGAAGTGTAGAGCTTGAAGAGGAGATCAACTTACTTCAGAGAATCAAGGTGAGAAAATGAGTGGAAGATGGAGCTATGGAGAGGGGAAGGATTCGGCCAAGCATGGACCAAGGAGGAAGATTATGAATAGTCACATGTTCTTCACTATCTCTCTCTTAATTCTTTCTTGATTTTACTTAATGAAAGTTTAAGTGATAAAAACTCAAAGTAACCCACTTATTGGGGTGTTGGCCGCGAGTTTCATTGGGATTTTGGGGGTATTTTCTTATTTTTCACAAACCCTAGGGACCATGTTAGTACAGATAGCAACCTGAGAGGGGGGGTGAATCAGAGTTGCCCCGATTTTCGCGTAATAGTACCAAACGACTTTCAGTGCAATAAGAGATGTAACGTACCAACGTTATTGCAGCGGAATATTATAATTGCTTGAAAGTAAAAGATGAAGGAGAAGAAGAACACACAGGGATTTTATCCTGGTTCACCTTCAAACCCAGAAGGCTACGTCTAGTCCTCTGATCACACAGAGATTTTCCACTACACCAGAAAGCAAACCACTTTCTGAAAATCACCGCTCACTGAATCACGCAGTGTACTGATTACAACCCTCAGAACAGATCACACTGTCTGAGTCAAACCCTTTACTGAATACCACAGTAAAGTTAGAACCCCTCAGAAAGATTACCACTTTCCGAAGAATCACTCCACTGAATCCCACAATGAAGATTTACAACGATCAAGTACTCTTACGGATACTTGCACCAAGGACCCTAAGATCTCTTATCAATCTTCCCGAAGCAACCCACTTCTGATTGATCAAGTCTTCTTAGAAATACTTGTGCCAAGGACCCTAAGAGGGGACCTATCAAACCTTAGAAAGCAAACCACTTTCTGATGACACCGTATCACCACGGTGGACTTTGAATCAAACCCGATTCAAAGGACCTTTTTACAACCACCGAAAACCACGGTGAATGAATCAACTTGATTCAAGAGATGAAGAAGAAGATGCCTTTACAATGGTTGATTCAATCCTTTAGACAAGATGGATCGATCTTAGTTTGTATGCTCTAGGCAATTACAATGAAGGCTCTTCCATTCTGAGTTTCTCAAATGTTGAACATCATGAGTGTTCTTATGAAAATGAGAGAACCGAAACTCAGAATGATGACTTTAATGAATATGAAAGTTATGGACCAAGTCATTTTTGTTTCTGAGTGTCTAAGTACTTTATATAGGCACTAGAAGTCGTCCATGAACCAACACAACCTTTCCCAAACGGTTTGAGACACAATGGTTCATGAAAAGACACATCTGTCGACCTGGTAATCGATTACAACAGTTAGTGTAATCGATTACACTAGTCGTTGCAGTTTGAATTCAAAATTCAAACTGTGTAATCGATTACTGTCTTCCTGTAATCGATTACACACAACCTGTAATCGATTACAGAGAGTCCGAAACTCAGTTTTAACCATCTTAACCCCTAATTGAGTGTTCCTACCAAGTTTTACTTGTGAGAACATATGATACTCAATTAGTTGATCTTTTATGAGTGTAAGACCCTCAAGTTTTGAGTATTTATACTTTGGTCCTTGGAGATTTTATAATTAGGTTTTGGTCCTTTAAGTTTGGATATTTGCATTTTAGTCCTTGGACTAGTCAAGGCTGGATTGGAATTCCGCATTTAAGAGCTTTTAAGGAGGTTTTGGAATTCAAATTTGAAATGGGAACATGATGGTTCGAGTTAGAGGCTTAAAAGAATATTAGTGTAAGAGTTTTAACAAGAAGAACCTTGGTTTAGTGGTCAAGACTTAGGCAATTGATTGGCAAGGCTTGTGTTCGAATCCTAGTGAGGTATGTTTTAATTTTAATCAGATTTTTGGTGGTTGAAGGCTGAATTTAGAATTTGAATTGAGACATGAGATTAATGAGCAATAAATGGGTTTAAATGGAGTTTAATAGGAGTTACAATCAGATTTAAATTTGAAATTTAAACATGTGAGTAATGGAGAGTTAATGAGTGTTTTAATGGGTGATTAAATGGGGTTAATAAGGGGTCATTATGGGGGAGTTATTTCTGAGTTATGAGGGAATTATTTCTGAGTTTTGGGGGTTACTTTGAGGGTGAATTTCGTGCATAAGAGAGTCTTCCACAATCAGATTTCACCCTAGTCTTATTTTGCTGCTGCTGCCCAAAATCTGCTGCACGTTTGGCCCCTTCTTTCTGCTGTCTTCTTCTTCTGTTTTGCTGCTGCGTTCTCACCTTAGGAAGGAGCAAGACCACGTCCAACCTTCTTTTCCCAATTCAAGCTTGATCACGTGACTCCCTACATAATTCTCGAGAGTGTGGACATGTTTTATCATGTTAGGTTGAAGGACAAGACCAAGCAAAGGATTAAAAGGTAAGGGTAACTCTGGGTCTAGATAGAGTCAGTGGTGTTTTACTTATGACTTTGATGTTGGAAACCATTCTGTTTGTTGTGATGCAATTGTTGGTTTTGTGATACATGTTTGGTTCTGAGAATTGATGTTAAGACATGCTAATGTTGATGATGTTGATGAAGTTGATTATGTTGTATTGGAAATTGTTCATTCGTGATGATGTTGAACATGTCGGCATGGCATATGCATTATTTTTGGGGCTGATGGCGGTGAGATGGGTTTTAGTCCCATGTGATCGTGCCTGAGAGCGATGAGATGGGTTTTAGTCCCATGGGATCGTGGTTAAGGGTGGTGAGATGGGTTTTAGTCCCATGTGATCATGCCTTAATTTGTTGTTGAATTTGAGGAATCATAAGCATGGGTTATGATGTTGTACATGAGGAAATGAGAATATTGTTGAAGGTGTGGCTGTATTTTGAAAATATTGTTGTTGTCACTTTCGTTAATTTCCCTTCAACATGCTATTTGGTATTTGTTGTTTGTTCTCGAGTTAACCCTTTCTGTTTGTGTTTGGGCGCTTAACGCCAGAAAATAGACAGGGTGTTGATCGTCGTCTCTTGAAGAAGCTTTATGGAATCAAAGTGCGCAGCGGAATCGTGGAAGAAATTTTGGAGAAGACGATTGATGTCTTAGGATCTTCCGCTATTCTATTTTATTTTATTTTATTTTTGGGCTCACTGTTGAGCAATTTTTCCTTGTTGTAATATTTTCCTCGTTTTTGCTTCCGCGTATTAATTATAATTTATGGGGGAAGTATTACTTATATTATTTTTAAGTAATTAAGAGAGACGAAAACCTTTTAAGAAAAATGAGTTGTTTTCTGAGAGGTTTTTAATTTCCGCGTTTTTACCATGTAACCCTCAACCCAAAATTGGGGTGTTACAATGAGCCTTCAAATGTAATATGAACCTTAATAAAGCATAGAAAACTAAGTTGACAAGACTTACTTAAAACTAGAACCTTGATGATTGATCTTGACATTCTGAGCCGGTTCTTAAAATCTTTCTCTTCTGAAGTCTTCTTGAAGTCTTCCTTCCTTTTTCTGAAGTCTTCTTGAAGTCTTTCTTCTTTTTGTTCCTTTCTTTCTTGAAGTCTTCTTTTTCTTTTCTGAAGTCTTTCTTCTTTTTGTGATGTGTTTGTCTTCATCAAAACCTCAGCCAAGTCCAAGGACGAGACTTGATTTACATACCAAAGTTGAATGTTAGAAAGTCTTGGTAATGATATCTTTTCACTATTTCGGGACCAAACCCTAAAGTATCAAAGTTTAGGCACGAAACTCTAAAGTTTAGAAAGTTTAAGAAAATATCTACGATTAGTTTAATATGAAATGTGTAATCCACTGACGCGTCCTCATGATGGGCGTCAGTTGCGTCAGTCGCGTCGTAATTCTTGTCGTTATCTGAATCCGGTCGTTGGCACGTTTCTCAATATCACTGAGAGTGACTAACATTGGTTCTCATTTATTTTGGACCTCGTGCACGTACAACTCGAGCCCCCAGGTCGTTTTCCGTGAAATTCGTGCCGATTCTGGACCGAAACACTATTCACGAAACACTCCTCATGAAACACTATTCACAAAACGTTTTATCACATATATAGATCTGTCATGTCAAATGAAGTCATTTAGTGATTCTCCGATTTTTGATCCGAGGTCCCAAAGTCGCCCGTTTCGCTTGCTGGATTTCGACTGAAAGTCTTGCTAGCGAGAAATGCCTTTTCCGGGCTCCGGAAGGAAACCATATCGATATTACAGTTGTTCCTCTCAAAATTCTTCATTGAACGTCATGGAGACAGTGATAATGTCTTATTCTCACCCGAACTTAAAATTGGGTCAAGATCGGTTCTACTACAAAGTGTCGTAAAGAAACATTTCATCGGTTATTCGGTAGATGATATTCTTCATTGACGCTCAAGAGCAGTTTCAAACAGTACATGAGATTATTAAATAATTATTTAATTACTTAATTAATTCAGTGTCTTACAATACTACCCCCCTTAAATTAGTTTTGTCCTCGAATCTAAGAGTTAGTAAATAGCTCGGGGTATTGCTCCCTCATTTTCTCCTCCAATTTCCATGTGGCATCTCCCGTCTTCTGATTTCATATTACCTTAACTAAGGGGACTTTCTTCCCTCGTAGTTGTTTCACACTCTGATCCATTATTTTCATAGGCGGTACTTCAAAAGACAAGTTGTCCTTGAGTTGAATGTCTTCTAATTGGAGGATATGAGAAGGATCGGTATGTCCTTGCGTAGTTGTGAGACATGGAGCACATCATGTATGTTGGACTGAAACGGTGGAAGTGTGATCTTATACGTCACTGGCCCTACTCGACAGATGATCTGATATGGCCCGATAGACTTGGTCGTAAGCTTCCTAGACTTGCTAGCCCTTCCGACTCCCGTGGTCGGTGTCACTCGCAAGAATACATACTCTCCTTCCTCAAACTCCAAGTCTCTTTTCCTCTTGTCGGCATATCTCTTTTGTCAGCTCTGAGAAGTCTTCATCTTCTCTTTTATCTGTTTCACCTTCTCTGTAGTCTGCTGGACAAACTCTGATAATAACAAAACAACACAAGAAAGGGGGGGGGGGAGGTTGAATCTAAAAACTTTTCTTTCAAAATCAAGTATAAGGGTATGAACTCTTTTCTAAAACTTGTGCAGCGAGAAATGAACAGAGTTGAAAAGTAAAGCACACAATGAGTTTATCCTGGTTCACCCTCTTAATCGATAGGGCTACGTCCATTCCATGGCTTCACCAAGATTTTCCACTATTCACACCGAACAGTACAAGTATTGTGCAGGACTTCTCCCAGTGTTCGAAGGACTTCTCCTTACAAGTATTCAATAGGACTTCTCCCAGTTTTCGTAGGACTTCTCCTCATAAGTATTCAACAAGACTTCTCTCAATTCTTTTACAAATAATTTTTGGTTCTACAGAATCTCTTCACAAAGAGTAAAGACTTTGAAAGCTTTGATGATTTTTCACTGTAAGTCGCCACTTGTTTCAGTGTTCAAGTCTTCTATTTATATCTTCAGCGGGATTGCTGCTGGTGAAGATCGTAGAGTTCTGTTTGAATTTCTTTTTCTCTGAAGGTGCAACGGATACTTCTGACAAGCTCTCAGAAGCATCAAATGCAAACCTGCTACGCATTAAATGCAGCAATTAATGCACTTGCTTCTATCATCCGCTCTGTTCTGCTTTGTTGCCTTAAATATTGTTCGAGCATTAAATGCAAAGGAAATCAGCAGGGCGTATCTTCTTATTCTGATAACTGAGATTTGATTCTGACCGTTGAGGTGATAAGATGTTTAGAAAATAGTATCGTTCACTCTGAAAGGGCGTATCTTGTTGTACGGAGCGTTTAGAGAGCAGACAGATACGAGGAATACTTTTCTATTAAATATGTCCCTTCTTGATTCTCGTGCGAAAAGTGCTTCATTTAATATTCAGACTATGCAAGCCTTCATTGTTTTGACCACTGAGGCAGACGTTCTTTCTTAAACATAGTCAGACGTTCCTTCATGTAAGTAGGAAGACGTTCTTTCTTCATATTTTCTTGAGCGATACATTTGAACATTCTGCTTCCAATTCTTCTGAATGAGGTGTAGAGGTTGCGTTATTTTCCATTGATAGATGTTTCCTCAAATGTAAAACATGTTATATCTTAGGAAATCTTTGTCTATCATGATTAAGCCTGAGGTGAAATTGTTATTATTCAAAACATGATAAAACGTGGAATCGTTTGAACTTAACAATCTCCCCCTTTTTGATGATGACAATTTTCATTGAGAAAAATGTTTAATCTATTATTGTGAAAATGTATCAAAGCTTCATTGTTTAAATCAAACTTGAGATATCAGATCGTTGGGTATTAAATTTTTCTAAATTTGAAAAACATGAGCATTTTATGAGTATCAGAGCATATAAGACATCAGTTCTATCTTGATGTGATTTTATATAAGGTTTTTATAAAGCTATGTATCAGAGAAACTTGAATGACGTAATGACATAATATCAAAATACATTATTATAATACTTATTTGCAACACATAGCTTGATATCATGCAGACGATATACTAGAGGCAGACGAATAAACTCTCCCCCTCACATGTATAGTCTATTTTAGTCTAACATGATTCTTAGCTCCCTCTTTAAAGCAATAATTTTCTAAGTTATGCTAGGATTATCTTTCTCTTTGCTTTTCTCCCCCTTAACTTAAGCTTTCTCTATTTTCTTTCCTTTTGTCTAGGCAGTAAGCTTTTTCTTATTTCTAGTGATATCTTTTATCTTCCTTTTTTTTTTCTTTTTTCTAAACTTCACCTTACATGGATTTTCCTCATATCTCCCCCTTTAGATTGATCTTTCTAATTTCTCTTTTCCCTATATTCTCTCCCCCTTAAGACCTTTTCTCTAATCTCTCTCCCCCTTTGTCATCAACAAAAATAATAGAAAACAAGGGTATCAGAGCAACAAATAGAGGTATTAGAGCATAGCAAGAAAAATGATTTAAACCATTTAACAGATTGTATAAACTTGTTAGCGTAAAGAATAAATGGGTAGTACGTAAAAGAAGTAAGGATAGAAAAGTTGAAGGTTTCTTCAACCCAGTTTTTCCAAAATCTTGGACATCATCATCTTTAGTGAGTCCGTCTGTTCATTCAGCTCGTCCATGCGCTTCTTGTTGTTGGCATCCAATTCAAAATTTTTCTTTGCGTTTGCCATAGCTAGAGCCTTAACTTCTTCATGGATTTCATCCTTGAAGACAACAAATTCTTCCTTGAGTTCTTCTATAGCCGACTCATCTACGGGAAATTCGACAGAAATAGGAGTTGGTGGTGACTCAACCCTATATTCATCAGTAGAACTGGTGTGACCCAACCCAAAATCCATCTGAAGAGATTTAATAGTGATGAGAGAACTGCATATAAATGGAACTTCTTCAACAAAAGTTAACCTAGGGGCTGCAACCAGATCAAAGTCCTCCTCTGAGAGTATGATTGGAAGTACAGGAAGAAGGACTAGGAATTCCCAAGAAGGCAGCAAAATGAGCATCCAAGAACCAAGAAGGATAACAAGAGCTCTTGGGTGCTGAATGATAAAGACTGAGATATAGCAAATATGTCCTTGGGATTGCCAAACTGCCCAATCACAATGATACAAATCATTGTTCTAGCTATCCACAAACTTGAATTGCATGAAGAGGCAGGAACGGGGTTCCCAAAGCTATGCAATGAAACATAAGTGATGGCCAAGCATTACCACTGATAGTCTAGTAAGAAACTGAGAGTTCTTAGGCTTGGTCATCTTCATGCGTTTTCATGAGCTTGGCAGACTTGATGAGCGTCTTCATGGTATGGCCATCGGAGAAATAGACGTTGTGCAGAGTTGAAGTTCTTGTGGATTCAGAAACGGTAAGTTCTCCAGAACGAATAAGTTCTTCAGAATTGATAACTGCTTCAAAACAGACAAGTTGTTCATCAGCAACAAGATCTTCACAAACTCGAATTGGGGAAGGCGAGTATAGCTATTCAATGATTACAACAGGTGGGGGAGTCATCAACTCAGCCATTTGAGAGGGATGAAGAGGACTTGGCTCTTCATCATATGCAGGGGAGTGGTCCAGAATGGACTCTGGTTCAGAGAAAAGAGTTTTCACAAAAGAAGCATGTTGATATGCAATCAGGTTCTTGAATTTTCCCATCCTCAGAATGAACGAAGTCTCCCATCCAACAACATTGATATGGCGATGGTATGGCCATTGAGGATAAGTTGGAGGCATGGAGAGTCCTCCTGAAGCTTGACGTGAACCCAGTGATTATTGTTTACTAGGCCAAGAACGACCATCTTTGGATAAGGAGGCACTGGTCCGGTCAGAGGAAGGTAAGTGCAACCTTCTTTGTTCGACAGAGTCACCAAGATAATTTTGAAAGCGGTAGCTGCTATCAACCCCATGTCTGGTAAGTGCAACCTTCAATTGTGAATTAGAAAAAATTCCTTGCATATATTAGTAACAATATCAATTAATTATTAATGACTCTCTATAATCTATATTACTAAGTGTATTACATATTAATTTTTAAAGGTCTTTTTTTGGTTACATTTGGAAAATAAAAATTAAAAGCTCTTATACAGACATTAAATATTAAAAAATAAATTAGTGAAAATATAAATTACGAATTAGTGAAAATTAAGGCAGAATAAAATGAAATTAAGTAGTATTTTTTTTTGTTACAAAATTAAGTAGTATTTAATACATAACAAACATATTAAGTATTAAAAAATAGTTTTTTTTTTGAAACAAGTATTAAAAAATAGTTAATACCACAATACAACATATCAAAAATATATTTTTGAAAATTTTAAATGATATTACGTGTCATGTACTCTTAATTCTCATGTTTGTGCGTACTTTTTGAAAAAAAATTAAATATATAAATATAATTTTCTGATGCACCAAAAAAATTATATAGATAAATATATATATTAATAAAATTAACTTTAGGAAAAAAAACTAACTGACTTAAATTAAAAAAGTATATAATCATGTTTTATATTTTGAAAATTTATAAATTGTCATACTTTTAAATGTTTTTTTCTTGGAGGGATAATTTTAAATGTTGAAACTATTCAATATTCAAAAAATGAAAATAATATACATTAATTATTGCTATAGAGTCAACTCATGATGATTATACGTGGTAATATCAATAAAATCGACATGAAAAAGTATCAAATGATATATTTAATATACTAATATGTAAATATTGTAATAAATATAATAACTTGGTAAATCAATTAATAAAATTAATTTTTATTAAATTAAGTAACATTTTTATATTAAATGTTGTTATTAGTAACGACTATATGTTTTAGATAAAAAAGAGAAAAAAATCATTTCATAAATTTTTAAATGTTAAATAGGTCTAATTAATTATATTACTTTCAATTAATTTTATTATAATATTTTTATGCTGTCTATAATTGGCATTTGGTCCCTACAATTCCAACCTATTATCTTTGACTTTAACCTTGCATGATAGATAATAATCATTATTTATTAATTACTTTCTATATTATTAATTTTGTTAAATATTAAATTTAAACCTATCATTCATATAATTAAATTATTAAATATAATATTAAAATAATTAAATATTAATTATTAATAATAAAAAATTCATTGCGTTATAACAATAATAGGAAAAAATAACAATGCAAATTAATGATTAATGAATCTTTATTTCTTCTTTTATTTTCTTCATTTTCCTACTTATTTTTGGCAGTCTTCATATAAAAGAGACTCTCTCGTCCAATCCTCATCTATTCTCATAAGACACAGAAAGAGAGAGGAAGAAGAATGGCAAGAGATTGGGCTGAACTACCCTCAGAACTCATAGAATCAATCTCGAAAAGATTGACCATTTACGCTGATTACCTCCGATTCCGATCAGTTTGCCCAAAATGGCGATCATCTGTCCCCAAAACCCCTCTCCATCTCCCACCCCAATGCCCATTCCTCATATTTTCTCCTTCCACATTCTTCGACATCTCGACCACCAAAACCCACCACCTCCCCCTCAACCTTCCACCTTCCCTAATCTACGGATCCTCTTACGGCTGGCTCGTCACTCTCGACGCGAACCCCCAGATGTGTCTTATCAACCCCTTCACGCGTGTCTCAATCTCTCTCCCCGATGTGGATATATTCGACATAGTTCAACAAATGTCTCTTAGAAACCCTCAAGGTTCCAGATTTTTTCAAATTCGCCGCAGCCCTTTCCACATAAAAAAAGTTGTGTTGTCTTCCGACCCCTCGCGGAATGGTAACTTTGTTGCATTCGCCTTGGTTCGTGAACATTATCTTGCTTTCTGCAAGAAGGGTTTTGATTCTTGGGGTTTGGTGTACGGTGAACTTTATTCGTGGGAAGATATCGTGCATCATGAAGAAAACGGGTTATTTTATGCGGTGAGCAAAGGAGGAACGATCGCCGTGTGTGATGTCGAGTCTTCTATTGAACCTCAGATCAAGATTGTTAAGACGGTGGCGCCGGGGAAATTCTCCGGTGACATTGACTACGCTGTGTTTTCGGGGAATGACTTGTTGTTGGTCACTCGGGTCCTGAACCGATGGCTTCCTGATGCGGGAGGTGAACCAAACCGATTTTACAGGACAGTTTGGTTTGAGGTTTTTAAGATGGATTGGGAGGGGTTGAAATGGGATAAGATTGACACTCTGGGCAACAAGGTGTTGTTTGTTGGGAGGAATTCTTCGCTTTCATTTTCTGCTTCTGATTTTGGGGGATGGTGTGAAGCTGACTGCATCTATTTCACCGATGATTATTATGAGTCTAATCACAATATTTCATGCACGAAACATGATGTGGGCAAATTTAGATTACAAGATCAGAGCATTGAGCCTTTGCCTTGTGATCCCCAAAATTCATATTCTGGGTTGGGTTTGCCGCTTCCAATTTGGTTGACACCAAATCCGTGTTAATCTCAGAATCTCATTGTGTAAGTTTAGTTGCTTCTCTTACTCTCTTGTTTAACTCATATCATATTCATCATCCATTTGTTTATATTCTTCTACAGGATGTGATGGTGGGATCTAGATTGTAAGGCTAGCTATATCAATGTGGTAATGGTGGATTGGATTGAAAGAGGGATTATGTCGTGGTTGATGAAGAAGGTATTATGATGTATTAGGGCTGGATTTTTTTAAAGGATTTGGATAATGTTTTTAGTTTGTTTAAACATATATTTTAGTATTTTAAAACTTTAATAAGTGATTGGTAGAGTGTTTTCAATTTGTTGAACATATAATATACTTTTTTATACATTTCAAGTGATTGATGGAATGTTTTGCTATTGTTCATTGTGATTTTAGTATGATCTCGGTGGTTTTCTATGTATATCTTAGTATGTGGGGATCTGCTTCTTATTCAGAACAAAGTCTAACACTGAAAAATATTTTGTTTGGTTTTAGAATTAATAGTAATAGTTATGAACATAAGCTTTTGTAGTAGCTTTTCGTTGCCAATGTGTCAGAATTTGTTTTGAAAATAATAATAAGGGTGACATTGGCTTTCATTTCTGGTCCATGAACAACAGACTTCAGACTTAACTCCAATGACACTTTTAAACGAGCTTGTGACCAGAGCCACCAAAATTCCCACAAATGTTAGTGGACTAATCGAGTCAACTAGACTTATGGAGATTAAAAAATAAGCTTGGATTATTTTTTGCACATCTCGTTATTGTTTACAAACTAGATTTAAAAATAAACTTTTTTAAGTATTAATTGTCGTTTTAATCCTTGTAAATATAGGGTTGTTTGATTTTAGTATTTCACTTAAGAAAAGTGTAGTTTTGTACCTCACATGAATATGTGCTCAGACGAAGTGCTTGCGTGGTTGGTGAATGCTTATGTGGTCTCGTCTGTGTATTTAAGTGAGTTGATGTGATATCCATGGTGGTGTTAATGAATTGCACATCACCAGTTTTTTTAGCAAAAAACAAAGATGTTTCTACTATCTTCATTCTTTCATCCCTCACCACTCATCCACATTCTGGAACCATAACCCTCCCCTCCCACACCACTCCCTCCACTATCTTGCATCCTTCCCTCTCAAACACATCGAGAATATTATGACACCTTGCCACCATATGCTCTTTCTCCCCAATTCGAGCCTTCTTGTACATGAGCTGAAGGCAGCTCCACCTGTGGCTCCCCCTTTCGGGTCCAAACATGGGGTGCAAGCTAACAACGTCAAAATTACTAGGCAACACTTCGATAAGAAGGTTTTTAGGGAACTCCTTGCTAGAGAGTATCTCAACAAACAATGCATTGCACTTCAAGCACTGAAGGGGCAGCGAGAGGAAGACTTACTTGGCAGAGACTTTAAAACCTTATTCATCTTTGTGTGATTTTCTAAAGACCGTAGAGGAAAATCAACGCTCTGAAACGCTCTGAACTTTGAAATTAGAAATTAGGGAAACGTCTTCAGATACATTATATAATACCAATTCAAGTTTAACTTTTGAAATGGGTAAAATTTAGTTTTAGTCCCTCAACTGACACATCACACATCATGCAATCTGGCACATCGTCTTCCACATGACGTGAAACATGAATGTGCGTGTCAGTAGGCGCTCAATGGATACGCAAACACTTCTGAGCTTAGATTCAGATTCAAGTGAGGATTTATCAATTAAATCCTTAAAATTTAAATGCACTTTTTTTCTTCCATCTATTTATAATTAATGATATTAAATGGGTGATATGACAAGAAAATAGGTATTTCAATTTCAAGAATTTAATTGATAAAAATTAATTTTAAAGGATAAGATTAATAAAAGCCACATATCTTAATGACTAAAATATGATTTTACTCTATTAAAATGAAAATAAATTTTTTTAGCATGTTGACTGGTAATTTTTTATGTTTCTTTTGAGAAATGTTAGGATATTAGTCATGGAAACAAAATAGAAAACAATTATAAGAAAATATATGCATTAAAGAAATCACAATTCTTTTTTAGGTGATTGATAATATTTAATATGGTGTTTTAACTTTTTTATGAATAAAAATTTAGGTTGAGGGGATGGTGCCCTAATCGAATATAGAGAAAGTTGTCGGGCTCTATGAGAATTTATAATAAACTTACATTTACTTCAATCAAATATATAACACTTACAATGTATAAATACATTTACCTCACCCCAAATGTATGAGTGGAGGGTCTAACCTTCTCAAATACAAGACTACGTCATGCTCAACTGAAACAACTCGTTGAGTTATACAGTGTTTTAACTGATAATTGTTACTTAATGTTCTCCCTAAACTATAGGGGTCCCGAACTCATATGGTAAATCAGTAAGCTCATATATTCGATTAGAGGTAGAGTGAAGATGCCTTATCCCTAGCTTTCTTTGCCTTCTTATAGGTCTCTCCTTTTCCTTTTGGGTTGCTAGGGGTTATGGCATCATTATGTCCTTCACTGCGTAGTAAATATGGCAATAACAAGCTTCATTATCATTTGGGGGTTATAGACGACTATTTGTTGTCGTGATTTTATTGTCTTTGGACTCTTAGGCTTTCGCTAGTTACATAGTGATCTTTAATGTTGAGGTATCTTGTGGGGTGGTTTCTAAGAATCAAAGGCTTGAAGATAAAGCCTTGTTGCGATCGAGCAAAAGTGGTGTGGTGGCTTGGGCTGGGCCGACACCTTAAACATGTGTAATTGACCATGTCATCCCCATGGGATGACTCAGGAGGGACACTTAATGCTATAACACACTCATTAATTAGAACCTTTTTAATCAACCCTATATAATGCAAATTTGAGTCTCAACTATTGACAGTGAGACACTTAAATCATACTCCCCCTCTCACATAAATCCACATCATCTTTAAAAGAAAAAATCTCATTGTTTCTCTCTAATTCCCTTATCCCATGATACTTACGCGCCCTCTTACTCCTAATCTCGACTTTCATTTTCATTTTGCCACTATTCTCATTCCAAGCATGTCTTGAAATTCATTCTGCCGATATACCTTTTTTCTCTTCAACTTTGAATAGTTATCCTAAATCTCACAGCAATTTTAGGTGTTAAAACTTCTTTACACAGCAGTGCATTAAAATTAAACTCGTAATTAAATGTTGTTGTCATATTTGGTTTAATACAAATTTGTGTTATATTTGATTAAACATATAACCTTATCACATTAAAGGCCGTCAAGTAGTTTTTATTTTAAATTGTCCTTACATAAATCAAGAGAAAATAGGCATCGAGACCAAAGTATCAGCGTTTACAAAGTGAAATATAGTTAGAGGAACTTCCTCCACCCACAAAATGTCGTTGTAGATAGAGGCATTCCTAGCCATAAAATCTACAACTGTGTTCCCAAAATGCCTAATAAAAGACAAAGAAGCTGAAGAGAAATTATGAAATAACAAAGGACAATCATTGAGAATTGGAAACAAATAAGAATTACCCGCAACACCCTTACTCCACCATTGGAGGAATTGTAGACAATCCGTCTCAAAGGAAACCTTGGTGACCAAGCTGAAACACAAAAGAAATAGCCCAACAGAAGCAACCCTACTATTTATCGATGATAATAATAATAATAATAATAATAATAATAATAATAATAATAATGTAACACAATTGATTATCAATTTCATCATATAAATTTAATAGCTACCCTACTATTTATTATTTAATCTAACATTTATTTACCTTCATTCATTCATTGTTTCCTTCCTCCTACTTTTCTTCTCTTCCCTCTTGGAATTCGAATAGCACGCACGAGCGAGCATGGGTTCTGCCCTAGACGGACCTCTGCAATATCCGCTCTGCTCGCAGAGACGACTCTGTAGTTGACGACTACCATGGCGTCAAGATCGCCGACCCATATCGATGGTACCCAAATTCAATTCAATTCAATTCAAAACACGCTTCACAATATTCTAGAACCAAAATCTCTTTCTGATAACTGTGTTTTGTTGTTGAAGGCTTGAGGATCCTGATGCGGAAGAAGTGAAAGAGTTTGTAGAGAAACAGGTTCAGTTGACGAACACGGTGCTTTAGAAATGCGAGACTCGAATGAAGCCGAGTGAAAAAATCACCAAGCTTTTTGACCATCCTCGTTATGATGCTCCTTTACGGCAAGCCAATAAGTACTTTTACTTCCACAACACCGGGCTTCAGCCGCAAAACACCCTCTATGTGCAGGTTTGGTGATTGCGTATGCATAAGCCTGTCTTTAAATGCTTTCCTTGCTTGCTTAGTTTTGATTTGAGCTTTATAGGGTGTTTAGTTTCACGGTGAAATGCTATGCTTTAGAATGGCTTCTAAATAGAAGCTACAAGTTAAACATGTCTTATATTTTTGTGCAAATGGTGAAACTAAAATGTACTTAATCATGTGGCATGTACTATCTTTTCAGGACAGTTTGGAGGGACAGCCAGTTGAATTCAGATCCTCTCCAGCAAATATATCTGTCCATCCCCTCCAACAGTAATCATGACCATTAGATGAATCTTATGGTTCAGAAAATAAACTACAATAAAACACCTAAAAATTAATTAGACATTAAATGCTAGCCCTTTGAGGCAGTTCGGGCTTGGTTTGGTTCGTCGATTGGCTTACGGGTGGGTGAATGGACCGATCTCTCCTTTGCTGATTTCTTTCTCAGGTTTTTGGAGATTGCAGATGACCAGGCTCTCCTTTGCTTTATCACTACGGCCTATTGTATTTGGGAGAGGAGGAACCAGATTGTCTTCCAGCAGCGGCGGACCCCCACACCGCTTATGTTTGACCGTGTGGCTTCTCTTCTTGTGGTCCCGGACTTGCGTGCAGTTCCCCGCCAGTCTATGGAGTGGCCTTCTAGTTGGACCTGACCTCCTAGAGGTACCTTTAAGCTTAATTTTGATGCAGCTCTTCGAGACTCGACTTTAGCTGGCTTTGGGATGGTGGCTCGGAACTTTGAGGGTGAGGTTCTTGCTTCAGCGATCGCAGCGACTATCATGGTCTCATCCCCCATCATTGCGGAAGCTCTGTGTTTCCGTTGGGCGATCTCCACGGCTATTGATTTGGGTTTCAGAAAGGTCATGTTTGAGACTGATTGCCTGAAGCTCTTTGATCTTTGGAGCCGCCCAAAACCTGGGGGTTCTTATCTTTTTTCTATTATTAGGGATTGTCCTTCATTTTCTTGTCACTTTGATTTTTTGGATATTTCTTTTGTTAGGCGGGGAGGCAACATGGTTGCGAATTCCCTTGCCAAATTATCTTTCTCTACGCTGTCTTTTGTCTGGATTGAGGATGCTCCTCCAGTGTAGTGGCTTCTGGCCCTGTTCTTGTTTAATATATCTATATCAAAACGTTTAAGAGATGTTCATTGATTTTACAATAAGCAATGGAACTCAGTATTAGGTTGATTAAAAGTTGAAAACAATCAAATACGTTGAGTTTTTTTTTTTTTTTTTAACTGCAAATACGTTGAGTTAAAACCTTATTTCCCTTTATATAAAAAAAAAATTTAAGAATATGGAATAAAAATTCATGGTACATATCTAATTGAAATGAAAAGTCTTGATTTTTTACAGTCGGTAATTTAATGGAGATATCAAAAGAAGTATCTATGTGAACAAATGTAAGAGTTTAAGGATTAATTGAGACAATATAAAAGTTTGATGTGAATAGAATTATAAATTAGTTTGCATAAATCAAAAGTCCATTGTGCACATTGCTCTCTTTTAGCATCTAAAAAGGATATAAACAAAAAAAAAAAATTATCATTTCAACTATCTATATAGTACACACGTATGATGAATCATAAACATTGTTATCTATCATAATATTTCGCTAGAATAGAGGATATAAATCTCAATTTTTCTTCTTATAAACACCAACTTCCAGTTAATTTTGCACATTTAACTAAATCCAATATCAATACATCTGAGAGATTTTCATTGATTTAACAATAAGAAATGAAACTCGGTACTAGGTTGATAAGAAATGGAAAACAATCAAATATTTTGAGTTTAAACCTTTTTATATTTTTTGTTTTTCCTTTCTTTCAAAGTGCATATAAACAAATATATTTAAGTTTTAACCATGGAACAAAAATTCATTGTTCATATCTAACTGAGACGAAAAGTCATGTTTTTTTACAGTGGGTAATTTAATGGAGATATTAAAAGAAGTATATATGTGAACAAATGTTAGAGTTTTGGGAGGAATTGAGACAGCATAAAAGTTCAACGGGTGCATGTAAAACAGTCATAAAATTTATGGTGGTTGTATGCTCTTTTCCACTATTTATGCATATTTGAAGAGATTCATATCCCCTATCATTTCTGTCCAAAATAATTACGTCATTGCCGTATATTATCCATATGAATTTATATTATAACATATAATATTATTATATGATAAAATGTTATATTATAATATCATTTTATATTATAATATTGCAATAGTATATTATATAATATAATAATTTTATAATATATTAAAGTATTATATTTTTATATTAAATTATAGCATTATAATACTATATTGTATTATATTACGCATTTTTTCTAAAGGTAGCATAATATTAAATGGAGTAATGTTTTCTTTCTGTTTGCTTTTTTTCTTATTTAACAATTTTGTATTCTTCATTTTTTGTCTTTTTTCATTTGAAAAATCATTTTTAAAACTTTTAAACACCACCCATTTTTTTATATTCAATTTGGTTAATATAGTTGTTTATTCAAGTAGAGAATAAGAAATAATTTAGCGAGGATAAGTAATATAATATTTATTTTGTTTGATTGAAATAGGAAAAATAACTATCTTATATTTCATTCACAAGAGAATTGGAGAGACTAAAAAAAATCATAAAGTGCCAATGCAATTTATGAGTAGTTTATCGCTAAATTTAATATTGACTAAATAAATATTATGATTAAAATTTTATTAATTATTCAGAAAATAACTATTTGAAAGGAAATTTGTGTTAGTTTAATTTTGATTTAATCTGAAAAGTCATGACACATGACTAAATATAAGAAAGTCAATATGACTTCATAAGAAAATGTGTGTTATGTGGCTTTGTGAGATTTATGATTAAAGAAAATGTGTGTCAAAATATAGGCGTGTAGATATACTTTTATAACATTATGCGTTTATTTTATTTTTTGTTAAGATATTTTAATATATGTTTCTCAAATATCCTCTGCCCTTCAAATCACCCTGGTTTGGAAGGGAGTCAAAATTAAGTTAGAGATATGAACCCCCTTTGTTAGTTTTCTCTTTCCTTCAACAAATTAAATAAGACAAAATGTAACTCTGCTTATTTCTTCTCTCCTCCAACCAAATATTACATCAACGTTGAATTATTTCTTTCTTTTAATAATAAGAATTTTATTTATATTATATTAATTAATGTTCACATTTTATCTTGGTGTTAATAATATTTAATATTTAATCACAGTGTTTACCAGAAGGCAATGAGGGGAGGGAGTGGACTTCTTTAAAAAATTATATTATTTATTTCAAAATCTAGGTAGAAATGAGGAGTGGAATGAATGTAGGAGGTTAAAATTCCTCCTAACTCAGCTTTGGTTCCCCTACAAAATTAATTTGGAAGGTTTGGAGGGAGATAAATTATGTAGCTAAAATGTAATTTTGTGATAATTTAAAATCCAAAAAAATGTTTTGAAAGAGAGAATAATAAAATAATTTTATTTTAACATTTCATTCCGCCCATGAACCAAACAAAGAAGATTATTTGTGGGCTCTCAAACTACTAGAAAACCCACTTTAATGTGCAATTAGATGACTTTTGAAATTGTAAAACTATAAATTTTAAAAAATTAATTAATTAAAACTTGGAAAATTAAAATCTATTTTAGAACTTAAGAAATTGAGTAGCAATTATACTATATTAGCATTAGCAATTAAACTGGTTCTTCTTCCAGCCCTGCCTAAGGTGATGAAGGAATATATATATATATATATATATATATATATATATATATATATATATATATATTTATTTGGTCTTGCACACATCCTTCACCACTGATACCTACTGTGGCAACCCCCACTCCAATTTTGCCTTCTGCTTTCTCCTTTGCTACTTCGGCACATGGAACCTTCCCTTCTTCAGTAGAGACTCATGAGGAATTGTCCCCTGCTGCCGGCGCTCATTCGTCCATCCCCTCTGAGCAGACTAAGACCCGTGCTTTAGTGACCATGATCACTCAAGAAATTCAGGAAGTACGCACCATCACCTCTCAACTTGTATAAATCAGTCCGCCAGTTGAGAACGTTTGCCTCAGAGAATTCGGCCGACTATAGTGAACGTCTGGCCACTCAATTATTGGGTGCATCTGAAACTCTGACAAAACGTCTGTTTGACTAACAACGTTGTCTTGGAGCTCGTGCAAGAGAAAACCCGAAGGTGATCGTTTGTCCAACCCAGGATGAGCTGTTAAGCACTATTTGTCCCTTCAGAGCATTAATGGCGAAAAGGACATAATCAATACTTTATTCCTCGCAAATTCAAATTCCCTAACATTCCTTAATTCAAGCTACTTTTGCGGAATTAACGGCGAGCTTTTCTGATCATCGTATCTCCTCAACGTTTAAATTCAAATCTTCTAATCAGAGCATTAATGGCTCCCTTAGCTGGAATGCATGAGCATTAAATGCAGAAGTTATAACTCAAGGCAAAATGCCTTGAAGAGCCAGACGATGTCAACCTCCGCCATTGAAGATGCATTAAATGCATGGCAGATTGCATTAAGTGCTGGAACAGAGCTGCAGAAGTATCTGTTACTCACAATAGAGAAGAAATTCAAACGGAACTATTTTCAGATCTTCAGCAAAGCTTCCATTGATCATCCTACTGAAGATATAAATAGAGGACTTGGCATCAAATTCAAATTGGTGACTTTCACACGATCAAAGCTTTCAAAACTTTCTAAGTTCATCATCTGGATCTTATTTCTCTAAGCCAAACACTCAGCAATCTCAACTTGTTCATTACCTGAGTTTAGTCGCCAACCATGTGAAGAAGGTCTTGCTCCTGACCCTGGCTGAGATTTTGATTACGACAAATTCATCGACAAAAAGAAGAAAAGAAGACTTAGAGGAAATAGTGCAACATGTTTATATATCTACCTAAGTCTTAGATAGGTGAGTTATGCTTCTAAAGGCTACTCTAGTGTAAAGGATCTTTAAAACAATAAAGCTAATTTAGTTTAACCTTTTCATAAAGTAAAAGAGGTAGAAAAACTCAAGCCGTTCTTAAAGGTTTCCTTTTTTGGAATCTGGACTGAGTGTAATCGATTACACCCTTAAGGTAATCGATTACACATAGGCAAGTAATCGATTACAACTTGCTCGTAATCGATTACATGTTTGAATTTGAAATTCAAACAGCAACGGTCACATAGAGTAATCGATTACCTAAGTATTGTAATCGATTACATGCTTGAAAAGTTGCATCTTTTCATGAACCTTTGTGTCTCAAACCTTTTGGGAAGGGTTGTGTTGGTTCATGGACGTTCTCTCATGCCTATATAAAGTCCATTTGAGTCCAGAAACATAACACACATGAGAATACACGAATTAAGCCAAAATCACCCTTGAATTGTTCATTCATGTTCATTTAGCCTTTGATATACAACTTTCAAAGTGCCTAAGTTCTGAGTTCATATTCTTCATTGTTCAAAGAACACTTTTGATGTTCATATCTGGAAGAACTCAGAATCAAGAGAGCCTTCTTATGCTTAAGAGTCTTTAAAGCATAATTCTCATGATCAATCCACTTGTTTGTTAAAGGATTGATACAGCCAGTTGTAAAACTCTTCTTCATCTCATTCTGGTAGATTGAGTATTCACCGTAGGGTTCGGTGAAGGTTGTTTGTTATGAAAGTGGTGTGCTTTCAGGGACTGAAAGTGGTGTACTTTCAGGGGCTGTTGAAAGTGGTGTGCTTTCACAGGTTGGTGTTGATAGAAATTCTTAAGGTACTTGGTGTAAGCACTTGTAAGAGATTTTTATCAATAGTGGATAAATCCTCAAGGGGTTTCTTGAGGGATTGGACGTAGCCTTCGGTGGATTGAAGGTGAACCAGGATAAAGTTCTGTGTGTGCATTCTCCTACTCTTCATCTTTACTTTCAAGCGACGTTTATTTCCGCTGCACTCGATTGTATTTATCTTATCTTGAAAGTAAGATGTGTTAAGGCGAAAATCGGGAAAACCTGATTCACCCCCCTCTCTCAGGTTGCTATCTATACTTACAATTGGTATCAGAGCGTAAGTTTAGGTAATTTGCTCCTAAGATTCGGGAGAAAATGGCATCCTCTTCTAGTCATGGAACTAGTGAGGGATTCAACATAAACAGGCCACCATACTTCAATGGAGATCACTATGACTTCTGGAAGATTAAGATGAAAATCTTCATAAGGTCACTGGATGTGGAAATATGGAAAGCCATTGAAGAAGGTCTGTTTATACCTATCAATGAAGTGGGTGATAGCAGACAACCAAAACCAGAAAACACATGGAGTGAAGAAAAAAAGAAGAAGGTTCAGTATGATCTCAAAGGAATGAATATCCTTACATCTGCTCTTGGCATGGATGAATTCTTCAGAGTCGCAACTTGCACAAAAACAAAAGAAATATGGGATACATTGATGGTGACTCATGAAGGAACAAATGAAGTAAAGAGATCAAAGATCAATACCCTATCTCAAGAATATGAAATGTTCAGAATGCTTCCAGGAGAAAAGGTATTGGATATGAAAAAATGATTCTCTCATTTGACTAACCATTTGATTGCACTTGGTAAACAATTTTCCAGAAGTGACTTAAACATGAAAGTTCTAAGATCACTCACAAGAGCATGGCAACCAAAGGTTACGACAATTTCGGAAAAGAAGAGTTTGTCTAATATGACTCTTGCAACTCTCTTCGTAAAAATCCAAGAACATGAATTGGAATTGAATAGTTTGGAGGAACATGAACAACATGAGAAGAAATATAGATCCATTTCTCTAAAGGCAAAGGAAAGCATCAAAGATGATTATGATGGAGATTCTGAAGAGGAAGAGAATGAAAATATGAATCTTCTAGTGAAGAATCTTGGAAAGTTTTTCAAAAGGAAAGGTATGAAGTTTAACAATAACAGAACTTTCCAAAGGAATAATGAGTCCTCTTCTTCTAAAAAATTCACATGCTTCGAATGTGGAAAACCGGGACACATCAAGTTGGAATGTCCAAACCTTCAAAAGAAGAAACATGGTTTGAAGGATAAGTTTGAAAAGAAAGATCAAACTACTCGAAGAGCATACATTGCCTGGGATGAAAATGAAGTAAGTTCATCATCCGACTCTGAAAAGGAAGAAGCACAAGTTGCATTAATGGCTTCACATGACTCAGATACTGAGGATATCCAGGTTAGTGGCAATGTTATTTCATGATTTAGAATTTTCTATGGAGAATGTATTTAAATTATGTCAAAGTTTCTCTAAAGTTAGTAGTAAGCAAAATGCTATAATTTCTTCTTTAGAAGTTAAGTGTAAAACCTTACAGGAAGAACTAGACATAGTGAAATCCAAATTAGACATTCCACATGAATGTATTAAGTGTAGTTCTTTAGAAGAGAAGATGGATAGTCTTCAACAAAGAGTTCATAACTTCAACAAAGGAAAACAAAAGTTAGATGATATCTTAAGTGCTCAAAGACACTCCAATAGTAAGATTGGTCTAGGATATACATCTCACCCAAAGACAAAAGAAGTCAAGAAAACCATCTTTGTTAAACCAAACAAAGTGGAAGGATCTTCTGAAGACTCTAGGACTAGTTCTTTTAGGAGTATGAACAATTGGAAGAATTATTTGTTAGAATCAAACAACTTAATGAGTTAATTTATTTTGATAAATAACAATTTCGCTAAGTGTCACTGACTTCTTTAAAAGTTTTCATATTCAGGAACACTTGTTAATTGGAGACATGCTGCGAGGATTTCGACAGAGCATTATCAAAAAGCAAGTAGAGAAGTCCGTCCGCCTATGTAAATCAGTCTGCCTCTATAAGAAGAGTTCGTCCGCCTGCAATGAACGTCTGGTTGATCAGCTACTGAATTTATGAAGAATGCTGAGTTGACTAAAGCAATGATTGAAGACTCGTGCAAAACGAAATATCCTGAAGGTGATCGTTTGTTCAACCCAAAGATGAGCTGTCGTGCACCTCTTGGTGGTTCGGAGCATTAATGGCGAAAGAGACAGAATTAAGCGCCTCATCCCTTGAAGATTCAAATCCTCTGACATTCCTTAATTCAAGCTGCTTTTGCTGAATTAGCAGCGATACTTTCTGATCATCATATCTCCTCAACGGTCAAATTCAAATATTCTTGTCAGAGCATTAATGACTCAATTAGCTGTAATGCATGAGCATTAATTGCAGACTCTATGGGTCAAGGCAAAAGGCACCACCAGAAGATACCTTCTTTCATTGTTGAAAAAGCATTCATTATCTGGCAGATTGCAACAGCAGATGCAGAAGTATCCGTTACTCACAATCAAGCAGAAATTCAAACGGAACTATTTTGAAGATCTTCAGCAAAGCCTCCAGTTATCATCCTACTGAAGATATAAATAGTGAACTTAGCATCAGCTTCAATTTGGCGACTCTTATACGATCAAAGCATTCAAACTCCCCAAGTTTATCTACTATTTAAACAAGCTTTAAGCCAAGATACTTAGTAACCTTAACCTACCTATTTTCTGAGTTCTGTCGCCAAATAATGTGAAACCTCTTGCAGAGTGAAAACTCATCCTTTCTCACACGAGCCCTTCAGAGAACCAACTTGTCTATCATCTCCGAATTCTGTTCTTCATATTTTCTACCCACTCTTACTGGAGAGATTCTTGTAGAAACTAAGTCTTCTTGAAAAAGAACTGGGAGGAGTCCTGTCTAACACTCAAGAGATAAAGGAGAAGTCCTAGAATACTTGTAAAGGAGTAGTCCTCAGAATACTGGGAGAAGTCCCTGAGAACACTTGTACTATTTTGTTTAAATAGTGAAAATCTTGGTGAAGCCAAGGACTGGACGTAGCCCTGTCGATTAAGGGGGTGAACCAGGATAAATATCGTGTGTGCTTTATTGTTCAAGCTTTAAGTTTATTTCCGCTGCACATTTTTGACAAACTCTTTTGAACTTATAATAACTATCTTGCGAAAAGATTTATAAAAATCACACACACAATTCAAACCCCCCCCCCCTTTCTTGTGTGGTTTTATCACTATCATTATTATCATAGACCTCCTAAGAAGATTAATCATACTCCAAGGCAAACATCAGGTTACTATAAATATTCATGTACCTATTGTAACAAAGTAAGACATACTCCAAATAGATGCTATTACAAAAATGTAGGAGTACCAAATAAAGAGTATATATGGGTTAAGAAAATTACTAACATAGAAGGACCCAAAGAAAATTGGGTACCTAACTCCCAAGTCTAAACTTTGTCATGTAGGTGTGCATGAAAGCAGCAAAGGACTTATGGTATCTTGATAGTGACTGCTCATCACACATGGCAGGAGACAAAACAAAGTTCTCTTTTCTTATGCCTAGAGAAAAATGTTTTGTTACATATGGAAATAATGAGAAAGGGAAGATACTTGGCATTGGAAGAATAGGCACACCCCCTCAAACCGTCATTGACAAGGTTCTATATGTTGATGGTTTGAAGCACAATTTTATAAGTATCAATCAACTATGTGACAAGGGTTTGAAAGTTGGGTTTATAAATGATATCTGTGTGGTGAAGGATGTGAAAACTAGAGAAATCAAGTTCTCTGGATACAAAGTCAATAAAGTCTTCATGATATCCTTGGATGAAATTCCTTCCAATGTTAGATTCTTGTTAGCCAAGAACAACAATGATTCATGGCTCTGGCATAGAAGACTGGCTCACATCCACATGGATCATTTAAATAAACTAGTCAAACATGATCTGGTTGTTGGACTTCCAAAGATAAGATTTGAAAGAAATCAAGTATGGGAATTGGTTCCTAAGCCCACTGACAAGCATATCATTGGAACAAAATGGGTGTTCAGAAATAAGTTGGATGAAAATGGTATAATTGTCAGAAACAAGGCAAGGTTGGTTGCACAAGGGTACAATCAAGAAGAAGGTATTGACTTTGATGAAACCTATGCACCAGTTGCAAGGCTGGAAGCCATAAGATTATTGTTGGCTTATGCATGCTCACTAAACTTTCCATTGTATCAAATGGATGTTAAAAGCGCTTTCCTGAACGGATATATTCAAGAAGAAGTATATGTGAAACAACCACCAGGATTTGAGGATCCTAAGTATCCTTCACATGTATTCAAATTGAAGAAAGCACTTTATGGCCTTAAGCAAGCCCTTAGAGCATGGTATGACAGATTGAGCACATTTCTTTGTGAAAAAGGATTTCAAAAGGGTAAGGCTGACACAACCTTGTTCATCAAGAAAACCAAAGGTAATACGTTGTTAGTTCAAATTTATGTAGATGACATTATTTTTGGTTCCACTAACAAATCTCTATGCAAGGAATTCTCTAATATGATGCAAGAGGAGTTTGAGATGTCTATGATGGGACAGCTAAACTTCTTCTTAGGATTGCAAATTAAGCAATCTCAAGATGGAATATTCATTAATCAATCCAAGTTCTGCAAGGAGCTTTTAAAGAAGTATGATTTGGATGATTGCAAGGCCATAGCCACACCTATGGGGTCAAATACTTATCTAGATCAAGATGAGTCCGGCATTCCAGTAGATATTACCAAATATAGAGGTATGATCGGATCTCTTCTTTATTTAACAGCAAGTAGACCAGATATTATGTTTAGTGTGTATTTATGTGCTAGATATCAAGCATCTCCTAGGGAATCTCATTTGAGTTCCGTGAAAAGGATTTTCAAATATCTGAAAGTAACTTCAAATGTTGGTTTGTGGTGTCCTAAAGGGAGTGTTTGTGATTTGATTGGATATTCTGATTCAGACTTTGCTGGTTGCAAAACTGAAAGAAAGAGCACAAGTGGTACTTGTCACTTATTGGGAAATGCTCTTATTTCTTGGTCCTGTAAGAAACAAGCTTGTGTTGCTTTAAGTACTGCAGAAGCAGAATATATTGCTGCAGGAAGTTATTGTGCACAAACTTTATGGCTCAAACAACAACTCAAGGATTATGGCTTAGAGCTGGGCTGCATTCCAATCAAATGTGACAATACAAGTGCCATTAATCTCACGAAAAACCCCATTATGCATTCTAGAACAAAGCATATTGGTATAAGGCATCACTTTCTTAGAGATCATGTCATGAGAAAGAATATAGAAATTTCTTTCGTAGATACGCATAATCAATTAGCTGATATATTTACTAAGCCTCTTCCTAAGGATTCTTTCTTTAATATTAGAAGAGAATTAGGCATTGTAGATGAAATTGATATCTGATTATGTGATTATATGTTTCTATGTTGATTATATGCTTATATGTTTATATGCATGATTATATGTTCATATGCTTGTAGTTATATGCTTTTTGTGTGTTTTTCAAATTTGGTAATCGATTAAAACAGTCTAGCAATCGATTACATAGGAATACACAGCTTAGTATTGTATTTTTGTCCTAAGTAATCGATTAACATATCTTGTAATCGATTACCCTGTCAAACAATACAGTTTCTTTTCCAATATAACTTCTGTAATCGATTACACAACCTCCTGTAATCGATTACTCATTCGACCAGTATATATACTTGGTCTGTCTCTTTAATCGATTACAGTCTTTCTTTCTTTTTCTTCCTCCTTCGACGAACACCACCTTGTTTCCTTCAGTTCTCCATCAATTCTTGATCATTTTCAAGAATTCTTGGTGGGTTTTACTCGTCCCTCTCATCTCTTTCCATTCAACCCTTTCATTCCTTCTGATTTGGTTCGAATCAAAAAGCCCTCTTTTCGAAAAACCTGAACCCTAGCATTCCTTTTTCGAATTTCTCTCATGGCTTCTTCCTCTTCTCGTCATATCCGCACCAAGAACCCCTCTCTGAATGCATTGGACTTGTCAAGACTTCTTGTAACAGAGGAACAAAGGAAGAGGTTCCTTGCTCATTATCTTGAACGGCTGATTCTTCCACCAAAGTATGGAGTCATGACTTCCTTCCTTGAGGCAGAATTGATATTTACCACTCTATTCGATCATCAAGGGCTTGATGAGTTCATTGGTTTAACTGGTATGTATTATCTCGAACTAGTAAAGGTCTTTTATTGCAATATGGTGAAGAGGGGAGGAAAACTCTGCACCTGTGTCAAATGTGTTGGCATAACCTTGACAGTTGAGCAACTAGGAACTTGTCTGTCTATTCCTAGTGTTGGTAAAAAGCTTGGGTCAGAACTGATGTGTCCTTGGGAGGATTATGATAAGAAAGCTTTCTACCTTTCTCTCTGCCGCTTCTCAGAAGAACAGATTCAGAGTAAAAAGCAGAGATTAGAGGCCAACCGTTCCAGGGATATCCTTTCTGTTGGATATCTTACTGTAGAGAACCGGTTGCTCCACTACATTCTGTGTTATGTCCTTCTTCCTCAAACCTCAAACCATGCCCAAATCAGTGACTTAGAGTTACAAATCCTATATGGGCTGAAGAAGTATGAGTCTATTAACTGGGCTTATTTAGTGATGACCCATATGCTGCTTCATAAGGATAGGACTGGTCCTCTTCCCTATGTTCATGTCATCTCTCTAATTCTGAAGAACTTTGGTGTTCCTACCAGTGGAGAATTTGCTCAGTCCATGGACACCAGAACTCAGCAGATTGATATGGAGATTCTGAACAAGATGGGCATCTTCAGGGACGTCGATGGTATCTTCAGGCACAAATCAGATTTGGGTTCTGAAACTACACAGGCTCCTGCTCCTGCTACATTTTGTCCTCCATCCTCTAAGAGTGGTCCTTCCTCTTCTACTGATACTGATGCCTCTACTCAGCTTATCCTCTCTCATCTTTCAGACATGAAACAGTATATCAACCAGTGGTTTAATCGTATGGAAGGACGAGTCGAGTCCATGTACACTACCTTGCGTGCTGATATGGATAGTCTTAGTCTACGTGTCGACCACATGACTCGCTCTCCTCTTAATTTTCCAGATTTATCCGAAGGGTCAGACGACCTTTAGACTCTTTATTCTTTCTTTGGACATCTTTAGGGTTGTAATAGCTTAACTTAACTCTTGACTGCTTTGTTAAATGTTTTTTTGTTGGTATTCTGCATTGTTTTGGTTTTTGACTTTAAGTTGTGATGTTGTTGATTATTATGATTTTGTTGTTTGTCATGTTTTTACTTGTTTACCCCCACTCCCTATGCTTTATAAGTATATATTCCTTGTTAGCCTATATGTATATTTCGGCATTTTCTTCTTTTTGATGAAGTCAAAAGGGGGAGAAAGGCTCTGTGCACTTTAAAGATCATATGCAGGAATGCTACAAGTCAAACAGTAAGGGGGAGTTGCATCAGATTGTATCCGACAGGGGGAGTTTCTACAAAGAAGAAACATTCTGATCCTCAAAGTTTCAAGTATGTGTTTGCCATCATGAAAAAGGGGGAAATTGTGAAGAAGGTCTTGCTCCTGACCCTGGCTGAGGTTTTGATGACGACAAACTCATTGGCAAAAAGAAGAAAAGAAGACTTAGAGGAAACAGTGCAACATGTTTATATATCTACCTAAGTCTTAGATAGGTGAGTTATGCTTCTAAAGGCTACTCTAGTATAAAGGCTCTTTAAAACAATAAATCTAATTGAGTTTAACCTTTTCATAAAGTAAAAGAGGTAGAAAAACTCAAGCCGTTCTTAAAGGTTTCCTTTTTTAGAATCTGGACTGAGTGTAATCGATTACACCCTTAAGGTAATCGATTACACATAGGCAAGTAATCGATTACATCTTTCTCGTAATCGATTACATGTTTGAATTTGAAATTCAAACAACAACGGTCACATAGAGTAATCGATTACCTAAGTATTGTAATCGATTACATGCTTGAAAAGTTGCATCTTTTCATGAACCTTTGTGACTCAAACCTTTTGGGAAGGGTTGTGTTGGTTCATGGACGTTCTCTCATGCCTATATAAAGTCCATTTGAGTCCAGAAACATAACACACATGAGAATACACGAATTAGGCCAAAATCACCCTTGAATTGTTCATTCATGTTTATTTAGCCTTTGATATACAACTTTCAAAGTGCCTAAGTTCTGAGTTCATATTCTTCATTGTTCAAAGAACACTTTTGATGTTCATATCTTGAAGAACTCAGAATCAAGAGAGCCTTCTTATGCTTAAGAGTATTTAAAGCATAATTCTCATGATCAATCCACTTGTTTGTTAAAGGATTGATACGGCCAGTTGTAAAACTCTTCTTCATCTCATTCTGGTAGATTGAGTATTCACCGTAGGGTTCGGTGAAGGTTGTTTGTTCTGAAAGTGGTGTGCTTTCAGGGACTAAAAGTGGTGTACTTTCAGGGGCTGTTGAAAGTGGTGTGCTTTCACAGGTTGGTGTTGATAGAAATTCTTAAGGTACTTGGTGTAAGCACTTGTAAGAGATTTTTATCAATAGTGGATAAATCCTCAAGGGGTTTCTTGAGGGACTGGACGTAGCCTTCGGTGGATTAAAGGTGAACCAGGATAAATTTTTGTGTGTGCATTCTCCTACTCTTCATCTTTACTTTCAAGCGACGTTTATTTCCGCTGCACTCGATTGTATTTTTCTTATCTTGAAAGTAAGATGTGTTAAGGCGAAAATCGGGAAAACTTGATTCACCCCCCCTCTCAGGTTGCTATCTATACTTACAAACCAGTGTGAAGTTTTTCATAGAGTGCTACTCTTATCCTCATTCACACAAACCCGTCAGAGAACCAACTTGCTTATTCTCTCTATAATTTGTTCTTCATATTTCTACCCACTCTTATCGAAGAGATTTTGTAGAAACCAATTCTTCTTGAAAAAGAACTGGGAGAAGTCCTGTCTAATACTTGTAAAGGAGTAGTCCTCAGAATACTGGGAGAAGTCGTGAAGAATACTTGTACTATTTTGATAAAATAGTGAAAATCTTGGTAAAGCCGAGGACTGGACGTAGCCCTGTCGATTAAGGGGGTGAACCAGGATAAATATCTTGTGTGCTTTATTATTCTGTCTTAGATTAAATTCCGCTGCACTCTTTAACAAACCTTTTTGAACTTATAACTGCTAATTTTCGAAAAAGAAGTTAAAAATCACACACACAATTCAAACCCGTCATTTACCCGTCGTACATATCTCGAGTTCTACATTTTGGTGATTCTTAATCCTAAATCATGTTTCAAGACATGAACTTTCACCTCATTTTGGAATCACCCAAATCTGAGTTATGTAGAGTGAGTTACGGCTGAAATCCTAGTAAGGTCCGCCCTTTAGATTAAAAATGGATCAACTAGGAATAAAAAAATTCCATCAAATTATCCTCCAATCGTAATAAATAAGTCTACAACAACAAATCCTAAAAATAAATGAAAAGTTCTCGTTTTCTTTGCCAAAACAATATCTCTCTCTACACACCTCATAATTGAGTGATTCCATACAAAGAAGGCATTCTGAAACACAAGTTTGGCTCAAGAGTCACCAAAAAAGGACAAGTATAGCGCACATTATAATCAAAAGAATTTTAACACAAAAAATGAATATGTATTGATATAATGAATGTGAAATTGGTTAAGGAAATATAAATGCACTAAAATCAAAGATTGATAAGCTAGAGAACAGACACCCTTTATTTAAGAGGTTTTTTTTTTTTTTTTGAAAACCTTTATTTAAGAGGTTCAAAGAAGAACCTAAGAGATAATTTACTCTAACATGAAAACGAATTTCCCAATTTGGTTAATCTTCCAAACTTCCCTTCTAAGTTACATCGTTCTTATCTATAAGCTAACAAGAGTTGTAACTCTTGAGATCATGCATTAATAAATATAAATTAATTCCTAGAAACAATAAACATATAAAATGATCCTCACAATAATTATTTTATGCGTAAAAGATTATTTTATGACGTGTCAACAAACTATTGGATATCTGTGTAAAAAAATCACGCTGACAGTGCGCATATATTAAATGCACAATTAATTGTGAATTTTAAATTAAATGAACTAAATGTGACCCAAATATGACAATATATTTTTAAAGAAAATTTCAAAATTAAAAAAAGATAAGAGATGGAATTCGATGAAAACACATGGTCGGTTATAATTGGTACCCACTCCTTCTTTTTTAAATATTTACTCCCCGTGTTTTTCAATAAACATTATTCTTATTGGCTGAAAAAACTATTCTTGCGCATCATGTTATGCAGCTTAATGACATATATAAGTATTCTAATTTTAATTTGTACATAAATTTAAATGTTACTTCTATTAGGAGATATTAGATTACGGCCATGTTTGGAAGAGCTTATATGTGTTGGGTAACAGAGTAGCATAAATGGTATCACGCAACTAAAATTAGAGATTTGAGAGTAGGAATTGGCACACAATCTCTACATAGAAAACCATGAGCAATGGTAGAAAAGTATTTTACTAGGTGGAAGAAATTTCAACACCTCTCTCTAAATAGGAGAGCACTCACTAGGAGAACCTTATAGGAGAAATACTAATTTTCTTCTCTAGTATTTTTCTCTCTAGTATTGTTAGAAGAAAGAATGATTATGGGATGAATGAAAAGTTACAATATGACGCAACTATTTATAATGCTATTGTTGCTATGAATAGTCTGTGCACTTTTCTCTTTATCACTAACAAACTATTGGTTTCAATAGCATTGACATTTTCTTTCCAACAAATTGGTTTTACGTGTTCACAATCTCCCACTTAAAGTCAATTTTGTTTGCTTTCAAAAAATTTCTAGCTTACCAATTCCATGCTGCTATGTTTCTATTAGGCCATAAGAGGATCTACACCAAATAAACTTGTCAGCGTTGATCGGCTTTGTCATAACATCTGCTAGGTTGTCTTTAGTGTGAATCTTCTGCATGTCCACACTCCCTTCCTCTACTACTTCTCGAACAAAATGGTATTGTACTCCTATGTGTTTTGTCCTGGAATGAAAAGCTGGATTTCTTGCAATGTGCAAGGCACTCTGACTGTCACAATACACAATAATTTTCTGTTGTTTGTGCCCGAGCTCTTCCAATAACCTTTGAATCCAAATAGCTTCCTTGCATGCTTGGGTAGTTGCCATATATTCTGCTTCTATAGTAGATAAAGCTACTACAGTCTGCAATTTGGATAACCAGCTTACCGCTCCTCCTGCAAGTGCAAACACATAGCCAGTAGTAGATTTTCTTTTGTCAAGATCACCTGCATAATCTGAATCAACGTATCCTCTAACAACAAAATCTGATCCTCCAAAACATAATACAGCATCTGAGGTCCCTTTAACATATCTTAGGATCCTCTTCACAACATTCCAATGCTCTCTACCAGGATCTGCCATAAACCGACTGACCGTCCCAACTGCTTGAGCAATATCTAGTCTAGTACAAATCATAGCATACATAAGGCTTCCCACCGCTGATGCATACGGTACTCGAGACATTTCCATCCTCTCCGCTTCATTGCTAGGACACATACTTGAGGATAATTTACAGTCGATAGGAAGTGGGGTTGAGGTTGGCTTACAGTCTTGCATGTTGAAGCGCCGCAAGACTTTCCGAAGATAATTCTTCTGAGAGAGCCAAATCTTCCTATCTTTTCTGTCTCGGTGAATTTGCATCCCTAAAATCTTGTTAGCTGGTCCCAAGTCCTTCATATCAAACTCCCTAGCCAATTGTGCCTTCAAATCTTGGATTCTATCTTTGTTGGGGCCTACTACCAACATGTCATCCACATACAACAGTAAAATGATAAAATCATTATCCTCAAACCTCTTGTAATACGTACAATGGTCTGAACTAAGTCTGTTGTACCCAAGGCTAATAATGAAGGAATCAAATCACTTGTACCAACACCTCGGCGCCTGCTTTAAACCGTACAGAGATTTGGTCAACCTGCAAACCAAGTTTTCTTTTTCTTTTTCTTCAAAACCTTCTGGCTGGAGCATATATATTTCTTCTTCAAGTTCACCATGAAGAAAAGCAGTCTTTACATCCAACTGTTCCAGATGTAAGTCAAAAGCAGCACACATGGCCAACACTACTCTTATAGGGGTAAGTCTAACCACCGGAGAGAATATTTCATTGAAATCAATTCCTTCCTTTTGAGCATATCCTTTTACCACCAGTCTTGCACGATATCTTTCCACTTGATCATTACCATCACGCTTGATCTTATAGACCCATTTATTGCCGATGGCTTTCCGACCTTCTGGAAGTAAAACAAGATTCCATGTCTTATTTCTATGTAAGGCTTCCATTTCTTCCTGCATTGCAGCCATCCACAAAGAAGCATTTGAGCAACTCACAGCCTCTTGAAAGGTTGACGGTTCTCCCTCTTCTGTTAGAAGACAATATGCATCATGGCTCGCCATAACCTAGTCTGAATGCCAAGATGGTCTCTTTATCTGACGTGTTGTTCGTCTAACTTGAACATCATTGGCTTCTTCTAGTTCTTGTACCTCGTGCTCCGGTTCTGCTTCAAAGAAATCTTCTTCTCCAGACTTTCCCTCTATATGGACAGTAGTAACATCTTTAGAAGTGTTGTCATTTCCCTGCTCACTTTGCAGTTCATTCTCTGCAAAAATTACATCCCTGCTGACAATAACCTTGCAGGCAGTAGGATCCCACAGGCGAAACCCCTTAACACCATCAACATATCCCAAGAATATACATTTCCTGGATTTTGGATCCAACTTAGTTCTTTCTTGGGAGTTGTACATCACGTACACAGGACATCCAAACACATGTAGAGAAGAATACTCTGCTGGCTTTCCTTTCCACATCTCCATCGGTGTCTTTAAATCAATCGCTGTTGATGGCGATCGATTTATCACATGACAGGCAGTTTTTACGGCTTCTGCCCAGAACGACTTGGCTAATCCTGCAGTTCGCAACATAGCTCTAGTCCTTTCTAAGAGAGTTCTATTCATCCGCTCTGCTACACCGTTCTGCTGAGGTGTATGAGCAACTGTAAATTGTCTCATAATACCCCCTTGCTTGCAAAATGCTATAAAGTCTCCATCTGTATATTCCCCTCCATTATCTGTCCTCAAGCACTTAATCTTCTTTCCAGTTTCAAGCTCCACTAGTGCTTTGAACTGCTTGAATACTGAAAACACATCTGACTTCTTCTTGATTGGGTATACCCACAATCTCCTGGAGTAATCATCAATGAATGATACAAAATACTTTTCTCCTCCTAGAGAAATTTGCGGTGACTCCCACACATCAGAATGAATCAAGTCAAGTATGTGATTGCTCTTAGTTGTTGATCTAACAAACTTCAATCTATGCTGCTTGCTTATCACACAGTGCTCACAGAAAGGTAAACTTACTGATTTGAGCCTGGGTAAAAGATTACGTTCCGCAAGAACTTTCAAGCCTCGTTCTGACATATGGCCTAGTCTGCGATGCCACATTGTTGTTGAGTCTTCTTGACTAGTTGATGCAACTGACACATCACCCTCTTGCAACGTTTCTCCCAGAAGCATGTATAGATTTGCAGATAGCTTCTCTGCTTTCATCACTACTAGAGCACCTTTCACCATCTTCAAGATTCCACCTTCAATATGGGTCTTGCACCCGAGGTCATCTAATTGTCCAATAGACAATAAATTCTTCTTCAACCCTTTCACATGTCGTACCCCTTGAATTGTGCGAACTATACCATCATACATTTTTATTTTGATAGTACCGACTCCAGCAATTTCTAAGGAGTAATCATTTCCCATGAACACATATCCTTCTGAGATAGGTTCATAAGTGAAAAACCAATCTCGGCGAGGAGTCATGTGCCATGTTGCTCCTAAATCTATTATCCAGACATCAGTGAGCTGTTTACTACCTTTGGAACCAACTGCTGCTCCGCTATATAGGATCTCTCCATCATCAGAGGCACTGACAACACATCCTTGAGATGTACTTGCCTCAGAAGACTTCTGACCATTCTTCTTAAACCAACAATCTCTTTTCAAGTGCCCTGATAGCGGAATCGCAAGTGTACGATTAACTATCGCGTAGTAAAAAGATCGAACCCAAGGGATAGGTGTTCTTATTAATATAAAATTTAGTACTTGTGCGGAAAATTAAAGATGAAAATATGTTGTTGTTTTTTAGAGCAAACAAGAATAATAGCATAAAATAAAGATGAGATAAATATGATGAGAATTAAGTCCTTGGGTTGTATAACATAGAATATAAAATATGCTAGCAAGTATCTACTTAATTTCTGAATTTTAAGTCCAAGTTCAAGGTGCTATAGCCTAGTATATCTACAAGTTAATCTCTTACACATTGTAGAACTTTCTTTTTAATTACTAAACCCAATTTCTTGCAATCTAGTTAACTAAAGAAGAAGATGAAGATTGAAGTTCCGGCCAACACAAAGCTACGTCTATCCTAATCTCTTAGCGATATATACTTATAGCCTTTTTTAATCCTAGGTCCCTTACTACTTACCAATTCTCATTCGTATAAGTAATAAGCAAGAACACTTGTGATCATCAAGATAAAATTAAGAACAAGGAATTAAAACAAGAACTGGAAATAATATTCAGAAAGGTAGAAACAAAACTAAAACATTAATTTATAAACTACTACAACCCAAGAAGCTTAAAGAAGAAGTTAGCCAAGCATGGCTAAAAGATTCATTGAATTACCCTGGATAGGAGCTCAAGTTTGGGTTCCCACAATTCCTAGGAACAATGATCTTAAGGAGGAAAGAAGAATACTTGTTGTATTCTGAAATGGTGTGTTTTTTACAAAGGATGAGCACTCCTATTTATAGCAAAAATTTTCCTTTCAATGGTGGAGGAGTTGATGGCCATTATGGCCTTCACTGGCCACCAATTAACTTTTGAAAACTCCTTCCCACTACCATCAATTCTCCACTCATCCTTTAATCCTTATTTTCCATGTGCTTAATTTAGAGAGTGTTGGTTCATATTCTTGATTTCCACTTTAAATCCTCTCTTTGCTAGCACTTCAATTCTGGCCCTTTAACTCTTTGAAACTTCACTTTTCATCCTCCACTCTTGAACCTTTACACTTTGGTCCTTCCTTTCCTAAAACTTACAAATTGGTCCCTGGACAAAAATGATAACTATACCAGCTTTCCTAAAAATATAAAAATAACTAAAAAAATTCCTAAAAATATTAAATAAAGTTAGAAAAACAAATAAAATCTAATCTACATGAAAAATGCAAAATAAATATAAAATCTACATAAAAATACTAAAAATCCTATATGTGACTCAAAAATAATAAAATAAAAATACTAAAAACAACCTAAAAACATCATATAATATCCACTCATCATGCCCTTTCTTGCCACAATTGTAGCATCTCAGGTTTATCTTACTTCGAGACTTTGATCTACCATGATTTTGGCTCCCACTGGGGCCACGCTCCATTGATCTGCCTCTCGTCATTGTCAAAGCTTCTATTTGTTTTGAGCTTTCCTGACGGTCTTCCTTATTCATGCGCCTAGATTCTTCTTCAAGAATAGCTCCCGCAACATCATCAAAGTATAGACATTCAACAATATTGTTGTTTGTCATGTTGATGACGAGTTGATCATATGAATCTGGTAAACTCTGAAGTAGAACCTCCGCACATTCATTTTCTACTATGTTGAAATTTGTCGCAGCAAGCTGAGCAAACATAGTATTCAGAGTGTTGATGTGATCCGTCACAGATGTGGATTCACTCATTCGAAGAGTGTAGAGTCTCCTCTTTAGGAATATTCGATTGTGAAGTGACTTGACCTCGTACAGTTTGATGAGAACATCCCAAATCTCCTTTGCAGTTTTCTTTTCTGCAACGCTGGACAAAACTGAGTCTGCCAATGCTAAGTGCAAGTTGGCAACAGCGTTGTTATCCATCTCTTTCCACTTCTCCTCAGTTATATCTTCAGTTCTACCTTCAATTGCTGCTAAGCAATTATCCTTCCTTAGGATCGCCTTTATCTTCAATTTCCACAGGGAGAAATTACTCCCACTGAACTTCTCAATCTCAAATTTTGCAGCCATGGTTATATACCAAAAATAAAAAATTTCAACTGAACCGGCTAACACAATTTCACCGTGAATAACACAATATACGTAGACAGTATTGTATATTTTTACCGTACACTAGAACAAATCTGGTATACGTTAACAATTACTGCAAAAGTATACAATCACACACGTGAATAGTAACCGTGAACAATATCTGCAGCGGAATTGGGACCAACACCAATAGCTCTGATACCACTGTTGGGTAACAGAGTAGCATAAATGGTATCACGCAACTAAAATTAGAGATTTGAGAGTAGGAATTGACACACAATCTCTACATAGAAAACCATGAGCAATGGTAGAAAAGTATTTTACTAGGTGGAAGAAATTTCAACACCTCTCTAAATAGGAGAGCACTCACTAGGAGAACCTTATAGGAGAAATACTAATTTTCTTCTCTAGTATTTTTCTCTCTAGTATTGTTAGAAGAAAGAATGATTATGGGATGAATGAAAAGTTACAATATGATGCAACTATTTATAATGCTATTGTTGCTATGAATAGTCTGCGCACTTTTCTCTTTATCACTAACAAACTATTGGTTTAAATAGCATTGACATTTTCTTTCCAACAAATTGGCTTTACGTGTTCACAATATGAGCTTAACTTATAGTATAAGTGCTTAAGCAAGCGTTTGGGAGAGCTTATGTAAATAGCTTCTGACCTACCTATGAGCTGTTTTGAGCTTATTTTCATAAGCTATTCAGAGTAGCTTATGAAAAAGAGCTTATGCATATATATAGCTTATTTTCAATTCATTATAATAAATATCTTAAAAGAGCTTATTAATAAGCGCTTATGCCATAAACGCTTATGGTCATAAGCGCTTAATTAAGCTGTTTTCCCAAACGGGGCCTACATATATAGTAATTATCCTTTAAGATACACATAAAAAACTCTTCTAATTCAAATGAATAATATTTTCACATTTTAAGATTATATTAAAATAAAATATTAAATTAGATTAAGTCTATTAGAATATCTTTATATTAATTTTTTATTTACTCACTTAAAATTTAAATGTATTATAACTAATGAGGCAGTCAAAGAGACAACAGAGCTCTTCTAGGGTTTTTTTCTCCCCTAGAAGATAAAGAGTCATAAATGACATCTTTTGGCCGCGGAGGTTTGCACGTTGGCATCAAGAATGAGCAGGACGACGACGTGGCTGGTGGTGAAGAACAGGAGGGGAACGAAAATGGATTGCTTCAGGGCGTTGGAGGGTCTTATTGGGCTTGCACCACCCTTTTCCTTGATGGAGTTGTGAAGTCCGCGGGTTATTTTCAGATTAAAGATACCTTCACACAATATTGAAGGCTTACAAACGTTTTCGTTCAGAGGATGAAAAAGCAAGGGAGGAAGTTTCGCTTTGGATTTGCTCATTTTTTTTGTCAAAGGGAAATGCGATTACGACGATCAAAAAGCTTCATGGGGTGAAGGTGGTAGGCGTTTCTTTGCCTCTCACACTGGTCAGGTTCCCTTCCAAGAGTGCAACAGGGCTGAGGTCGGAGAAACAGGATATCTGCAAACATTTAAGGTGACAATCCTAAGAGGGGGGTGAATTAGGATCTCAAAAAAACCAACTTTAGTTCTTAAAATTTGACTGAAAACCTAAAACAACAATTTCTGGTAATCTATTACCGTTCCTAGGTAATCTATTACCGGGAATGGTAATCTGTTACCGTTCTCCGTAATTTGTTACCATCCAAGAACAATACTCAAGAGATTCATAATTATATATTAGAAACAATTTTAAAGATGAATCAAAACATACACAGAAGCATAGTAATTCACATACAAATATCTTATTACACCAATTTCATCAATTAATCACGAATGTTCAAAAAGCCCCAAATTAAGAACCCTAAACATTCAAATAGAAAAATGTAACAGAGATAAGGGTTGAAGAAGATGACACCGGGATTTTATCCTGGTTCACCTTTGATAGTACTACTACAAAGGACTGTTAGATTCAAACAATTAAATGAATTATTATGTTTTGATAATCAACAATTTTTTTAAGGTTTAATATCATTAGAGATAGAATTTCTAACACCATGAAATTTCTCATATCCAGGAATATCTATCTACTGGAAGCACTGAATGAACCTCAAAGCATTATCAAGAGCATCAGTCTGCTAGGAAAAATCGTCCGGTCATCACTACATACATCCTGAAGGAAATGCTGTCAAAGACATACAAAGAAAGCATTCATGAGAAGACAGTCTGGTGACTCACGGAAGATAAAGCAGTAACTTCGAAATAGCGAACATCCTTTTCGAAGACACTCTATCAGCTATGAACTCTCAAGTCAAAGTCCACTTCAAGAAGCTGAAACAGTCCGGTGCCTAAACCAAGAGTGATCAACAGGAAGACTGTTTCATCTAAAGCGGAATGAGTATGACAACTCATGAAGAAACGCTTCTAGATTTGAAGCTTCTCTAGCATCATATAAAGAAGTTGGGACCAACTCACTCAAATGGAGAACTTCAGTGGAAGCAAAAGAGAAGAAAAGATTCGGCCTTCTACAAGTCAAGAATATTCTCAATCTCAAGAGGGACTGCGTCTGCCAAATCATAATGAACAATTCGTCTGCTCAAGCATCAGAATGCGCCAAAGGAACAAATGTCAAGATGTGTGCACTGCGAGGATATTAGCTCAACATAATGGTCAAACAAATACCACAGCTGGATTTCCTGAACATTAAATACAGAAGACACAGCTCAAGGCTACTCGCTCAAATGGAGCCAGACGATGTCAACCCAAGCAAATCAATGCTTCTCATATCGTGTCTCAGACATGCTGAAAAATGCAGAATTAGCCGTTACTCACATCAGAGGAGGTTGGAGCACTAACGGACAGGTTTTCTCTCCTTCTGTGGAAAAAGAACGAAGATCTTCAACTGAAGATATATATATATATAGAGAGAGAGAGAATCCTGCTTCCGTAGCAACTTGGAGACTTGAGTTCAACTTTGCATATCTCGATCAAGTTTGCCCAAAGAACCAAGATTTCATTGGTTCCAACTAAGAAAGTTTCAAGCCATATCCTACCTGAGTTGAGTTGCTTAAGTGTGTGAAAAAAAAAACTTATAGAGTATTACTCTCATCTTATCTCACACACAGCCAAAAACAGAGAAACCTAAACTTCCTATCCTCTCTGCAAAACCCGTGCTTCATTTCTTCTACCCACTCTTGTTGAAGAGAAATATTGTACAAACCCAAAGTCCCTGAAAAAGGTATCAGGAGAAGTCATGAACAATACTTATGAGGAGAAGTCCTGGAAAATACTTGTAAGGAGAAGTCCTGATAATACTTGATAGGAGAAGTCCTTCTAATACTTGTTGGGAGAAGTCCCTGATAGTACTTGTACTATTTGTTGAAATAGTGGAAAATCTTGGTGAAGCCAAGGACTGGATGTAGCCCTGTCGATTATGGGGGTGAACCAGGATAAAAATCATGTTTGTTTTACTTTTCATGTTATGTTATATTTTCGCTGCATACATGCATATTTGCATAATCTATAACTCTCTTTGAAAACCTATAATTAATGTTTATCATTGAAAGAAGTTTTCAAAAACGAGACACACAATTCAAGCCCCCCTTTCTTGTGTGTTTCTTGCACTATCAAGGACTACATCCAATCCCCATCAACCAGATGAGATTTTTCCAATAAGATAGAAAACCAAAACCAATCTTACACCAAGAAATCCATTGTCTTCTACCAATCACATGACAGAACAAGAACCGTACTTGTCCACTTCACCAAACCCTATGGTGCAATACAATCAAAACCCTATTGATTGAAGGAATAAGAAGTAGCAATCACAGTGAGAATGGTAATCTAAGCCCAATATGGAAATAGAAAACCTATGAAGAAAAACACTCTAAGAACATGAAAAACCTTGCTCACAAATCTGAAAACTTTTTAATCTTCTTGTTCTCTTGTGTTTATCACTAATGAAAGAAACTTTATAATAGTGTAGAAAGCCTTTTTGAAAATCAGAGATTCGCACAAGTGTTAAGAGAAAGCAATTAGAGGAGTTAAAAATCAGATTTTAACTAAATCTGCCCAGTGTAATCGATTACTGTCTCGTGGTAATTGAATACCACTTAAAATTTCTCTCTCTCAGTAATCTATTACCCAACCTGTTACCCAACTGGTTAAGCTCCCCTTTGAAAAACACTATTTAAAAAACAATCTTCCTAAGATTTCTAAGACTTTTATTTATGAAAGCAATTAAGCCTTATTAAAC